>CP099851.1:4379160-4956660 GCA_030062745.1 Capitulum mitella | reverse complement strand
CCGCAGCTCTGCCGTCACCCCGGCGCGGCTCTTCCTCAGCTCTGCCTCAGCTCTCCAGAAGCTCTACGATAGCCCTGTTTCCGCTCCGTTACGGCTCTGTTTCAGCTGCGCTCTGTCGCGTTATTCGTAGTTACCGCAGGACCTTAACCAATCTTGTCCAAATTGCGGCAACCACCACGGACTCTAATCAATATCGCTGCTAACCGCCTGATACCGACGGTTGGGATGTGTGGTGGACGTAGACATCGACCTGCGAAGATCACCAACGGCCAGCACTGACCTGCTGATCTTCACCACATCCGGTACTGATCTGCTGATGTCCCCCCCGTGGCCAGTGGTGACCTGCTGATGTCCCCCATGGCCAGCACTGACCTGCTGATGTCCCCCTACGGCCAGCGCTGACCTGCTGATATCCACCACGCCCAATACTGATCTGCTGATGTCCCCCATGGCCAGCACTGATCTGCTGATGTTCCCCCATGGCCAGCACTGACCTGCTGATGTCCCCCCACGCCCAGCACTGGTCTGCTGATGTCCCCCACGCCCAGCACTGGTCTGCTGATGTCCCCCATGACCAGCACAGCACTCATCTGCTGGTGGCCCTGTGGCCAGTGCTGATCTGCTGGTGTCCCCCATGGCCAGCACTGATCTGCTGATGTCCCCCATGGCCGGCACTGACCTGCTGATGTCCACCGCCTGGTAGACGCCGTTGGCCGGCAGGGCGGGCGCGTGACGGTGCGGGGTGCCTGAGATCGGGCCGGCCGGCTGCGGTCCGGCGCCCGGCCGCGGCGAGCCGTTCATCTGGCCGAACGCCGGGTGCGCTCTGGAACGGGCAGGCAGCTGTTGGCGCCCCGAGCAGGCCCTGAGTCGTTAAACTGCCACCTCCTGGATTAACCAACAGGAGGTGGTTATTGGAAGACGGTAGCTAAGCGCTTCCATCAGCTGCAAATTATATGCTCCAAGTGCAGACTGCATGTCTACGCTGACGTTTTAATGCTGTTACAGTACAGGCCGTGAGGCCATCGTGATCATCAAAAAGATGAACGAACCCTTCGTCCGGACACCATCATCTACAGCAGTCACGTGCACCACATCCATGAGTGGAAAACTAATCATATACAACGATGACAGAAGTCGTAGTGTTTGTCAGACCCATACTGCGCGCACGTCGCGTGCCCATTTGTCAGGACAGATCCATCGCAAACGGGAAACTGCACGTGAAGCGGTCACACAAGCCGGTAGTATCCCGTAGCTACCACCGGACTTTCTGGATTACAATCGGCCGGGACCAGCTCAACGGCAGGCATTAACGGTGCCCGTTCACGGCGAACCATTACACGGCAAATTTCACGACTTCCTCCGACGTGCTGGCGCATTCTGAATGGAGCCGTCTCACTGTCCGGTCGCAACGCCCGTCATTCCGTGAAATACAGCACAAGACCGCTGCGAATAACTGCACGTCACGACAATGTGAAAGCTGGACGCTGAACTGAAAATAGCTCCCATCCCACTTTTGTTTCGGCAGGCGCGAGGGCACGTACGGCACAGCAGGCCAAATGAACGACCACATCCGTATTGTCGATGTTGCAACAGTGCAGTGCGCGTTCCCCGAGCGGGGCCGTGCCGGGCGGAAATGAATGTCATTCCCAGAAGTCTGTTCCGGGACGCTCGTGTGCCGCACTCGGACGCCGTTAATGCAAGGTCTGTCGGAGTAAAGACCCCTCATCCCGCGCGGCACGCCACCAGGAGACAAGCGCGAGACTTGCACGTCACCGAAGCTGGGAGGAGTCCAGGGAGACGACCGTCTCTTTCAACGAGGCCGACGTAAAGCCGGCTACTGCGGGCGGCAGTTTCAAGCCATCGCAAGCTAATGATCAACTTCAAGCTCTTTACCTGACCGACGCTTCCTACGAGCCCAACGTAAAGTCGCTTAACGCCGGCGACAATTTCGGGGTAGTTCAAACGGGTGACGAACTTCAAAATAGTGAACTGACCGACTTTTTTAACGAACCCAATATAAAACTGGCCACAGCGGGCGATAATATCCACGCTAAGCCTTGGCGCGTGTGCTGGTTCCACATCTGAAAACCCCAGGCAGTCGCATCGCAAAACGGCGCGAACCACAGCCAGCGTGCACCAGACCTCGACCACCCCCTGCAGCCTGTCTCCGTCCCGGTGCTCCGCGGCCGGCGGCTCCACTCACGGGCTGCGCGCTGCCGGCCGGTAGCCGTCCTCGGCGTAGCGGTTGTCGGCCGCCAGCTGCTGGACGTACTGCGCGCGCCGCTGGTCGTACTCGGCCAGCTGCTCCTGGAACCGGTGCCGGCTGCGCTGGTATTCCTGGAACAGGTCGCCGCCGGCCGGGGCGGGGGCGGGGGCGGGGGCGGGCGGCGCGCGGCCGCGGCGGCTGGAGCGCGGCGAGTCGGAGGCGTCGCTGCCGGGCCGCGAGCCGCGCTCGCCGTCCGACGGCGTGGCCGGCGCCGGCCGCGGCGGCCGCGCCGAGCCCGAGCCCAGCGAACCCGAGTGCTCGCTGCCGGTGCCGGACGAGGGCGCCGCCTTGGGCGGGGGCGGGGGGGCGGCGGCGGCGGCGGCGGCGGCTGAGGTGGAGCGGCGGCCGGCGGAGGTGCCGGCTCGGCCCGCTCGCTGATGGTCGACAGCTCGCCGGCGGCCGGCGCCGCGTCGCTGTCGAACAGCCGGTCGACGGACGTGTTCATGGTCTTGCGGCCGGTCAGGTGGAAGCTGGCCAGACTTTGCGACATGGGGTCGGTGGCGGCGGCAGCGGCCGCTGCCGCCGCGCGCTGCGAGCCCAGCCCCAGCGGCAGGCCCTCCAGCTGCGGATTCAGCGAGCGCGACATCACGTCGGCCGACTTCGGCCGCGAGTGCGGCATCACCGAGTGCGGGAACGTCTTGGGCTTGATCGGCGTCACCAGCATGTACTCGGTCCAGAAGGCGTCCAGCTGCGGCCGCTCCAGCCGCTCCACGTCCACGTTGAGCGTGCGCTGCTCGAACGGGCAGGCGAACGTGTCGCTGGGGATGCTCTGCAGCCAGGACAGCAGGCTCAGGTCCGAGTCGCTGAAGCCGTTGCCGCTGAGCACGCGGCTGAACTGCATCTCGCCGCCGGCGTCGGCGCCGCCGGCCGTCGCCTTCTGCTGGCAGAACTCGACGCAGCTCTCGTACAGGATGCCCTTGATGAGCAGCTGGATGAGACGGTCGTTGCTGGCGCACTCGTCTTGCCGCTCGCCGGCGCGCTTCCTCTCGCTCGGCAGGATCTTCTCGACGAGCGGCAGCACGGCGCGGAAGCAGGCGACGCGCGCCGCGCTCGGGTTCCAGTCGCGGTACTCGCTGTGGTCGCCGAGGCGCGGCAGCGTCAGCAGCAGGCACAGCGCCGAGTACTCCTCCTTGCTGTCGCAGTACTTCTCCAGCTCGTTCAGCACCTTGACCACCTCCTCCACGGCCTGGTCCATGTTGTCCTGCGCGCCCGCCTCGCTCTTGATGCACAGCAGCTCGACGTACTTCACCTTGAGCACCTCGTAGTGGAAGCGCTTCGAGTTGAAGCTCTCGATGCTGGTCAGCGGCTGGACGAACTCCAGCGCGTCCTCCCACTGGCCGTCCAGAATCAGCTGCCGCAGGAAGAGCAGGTCGTCGCTGAGGCTGGCGTTGATGATGCCCGCCTCTCGCTCCACGCTCAGCTGCGATATGTGCAGCTGGCGGTTCTGCAGGAACTCCAGCATCAGCTTCACCACCTCCTCCTCACGGAGGTAGAGGTGCGCTGACGGCATGATGTACTGGATGCACAATCTGCGGGGGGAGGACACGAGTTAGGCCACCGCGGGGGAGAGCCTCACCATCACAGCATATCGTACGACAACATCCGAGCTCATACAGCAAATACGACCGTCACGTGCCACAACACAGCTGCTATGAAAACATCGACACACTCCATGAATGAATGCATGACTGCAAGTTTTGAGCAGGCCAATTTGCATGACAGGAGCAGGTAACGGATACGAAAAGAAAGTGGACGAGCAGAAACACCTTCGTGAAAAGGAAGGATAATAAACATACGGAACCGGTTAAAATATGAAAATAAAAAAACAGCAGCCTACAGACGTAGACCGTGTGTTCTGAAAGCAACAAGGTGCGTAATAACTAAGAAACGATAGACGCAAGGTTCACAAAAACCGTTAGAACCTTCCATGCGGAACAAAATAACCCTTATGTACAGTAATTAACGATGCGTAATTAATTATTGCGAGCCGTGAATCAATCAATCGCGGAGTATAGCAAACATCCACATTTTCCTCCCAAGTGATAATTACTGTCTACAAGCTTCAGTACATTCGGAGTCACAAGTATGGCACCATGGAGCACCGCAAACCATGTTCCGAACCACACCAACAAATATCACTGCCTGATCGCCATCTTGCCGCCATCTTGCGACAGTGGATCGCAGGCATCCACTGCAGACACCTTAACTGCGTTCCCGCCACTGCCAGAGTCCGTTAACCGCAGGACTATCCGACTGACGCCGCCGCCGCCGCCGCCGCGGCTCCCTGTTCCGGCCGACAGCGGCATCTCGACCACCTGTCCCGGCCATCCGTCTGGCGGCGCCGGCCGCCCCGGCGTGACGGCCGCTCAGAACAGTGCGGCAGCGCGTCACGCTCTGACGCCCGGCCCAGAGCAGAGCCGCCCGGACCGGAGCAGAGCCGGACCAGAGCAGAGCCGTCCAGACCAGAACAGAGCTGCCCGGACCAGAGCAGAAACAGACCAGAGCAGAGCAGAGGAGAGCCAGACCAGAGCAGGACGGCAGAGCGTCACGCTCCGACGCCCGGACTAGACCAGAGCCAGACCAGACCAGAGCAGAGCCGGACAAGAGCAGAGGAGAAGCAGACCAGAGCAGAGCCAGACCAGAGCAGGACGGCATAGCGTCACGCTCTCACGCCAGGTCGCCGTCTTCCAGCCTCCACAGAGACCAGAACTGCACAAAGCAGAGCCGTCCAGACCAGAAACGGACACACTAGTCCGGCCGGACCAGACCGCCATCTCTCGCCCGGCCTCCACCGCTGGAGCAGAGCCGCCCAAACCAGAACCGCCCAGGCCAGAGTCTCCCCGAAGTTCCCAGACCAGGCCAAAGCCGCTCCCTCACCAGCTCCGCGTCCTCCTGCCGCCTGGACCTGACCAGCTCGCGGCGGCTGGAGCGGGAGCCGACGCCGTTTCACGCGTGACCGGCCGGCTGTTTTTGGTCGGCGCCGCGCTGCGCCGGCCGCCGCCGCCGGCCCCTCCGCAGGGACCCCGGCCAGTCGTGGCTCACGACCCACGGGCCACAGACGCACGACGCCGGCCCGGCCGGCAGCTGGACGCGCCTCCGGCTCGGAGTCCGGCCGGTGGAAGGGGTCGGTCCCACGTATCCGCTCCGCCCGGCAAAATGACCCGTGATTTGGTCCCATGCTCCGCCCGCGACTGGCGACCCAGACACTAATGAAGGTCGTAAAACGGAACGAGCCGCCTCCGACGCCCAGCTTAGGCGAGAAAGCCGCGGAAGGACCCGGCAGCTCCTCCCAGGAGACGATCTCCCGGCCCTTTCATCCCGTTACACCCGCAGGAACAGCTCCCAGTCCGCACCGACGCGCCACTCCGGCCAGAGACGCCGCCCGGCCGGCGGCACACGTCCCCGAGCCCGCGTCGGAGGCCGACCCACCCTGACGCTCCATTACGGAGACGCCGCCCGGGGCTGGCCCGCGGCCGCCGCGCTGCGGCCGCTCCATTACACCAGCTGCGCGCGGCGGCGGCGGCGGCGGCGGCGGCGGCGTCACAGCCGGCCGCGTGCGCCCGCTGAGCGTTGACCCCGGGCGGCGGAGGCCTGCCTGCCTGCTCGGGTCGCCGCGTGCAGCCGGCGCCAATCAGGCGGCGCCGGAGCGGCCGCCGGCGGCGGCGGCGGCGGCGGGGTGGCGGGAGACGGCGCCGCCGCCGCCGCCGCCCGAGGGAGAAGCCACGACCAGCCAGGTCGGCGGCTGCGGCCGGCGGCCGACCGCGCGGCCCGCCGGCCGACCTTCGTGGGAGAAACCGAGAGAGCGAAACTGTCTCTGGAGCCGCGAAGGTGAGATTCCAGCTGCCGAGTAAAAACGTGGACAAAGGAGACTCAGCCTTCACGATGGACATCATGGTCACGCATCACGTCTACCTCATGCCAACGCGTTGCACATTTCCATCTATTTGTGCCACCGGGATGGGTACAGAGGCCCGAAGTGCGTTAATCCGGGCACCTCTCCCTATCCGCCGCCGGAAAACGAACGGGTCGGTCGGCCAGAAACGGAGTCGGCTCGCGGCCGCCGGGGCCGCAGTGCCTCAGCCAGGAAACTTCTGAAAGCTTCCAGCGACCACCCGCCCATCTTCGGTTGCGAGACCTTCGCCGTGACGTGTCGCATTAAGTCAAAGGAGTTAGTGAGGTCATACGGGTTGCCGTAGAGGACGCCTCCGTAAGAGGACCAAACTTGGAACCCTTCGTCAGTGAACGACCGCACGGACGTCGGCGGCGGATGAGTTACACAGAGTCGGCAGGTCACTGGTGGCCATGCATTATTGATGGCGCCGTGGCAGCTGCGCAGCAGGCACCTGCAAAACGTAAATCAACCATGCTGCGGCTCTATTACAAGTCCGCTCGATGCAGACAACACTACCCGGGAAGGACACCGCGATAGGTGATTGTGGGCACGTCTGTCTGACTATCGGCCAGGCTCAAGGTCAAGTGCGGTCACGGAGGGCACGGACGCCTGGTTTCATTCCGACGAAATATGCCCAAAGCGTCACGTCTGGTCCATTTGCGCTGGTCTGGTGGGTAAAGACAGAGCCCGGCAGCGCCGCCGCCCGCCACCTGGCAGAACGCCCCGCGGCGGAACCCGGAGGTCTCCAATAGGGACGACCCGACACGTCACGTCGTCCCGTCGGCGGCGCTGAGACAAATCCCCAAACAAATGGCCCCCGGCCGGCCGGCCGCCGCCGCCGCCTCTCCATATGGCTCTGTTACGATCGGCCGTTGACCTGCGTCCGGCCGCATCCCGCGCGGCCGCTCTCCGAAAACGTGCCCGCCGCCGCCGCCGCCGCCGCCGCTACAGACACCGAATACAACCGGCCGCCTACGGCGGACTCATGTCAATCGTCAACAGCGCACGAAACGCGCCCCAGCCGCGCCCACGTCGGCCACCTCGCCAACTGCCTATGCCGGTAATAATTCCTGCCTCGCACTGTGGAAAAGCAGACCACATCACGAATCTGGTCTGACCATGGTTCCGGTGTCGTCCAAATGTTATTTTCTTATCGTTCGTAAATCACGGGACACGCTATCAAACCTTACTCCGGATAGATTCCTCGATGCGATGCTATCGGATCGAAGTCGCACGCCGGCGTCGGAGCGCGCGTCCGGGCGACATCAAAGGAACACGGTGTTTTGACAACAGTCGCCTCACGTTCTAATGTCCATAATTTCGAAGCCCGCGGGACAGTTCGTCACGAGGCGGGCCGGACAGGGCTAAACCGTCACGACGCGCGTCCGACGGGGACAGACCGTCACGAAGCGGGTCCGACGGCGGCCAGCTTGTGACGCCGCCCTCTCTCCGTTCTCCAGCGCCGGGCCCGCGTCTGCGGCCGCTCGGCCGCCACCGCCGGCCGGCCGCCCAGCTGGCGCGGCCGGCCGGACAGCCCTGATCGGCTCCGGAGCCGCCGGCTTCCCACATCAATAACGAGACGCCGCTTCTTCTCACGTGGCCGACAATAGACGCCGTGACGTCACCGACACGGACCGCGCTGCCGCCGGACACGGGCGGCTGACCGGCGCAAGCAGCTCGAGCCGGGAACCGGGAGAAGGAGCAGGGAGCAGGGAGCAGGGAGCAGGGAGAAGGAGCAGGGAGCAGGAAGAAGGAGCAGGGAGTAGGGAGCAGGGAGCAGGGAGTCGGGAGCAGGGAGCAGGAGGCAGGGAGTAGGAGACAGGGATCAGGGGGCAGAGGGCCAGGAACCAGGGGCCGGGAGCCAGGAGCCGGGAGCCGGCAACAGGAGGCAGTGAGCAGTGAACCGGCATCACGCAGCCGGAAGCCGGAAGCCGGAACCCTGGAGCCGGGACCCAGGAGCCACGTGGCGGGAGGGAGCCCAGGGCCGAGAGAAGGGAGCTGGAAGCCGGGAGCCGACCAACAGGCGGCCGAACGCCGCACCTGGCCGGCGACGGCGCGAGGCGGCCGAGCGGCGCCGCCCTCCCTCGTCTGGGAGCCGCTCTCGCCGCTTCCGGCGCCGCTTCCGGCCGAGGTCGTCGGGTCAGGCGCTGCGTCCCGGCGCCGCCGACCGGGCGCCGGCGGCAGGCCGTGTCACGGGAGCGGAGACAGCCGGCCGGCCCGGAGGAGACGGCCCCCGTGACGTCACCCAGCGACGTGACGCCAGCTACGGCAGTCACACGGAGCCACAGGCAATGGCCCCACCGCGTCGATGACGCCATTGTGAAGACATTAACTTATGCTGGAAAGTTGCCGATCGCAATCCATTAGATTCTTGCGAGCACTTGGCTTCGTTCCGGGGGCGGTGAGTGTAACGATGTGGGTTTAACCCGCGCGACGAACGAGCTATTGTATCTAAATCAGGTCTGCCGGGCACCTGTCAGCCTCAGCGTGACTGAGGCATTCACCTCAGACATTACAGTGCTGTCGAAACCTGCGCCACAGTACAAAGCGGCGTTGGGTCATACAGCGGCATCGTTGGAAAAGACGTCCCCGACACACCACCGTGACATTTCATCGGTGCATTCCTAACACACGAATCCAAGAAAATCATTTAACATCGCAATGTTCCTCGACTTCGCCTCGGCCCAGCTCGGCCTCTGGAGACGCGCAGTGTGGCGGGCCGGCGAGCTCGGCGTAAGGCCCATCTGGCGGCCGACCGGCACCCGCACACAGACACACACACGTGGCAGCGCCGCCGGACCGGGGAGCCGGAACAGTCGCGCTCTGCCGAGTCAACCAGATGACGTCAGAACTGCCGCTCTCAAAGAAACCCGCGCCACGGCGCTGCGCAGCTAAAGCCGCGGTCTCTTCCATTCAGTGTATCTTGTTCCAAAGAGTGATATCAGGTATCTGACGCCATCCGACAGACACAATCACTGGTAGCAATGTCACGTTCAGTGGCATTTCCTGCAAAATGGCCCCCTACATTTACGTTGAAGCGATCTGTAAACTGCTGCCAAGAGCAAGTTATGCATTAAGCAGTGCGCATCAGACGATGCCCATGCGCTCCTGTTCCTCCGCGACCAAACACGACTGCGGCCCGCGTCCTGAAACCACGCACCAGCAAACGTCCCGCGCTCCCCCCGCCCTCCCAGAGCAGCGCCGTGACCGGAACATCTGCCGGGCAGCGGCCGCGGCCGACAGCCGTTAATCACCGCCGGTCGGACCCTGTCGTCGGCTGGCCGGCCCCACTGGGCGGCTAATTCCCGCCGATGGACCTCTCCGTAGATATTCACTGAGGCCGGAGGAGGCCCATGACAAATGGCCCGCGCCGGCCAAAACCGATCGCGGCGGACAAATTAGACATCGCGCCGCCGTTACTGCTGATTTACGACGCCGGCAGGACAGGCGTGGCGCAAGCTCCGTGATGCATCTCGGCGGGGACGGGCGTCCCGCCGGGCACCTGCGGGCGGTGCGGGCACTAGCCCGGGACACGACGTGGCGGCGTGGGCATTATCAGGGCACCTGGGGCCCGTGCCGACGCACTAGACGCCTCAGGAGAATGTGTTTACGAGAAGAGCACCGGCGAACGGTACCAGCGGCAATAGCTCACCAGGAGACAGTGCGAGACCGACCGACACCTGGCGGCTGGTGCTCTGTGGGTATTGGTCCCGTCATCACGCGCAAGCTGCCATGTCCCGGGTAGATCCGCGGCTTGCCCGAAACACAGGAGGTAACGTTTCGTGTTCGACACTCACAGATAGCTTGGACACCGCCGACTACCATCGTGGCTGTCCGAAGTACGGAAAAATATTCTCCACCCCGTGACCGAAGTGGACGAGATAAGATTCCTGTCACGGCGAAGCCAGTAGCCATGAATCATGCCACCGAGTTTCCCATAGCAGCAGCTGCTATGTCTCACCAGCTTCACAGCGGTGAGACATAGCAGCTGCCGACCTCCGTCCGTCAGAGGACAAAGCGGCGCAGCTCCGCCACCTTCGCTGCGGGCCGCCAAACCCCGCCATTCGGAGGCCGCCACTCGTGAACGCCGCCGGCCGGAAGTCGGCCAGTTCCGGCCGGCGCGGAGTCGGCAGCGCGGGTCCGGCGGCCGCCCGGCCGTCCCGGCGCCGGCCGCGGCCTCCGCGGCGGCCTGCCGTGACCCTGCAGAGCGAGTGGCCGCCGCGGAGCCGGGCCGGGCCGGGGCGCGGCGGACCGGGGGCACTGAGCCGGAACGGCACCGCCCGGCCGGCCAGGTATGCGGCCGCAGGACGGCGCAGCCGCCGCCGACGCCGCCGGGCGCCGCCTGGGCGCCGGCCGACGCCGCTCCGTCCGCGCCGGCGACGACTGCACCCAAAACGCCGCCGCCACACGCCCGGTACAACGGCACGACGGAAGAGGTCCAATCGGATGGATTTCGGGTCGGCTGAGTGCGGATGCGAGGCCAGGGAAGCCGACTACCTCCTCTAGCGGCCCGGCGCCCACACCAGAGGCCACTGGCGGCCACAGACGGCATGCGGCAGAGAGCGGCCGGGAGGACCGCCCTGGTCTCCCGTCGATGGGGTGCATCGTTCAGCAAAACGGCACCACCACAGAGCACTGACGCATGACGCGTCCGGGCAGGTTGACTCACAGGACCGTTCCATTGGGCGTCCCACCACATAGCAATGACGTCTGAGCTGTCGGAGGTGACGACTCACACGGTATTCCATCAGAGAGCAGTGAGCTGTTGGCTGCTGCTGGCTGAGCCGTTGAGGACTGACTCGCAAGGATGTTCAACTGGGCGCATTCACGCAAACAGATGATGACCGATAGGCTCATGGAAATGAGAGAGCGGGCATGAAGACAAACTTTTGGAAGGAAAATTTATCAGGACCGGTGATAAATCGACGCGGAAAAGCTTTCAACTTCTGGGTGCCCACGATAGAACGTCTTCAAATCTTGCACAGCAGAAAATCCATCCCCAGTAAATCGTAGAAATAATTCCAACGGGGCGAATCGCCTGTTTCTCATTCAGTCGATTCGTTTCTGCAACCAAAACCATCATCATCAACAATCGTCTACGTCTTCCAGCCATCGAATCTCCTTGTTATTCATGAACGCCCCGGCGTATGATCCATCATTCCGCTTCCAAGACGTTCTGATGGCCGAGCGCGGGAGACGTAATGGAGGCTTGTCGCCGGGCAACGAACCGCGTCGTTAATCCGTGAGAAAATCAAAATACCTCCAGTGCTGATCGGTACGGCCTCCGACACCGAACAAACGACTCGCCTTCCACAGAGAACTTCGCACTGGCGAGAACCGCGGGAACTTGCGGGCCGAGCTGTTGTGGGCACGTGACCTGTCATCGCATTCGGCGCAGTTTGACCGTCCTTCGGCAGCCGTAACAACCGAGCTTGGAAAACGCATTCCTGAACGACCGCTGAACATGAAATTGCGGCTGGTCTGCGGCACAATTTTCTACGCCAATGCCCCTTCGCACGCACATTATTCTCCTTTAAATGTTCCTGAGAAACGTCATCGTATCGCGCATCTTTTCGTGGGCACGCACCTCGGCGTTCTCTTGATAAGAGCATACCGCCAGCCCGCAGGCCATTTATCCACTTAACTGCCTCAACTACCACATTACATGCACGATAATTCACTCGCAAGAGTCGTCTTTCTCCATCACGGTCAGTTTGAGGCCAATCATCAAAATTATCTAAGGGTCCCCGGTGCCATTTCACTTCTTTAACCGCCACAATTTTCTGAAAGCCTCCCTTATCCAAGCGGGTGATGGACAGGTCAGGCCATCAAAATGGCCTAACGCGCAAACGTTTCCGCCATCGAGGAGCAGGTCATTCGTCGTCTTCAGTATTCCAGTTTTAGTGTTAACGACGGCATCAGTGTCAGCTCTAAAAGAATCTAAACGTATCTGACTTCCTTTTAGTGGTCTGTACCAGATAACGTTCTTGATCCTATTAATTGCCGATTCCAATCTTCTTGTTCGCCTTCAAGAACGTTTCCCATTTCCCTCACATGACCTTCCCTCGTAACAAGTATGCTTCGTATGTCCAAATATGTTTCAAAATGCACACATGACGCCCACAAGACTGTCGTGATCTGTTCGTACTGAACAATATGTTAAGAGCGAGGCCATGGGCCGCCTCAGTCATATTTTAAGAAGCAGAAAAAATCAAAGCGGCCGAGGCTGACCGGCCCGGTCCAGCCAACCGTTTTTGTATGCCGGTTTTATATGCCAATAACCTAGAAACCACATGCCACTGAATCATACAGGATTCCGATAAACGATATCTCTGTTTTTCAAGAATTTTGCATTTCATCCACAGTACGTTATCTGCCATGCTTTTGTGTCTAGATAGTTGGCAGGGTTGTGTTTGCTGCAAGGGTAACGTTTTCACTTTTCGAACTTTTTTTCCACGAT
This sequence comes from Capitulum mitella, assembly GCA_030062745.1. Classification (NCBI taxonomy): domain Eukaryota; kingdom Metazoa; phylum Arthropoda; class Thecostraca; order Pollicipedomorpha; family Pollicipedidae; genus Capitulum; species Capitulum mitella. Next base: position 4,944,042 of record CP099851.1, on the reverse strand, counting down.
CTGTTTCTTTTATTTCTGGACCAATGGATACCAATTCCGAAAAAAATCACTTACAATTTTTAAAAACGAATGTGGTTTCAAGTTGTGGTTCATCACATTCAGAATGCGGACAGATGTATAAATATCCATTTATGGAGTAAAAGTTTTCAAAGAAAACAAACGTGCAAAACACTATTTAAAAACAAACTTCCAAATTTGCAGACAAACACAGAAGACATCCTATGTCATGAGCCCCACAAAACGGTGTGGTTTTGTGGAGTTGTTATTTAGTATTTCCTGTCTGTTACTTGTTAATTAGTAAATGTGTTCTGGGTATATCAACTGAGCCATCATGAGCAGCCTCCAACTTGGCCTCTTAAAATTACCATCCCATAGCCATTAAAGACAACATAAAATCCTGGAAATACATGAATCTCACCACGTTGGACGGAAAAAGACAGAAACGAAATTAACCATGCGACCAAAATGCACGTCTTAAAAGAACGGCTACATCGACCTACGCAGAGATCATATCTTAAAAAAAGAATCCGCTAATCGGGCCAATGATCCCGTCCTGCAGAAGGAAGCGGTGTCGCGCCCTATTTTCAGACCGGTCACGCAGGAAGCGTCTCGCCCTGGCCTCCTCACCCCGGGGGCCCGGAACAGCACGACCGTCCGGCGCCGCACGCGACAGGTGCCGGGCAACACTCGGGGGCGCGCAATGTGCGTTAGAGATCCTCGATAACCTGAATGACGTGCAATGTTCCGATGGGTCAAAACGACACGGAGGATGGAATGATGGACACCGATGAAGAAATGCGAGCACTATCTGTTTCCTAGCCAGTGTAAACAGAACGATGTCACGCATTTACGAGCATCCCCCCCCCCCCCCCGTAATTACATCCCACAGATATTGCGAAAACGCCGGCCACAATGGGACAAACTCGGGAGACAATACCTCCATTCACATCAAGGCTATCTACCACCTGGCCATGAAGCCTGACTTTTCTAATTAACGGACTATCCAGGATTCCACGAGGGAAAACGCGCGACTCATGCGGAGTCCACTGCCATATTTCAGGAGGCTTGTAGAAATGATAGGTGTGCCGTCCCGCAACACCGCACCGCGCCAAGGTGCATGCGCGTCTTAAAGCTGTTCACCCTCACGTGGTCAATTCCCACGTCAGCCCCAAGCGAAACGGCCGATCTGCACGCGAGGCGATGCGTCGGGAAAGAAGGCACAATCGAGGGTTCCTCTTCTCCGCTCGAGGTAAAAATTCCCTGAGGGATGGGGCCTGGCCATGTTGCTCGTCGGCATGGTAGTTACACGACACAGATGGGCATAAGGAGCGTCTTGGTGTTTTAAATATTTCGGCTGAATTTACGCAGTTGCGGGAAACCACACGGCCGGTGTCGGAGGTGCCGACGCTGCGGGGCTACCGAGCCGTGGGACAGGTCAACAAGGTCGTCAGGCCGTCCACCTCGCGGGGCAGGACGAGCCGCCGGCGAACTCACGTGTCCTGCTCGGCCGCGGACCGCGATCGCTACCATTGCCGCCGCCGGGCCGCGACCAGTGGCCTCAGGAGCGGCTCGGCCGGTCCAGTCGCCGGCGGCGCTGACGCCGGCTCGGCAGCTCCGGTCAGACGGCGAAGGACGGCCGGCACCTCCCCTCTGCGTCCGGAGACGCTCCTCTGAACCGGCGCTGTACCGAGAGTGGTCCGGACCGAGCCCGGCAGCGGCTCGTCACGGTCCTCTGGCCCTCGGGACCACGGACCACGGTCCTCTGCAGCGTTGTTCGTCCTCGGCGGCTGCTCCGGCCCGCTGTCGGCCGTCCGGACCGGACCGCCAGCGGCCGCCGACGACCCGGCGTCACTCTGAGCTCACGCGGCGAGCCGGCCAGACGCGACGGCGGCGACCTGTCGGGAGCTCTCCTCCACAGATCCTCTCACGGTCCGCCTCGCCGTCGAGCAGCACCGCCTACCGTCCCGACCACCGCCACCACCTCCGGCACCAGCGCCGGCTCGGAACTCGAGTTCTCAGCGACCGTCTGTGGCGGCGCCCGGGGCCGGCCGGCCGGCGGAAACGCGGGATCGCGGGCGTGCGCGGCGGCCGCGCGAGCTCGACTGGCGCCTGCCGCCCGGGCCGCCCGGCGCCCGCCCGCTCCACCGCGGCCAGCAGCGCGGGACGGACGGACGGACGGACGGGCACGGACGCTCGTCGCACCGCCGGGGCGTCGGCTGGCGCGGGACGGAGACAGCCTGGAGACAGTCAGAGGCAGTGCCTCATCGTCCGCCGAAACATCGGCGGGAAACAAACGGAGACCTGAGGACCATCAGAGCCTGTTCCTCATCCCCCAACGAACACCGGCCGAGAAGCTTCGGAGAGACAGAGTGTGCTCGCCCGCTGAAACAATGGCTGACGCAGAACTCAGACCAGAGGCGGACTGTCAGATATACATCTTCCCCGTCCGCCGAAACGCCGGTTAACGCGGGACGGACATAGCCTAAAGACAATTAGAAGGCTAAAGCCCCTGAGTCGGGTAAAGCCCCTAGTCGGCTGCTTGTTCCAATAATTATCCGCCTATTCCCATTAGTCAAAATGTCACGCTCAGCACGCTAGGTACCGTTGCGGCATTTGTATGCACGGCAAGCAGACAGGGCGACCACACACCACGACCAGTCGCCTGAAAAGACATCATCACTAACGCCCTCCGGGACGTAGCGAGCGAAGTGAGAGAGCCCCAGCTTTCGAGAACTTGAAAGCTGCAGAGATAATCAGGACTCCACGGAAAGCTGAGGATACCGGCCCCCCCCCCCCTTCCGTCTGCCGTTCCCTGAGACGGCTCAGCCGGCCGGGTACCTCACACGGCGCCACGGGCTGACACGAGTCGACACGCGCCACCACGCTCTCCGTTCCCTGAGTAGCGGGACGTACGCCATAGCGTGACGGAGTGTCATCCGCCCCTGACGTACCACTCGTCCACGCCGATCATCAACGTCAGACGGGCTCTGACGTGCCACTCGTCCTCGCCGCTCTGGTGCAACACCCGTCCACGCCGCGCTGACGAGACAATCGTCCACCTCGTTCTAAAATAACTCTCGTCCACGGCGCCCTGGCGCGCCACCCGTCCACGCCGCGCTGACGAGACAATCGTCCACCTCGTTCTAAAATAACTCTCGTCCACGGCGCCCTGGCGCGCCACCCGTCCACGCCGCGTTGACGAGACAATCGTCCACCTCGTTCTGAAATAACTCTCGTCCACGGCGCCCTGGCGCGCCACCCGTCCACGCCGCGCTGACGAGACAATCGTCCACCTCGTTCTAAAATAACTCTCGTCCACGGCGCCCTGGCGCGCCACCCGTCCACGCCGCGCTGACGAGACAATCGTCCACCTCGTTCTAAAATAACTCTCGTCCACGGCGATCTGGCGCACCACCCGTCACGCCGCTCTAAGTGCCACTCGTCTCCGTCTCCGTCTCCGTCTCTGCGGGGAACGTAGTAGAAGAGATGCCGAGACGCCGCGGATTCGACAATACCCGACCCACGACGTAATCACCATCCAGCCTGAGAAGAGAAGATCCCGCGACACCAGAGCCTGAGAGTCGGAAAATGGCTGGAGGATCGGCTGCGCTGCGGGAGTTGACGGGCCCTGAACGCCAAACCCGAAGGAAGCCAAGGTCGCACGTGTTGCCCCTTCAACCGTGCCGGCACGTTGCTATCCCAGCACGGGGCTGGGTGCCCACAAATATCTCGGAACACGAGGACCATTGTCTGGGATCAGGCGCGGGAACAGCAGCCCTGTCTGTCGGCTCTCGGCCCTCCTAAGCCACAGAAACAGGCCACGTCCGTCCATCGCATCCAATTGAGCGGCTCGTCCCGGGCAATCGTGACCGCGGAGAAAGAGACCGCCCGCAGGGTTCAAGGATAACGGACGTCGCCCGGAGCGCCAAACGGCTCTTTCCGCCCGGCGCGAAACGGCGGCGGCAGGACCGCCGTTTGCGTCCACGACCGGCGCGCGCGCGCCGCGTCACGACGCGCTCACGCCGGCGAACGGCCACTTACGCCGCCCGCTCGAGCACGCGAGCGGCGCTCACGAGCCCGGCGGAGCGCGGTCCGGGCGGGCGGCCGGCCGAGCCGGCGGCGCAGGCCAGCGTCCGCCGCCTCAGGCGTCGTTACTTCTCTCGGCCGTGCGAACCGGCGGCGGAGAGCGGCGCGGCCGAGACAAACGACGCGCCGCCGAGCGGCACCAGCTGCCGGGAGAACGGCCGCGCCTGTCCGGCCGACAACTGGCCACTCTCTCCAGCGGGCCGCCGGCCGCCGGCCGCGCGCGGCAGAAAGCGACAGTCCCGCACGACAAACGGTCCACCGTAACGACAGCCGTCAAACAGAGAGTACTCCCTCCGATTGGAGGCGGGGGCGGACTAAAAACAAACGAAAAGCAACACAGCAGTATTCGAAATTTCGGTGCATTTACGTCGCTTGAGGACTGCAGATAGTAGCGTGATTTTCGCATACGTCGAATGGTCGGCTGTCCAAGTAGTAGCATCGCAAGAGTGACGAGACTGTCCATCACTACTTTCTGCCACCGCGGTGGCCGGACTGAGCCGAAAGAGTCGGACAGATGACGATGCTACCAGGCTGCCTGCGGACTGTCACCCTCGCGCGACCAGCGTCACGGAGACAGGAGATGAGGCATTTCTTCATACAAAAATCAGCCATCCACTCCCATACCATTAGTTCGGGTTCGAGACAAATGAACAATAAATTGGTAACTAGATAATGAGGAATAAATCGCTGGTCACTGTACGTGGGAACGTATCGACGAGGTTTACACAAGCATTCCACGGGCAAAACTATGCGAAAAATGACGCCGGCTAAACTTCTAAAAAAATGCAAATACCGGATACATATGTAATGTCAACAGGCTGGAACCTTTCACGTCCACTTTCTTTGCCTGTGTTTCCATTTATCTCGAACAGACCAACCACATTCCGTGCCGTCAACCGACCCCAGTCGCCATAACATCATCCCTCCCAGTCCCAAACTGCCGACTTCTCTTAACCCCTGACTGGGTGTGCGGACGCCTGCCTCCTCCCCCCTCCCCCCTGCTCCGCGCGGCCGGGCCGGCCTCCAGCCCCGGCCGCCGCTCGTTCCAGCGACGACCCTTTCGGCGGCCGGCCGGACGGCTCCATCCCGGGCCGCGGCGCCGACGCGATTCCGGCGCTCATAAATAGCCGACAGACTCCTCATTAGGGCGCTATCAATCCGGGCCGGCGCGGCCGCGGACGCGCGGGTCAATCAGCTGGCTATTGTCGGACGGCGGTCCGGATCCGCGGCCAGCACCGGGTCACGCCCATAAGCGGCCGGACGGCAATTCGGATCCCCGCCGGTACCGGGTCACGCCCTTAAGCGGCCGGACGGCGATTCGGATCCCCGCCGGCACCGGGTCACGCCCAAAGGCGGCCGGACGGCGGGTCGGACCCGCCGAGGTACCGGGTCACGCCCAAAGGCGGCCGGACGGCGGGTCGGACCCGCCGCGGTACCGGGTCACGCCCATAGGCGGCCGGACGGCGGTTCGGATCCCCGCCGGCACCGGGTCACGCCCATAAGCGGCCGGACGGCGGTTCGGATCCCCGCCGGTACCGGGTCACGCCCACCGGCAGCCGGACGGCGGTTTGAATCCAGATCCAGACGCCACACATACGACAGCATTGTCCTCGCACCTCGCCCAGACCTCGGCGAGGAGAGCTCGCGCTCGCGGAAAATTAGGCCCACTGTAGTCGGCTGAAATAACAGTCAGTCTCCCAGGCAAAGCGACCGCTTTCAAAGAAATGGCCTTCCACAAACAAGCTCTCCGGAGTCGGAGATGGCCCAGCGTTTTCTCAGAGACAAAAGTCCACCGCTTTGAGAAACAATCAGCCATGCGTCCGACATACCAGACGCTGAGCACACTGCACTCCGGCGCCGCTGACCTCCGATGACCTTTTTAAGGTCAGGGACGCTCGGACCACAGCCACAACGCATTGTCGCGAGGTGCGGCCGAGGTGGTCTGGGTCCGACAGGCAGTCACAGTCGGGACAGCAAGCTGCACGCTTACAGCATAATAAACTACAACCATGACACTCAAACCAAAAAGAAAAATATGGTAGTTCCAATGGAATGACTGGCTTTGACAAACACTCCAACAAAGCTCCCCCATGCCTTGCAAGCTAACTGGTTTTGGCGGCGTCGAGAAAAGCTGATGTTTCCGCAATCGCGAGTGTCGGATGCATCTCCCAATCGTCTATGACGGGACGGATGACCTTCCGCATGCAGAGCTGTCGCCAACACGCATTCGAATAGCAAAGCCACACTGACCACGAAAGCAGTCTCCAGCTCAGGTCACCAGATTCCCTTTCATGCCTTCGGCGTGAGGATCCCCGACGCTGACGTCAACGCACAACTAATCAGCGTCACGACAGCCGGCCGAGGCGGCGACAGCTTCGGCGCCGGCAGCCAGGCGCTGTTTTCATTTCGCCGCGAATCGCTGTCCGCCGACGCGCAGATGAAAGGGGAGAGGGAGCGGGAGCGGCGGAAGTGAAAGCGTCACAAACGGGAGAAAACAATCAGCGCGCCTCTCCCAATCAAAAGACCGTTAGCGCTGATTGGGATGCTCATCAGCGCACCGGTCGATGAAAAATGTTAGCTGGACCTTTCCGAAAGCAGACATCACCCGGCCCACAGCTTATTAAGAGAGGGCTAGGTATCATGTAAATCCGTCATTAGAAGCACGGGGGTTCTTTGAGGACCATCAAGCGAAGCAGTAAAAAAATGTAAATGAAGAGTGGGAAAGTGAAATTAATAACGCTGATGCTATGATCACCGCACCGTTACTACGGTAAAACAAATGCATTTGAGGGATGACGGAGTTCATGAAGAACTACCGGGCGGGCAGCTTTCAGGGTTGATGGAGGCTGGTAGAAACTCGCTTTCGTTGACCTTCACAGACCATCCTGGTGAGTCAAAACCGGGATACCCACGCGGTTGGTCAAAATCAAAATGGACCAATTTTGCCGCGATCAAAACCGCCTGCCAAAAAAAGGTCCGGCTCGTCCATACATACGCCCTTAGTCAGCGTTTCGCCTCTCGCTTGTCACCGTGATTTGATAAGCACGACGTGGAACCACGGTTGCCGAGCCAAATAACGACCTGCGCAGCGAGAAACCGCATGACGGCGAAAGAACACGGCGCCAAAGTCGTTAGCTATGTTTCTTAGGGAGTGCAAACAACTCCGCACCACACATTTCCAGATCGAGCGTCTTTAAGCCTCAATATTACTTCGAACACCTACTGCCAGCGGCAAACATGCGCTTTGTGTCATGTGGAGTGTTCGGCACTTGATTTCCCTTTTCCATTGTAAGTATCACGCGCAAACATTTAATGAGGTGGCTATCCGCAGAGGAATCCAAATAAACGATTGCAAATGTGAAGTCAGTCACAAATGACAGCAGCCATGCCGTACGACCGTTTTCTCGTTTACCGGACTCCTCAAGTATCATGGTAGTACGAGAAAACTCGCCTAGAATAAGACAAAGTGACCGAACTTCCAAAGGTCATCAACGACGAAATTTCCAACAAGTGCTAATGCCGACGAAAACGTCGGACTCAAGCATGAATGGTTAACTCCTGCGGATGGCGTGGCGATGGTGGCGACATCTTCCGGCACGGACAGCGGTAGTGCCGCCTAGCGGCCAAATCCCCGACTCTAATACATGGGGAGGAGACTGGTGATGAAATACGCTGCGAACGCATAAAGGCACAGCCTGAAGCTTCACTAGACATTACTGGACACAGCACGGGTACGTTTCCACCTCTACGTGCCTATACCATCGCAGGTGAACACTGGTACTGCAGTGCCGGATACGTAATTTCTCAGAATGATTCAGAAGCCAACCACGACTCCCGTTCCAAGGGCCGGAGCTTTTAAAGTTCTACCTCTGTGTCGTACGAAAGCAACCACATGCTATGCAATCGACACTCGTAAATTCGTGAAATGCAAGACCAAAGAATATCACGAACAGATTTCGGTGGATTTCAGGCGTTTTTAAACATAAGCGTTGTATTCCCGCCACATGCCGAGGAACCACTGAAGAACTGTGCTGTGCCCCCCCCCCCCTCCACGCCCCACAGTCATACATACACTTACACACTAAAATTTAGCATTAAGCTATTGGTGCTGGGTAAAAAGAAGTCCCATAAAATGGTCTGCGACCCGTCTCCCCTCCCTCCTACGTTCGGGACTTCCGACGCCAACGATCACAACGATTTTTGGGGAATAAATTAATGGAAAACCACGGCGAATGTCTGAACCAAACCGCAGACAAGGTCACGCATCGCAATTTAAAATCTCATACGACCGACATCCAAACGACGCGCCGTGGTCATGACCTTATACCAAACTGACGACGGTTATACCAAACCGGACATAACTGCTCCTTATTCTTCAAACTATGGACATTACAAAAACATATACATACATACATCGGCAGCCTCTATGGCAAACGACGTGACAAGTTGTAGACAAGGGGTCTCAAACACAGCCCCAACTTGCCGCCGGAGACCGTAAGGAAGCGGAATGAGCCACTTTACATGCACATCACCGTCACGCCAGGCAGAAGCAATCCGGTTCGGACGTCTGGAAAGCCGGCTGTTGAAATAAACCGGTCACGCCATGCCCGTTTATCAACGGCCATCGGGAGAGCAGCCCGGTCCGTCCGACTTGAGAATCTCCCGTCCCGTCCCGTCCCGGCCCGTTCCCTTCCGTTCCGCCCCGGCCGATGTCCCGTCCCGTCCCGGGCCTGTCCGAGCCCTCGGCGGGTCAGCCCCGGCCCTGGCCCCGCTCTCGATGACAAATCGATGGCCCCGTTGCCGCGTCGAGCGGCCAGTCCGGCAGGCGGTGCCGTGCGCGCCCAGACACCGCCGTGAAAAGTTCAGGCGACACCTTGGGTCCGGTCGCCGCCTCTTCTTTCGTAATCACCACGGCTCGGCCGGGGACTGGGCGACTGGACCAGGACTGGGCACTCACGGCGGGTTCCGTCACGGTGGGTCGGGGAAAGCGCGCAGACAATCCGAAATTCTTGACGCGGCGTGGCGCCCGCGTGGTCGGGCGCACGTCGGAAACCGGACGACACGGCACGGCGGCCAGCGCGGCCGAGCGCCGCCGGTGGCCCTGCCAGCGCCGACCCGGCCGCCCAGCCAGACTCCGGCCGGTGACGGGTGACGAAGCGCAGCGGGGCTGCCAGGGGAGTCCCCGCGCCGTCTCCCGCGGCCGCGGCGGCAGACCTCGGCCGAGGCTGACGTCGGTGTTTCACGGAACTACGCGGGCTCCGGCATCACGGAACGGAAACGTGCGAGTCCCGAGAACACAAGACGGAACCGAGAGAGTTCCGGGTACACAAGACGGAACCGAGAGTCCCGAGTACACAGGACGGAACCGAGCGAGTCCCGGGTACACAGGACGGAACCGAGAGAGTCCCGGGTACACAGGACGGAACCGAGCGAGTCCCGGGTACACAGGACGGAACCGAGAGAGTCCCGAGAACACAAGACGGAACCGAGAGAGTCCCGGGTACACAGGACGGAACCGAGAGAGTCCCGGGTACACAGGACGGAACCGAGAGAGTCCCGGGTACACAGGACGGAACCGAGAGAGTCCCGGGTACACAGGACGGAACCGAGCGAGTTCCGCGTACACAGGACGGAACCGAGAGAGTCCCGGGTACACAAGACGGAACCGAGAGTCCCGAGTACACAGGACGGAACCGAGCGAGTCCCGGGTACACAGGACGGAACCGAGCGAGTCCCGGGTACACAGGACGGAACCGAGAGAGTCCCGGGTACACAGGACGGAACCGAGAGAGTTCCGGGTACACAAGACGGAACCGAGAGTCCCGAGTACACAGGACGGAACCGAGCGAGTCCCGGGTACACAGGACGAACGAAAGTCCTGTCACCGTCAGTGCAGGTCATGCGGCACCACCACACACATTCGGCCGATCGGCGAAGATTCTCCACAACATTCGCTCCAACTCCAACTCCACAACGAAAATCGCTCGGACCGCCCGGCCAGACGGCTGTACGTCATCTTGCCGCGGCCGAACGTCCGAAACAGACACGTCTCCGCCTCCGCCTCCGCCTCCGACCGACGACCGACGACCGACGACAGCCATCGACAGCACTGCGGCACCAGGCCGTCCGCAGGGCCTCGCAATAATTCAGCGGCGGAGGGCCGACGGTGGCTGGGAGAGGACTGGAGCAGGCGGCGGCCAGAAACACCCGACCACCGACCGTCGGGCCGGTCGGCCCGCGACACTCCGGCTAGACTTCCAGTCCCGCACCAGACCAAAGTTGGAAAAGGTTCTGTTTTGTGGTGTTGAAGGGCGCCAGAAAATATGTGCTCAAAAACACATTTTATACTCCAAAAGTTTGATCTTGTGCCTCCATCAAAAAGCTACATTACAACCGCGTTGGGAAAATCCTAACTCTGCCAGCAAAAGACCCTGTGTCCATTCAGTAAGAACCAGGTATGATATCATGGCTGTCTTACACCAAGAACGCCAACTTAAACCGGTATTACTGCTTGCAAAATTTCGCTCTCCGAAACAAAAAATATACTCCGACACCAAGAACAAAAGCCAAATTTCCAACCCTGCGCCCGACATGGGCTCAGATTCGACCCGCCGCCCGGGGCTGACGGGCCGGAATCCGTCACCAAACAACGGCCCCGCCCCCGGGCACAAGACGTCAGCCGTGAGGCGGCGGTCGTCCCGGCCTCGCCGCCAGACAGCGACGATCCCCAGCGAAAGCCGTCCGGCAGATCGGCGGGTGGACCGCCCGTCTTCGGAGCACGGGCGCCGCCGCGGCCTGACCCCGGCCCGCACGGGACCACGATCACTTTCACCGCCTCCGACGGCCGGCGACGCGGCTCCTGACGTCACTTCCGGCCGGCTCGGGTCACCTCCAGGACACCGCAGTCGCCGGCGGGCCGCTTCCGGGTCACCGGCGGGTCGCGCGGCGTCGGGTCGTCGGCGGGTCACGCCGTGTCGGGTCGTCACGTCACGCTGTCGGCCAGTCGCCCGAGGGCCACGATCCCAGCGGCGACTCGCCAGGACGGCGGCACGACACGACACGTCTGCGCGCTCACCCCAGCCGACGGCGCGTCACAGCCACTCCCAGCCGCTGCGGACTCGCTGCAACGGCCGGCGGCGGCGGCCAGGGGCGACTGGGGCGGCGCGCGGTGCGCCCAGCTGCCAGACGTCGAACCACAAACAGAGTCGGACCGCGCCGGCAGCTGTGTCGGCCGCCGCCGCACGGCCGCCGCCGCACAGACGGCGCAGGCTAACCCGTGACGGGCGCGTTACCGTGATGTTCTGCCCGAGCCCGGACAGACGTCGAGTCCGGGTAAAAGCGACATTACGCCGCCCCCGCGGCAACCGGCGTGCGGGGCTGCGACGCAAAACGACCCTGGCAGTCGAGAGCGTCGTTGAATAACCCAATAACCAACCAACCAAGCAACCCGGCCAGACGTGTAACTGCTGCCGAGCAAACTGCAACGTTGGTGGCCCCGTTCACCCAGTACCGTCCTCTCGTGCGACGTCAAGCATTCACATGTCATGGCATGACTGCCTGCGCCCCGGAAGATGCAGAAACTGTCGCCGTGCCACTTGCGTCACGTCAACAGGCCTGCTACCCCGGCACGGAGCGCTGGCGAACCAGCACGGATGTGCGATGGCAGCACTGCCTGACCCCGACTAGATGCACGGAATATTAACAACGGAGGCGCCACAGACCGAACTTAGCCGTCGCGAGAACGGCTTTTCTGAGAGCAATGACAAAACAATGACAGCAATGACATGGAGATTGAGGCATCCCAGGTGCACTCTCGGGGTAACGCAAGTTGTTGCGATGCCCAAACGAATGCAATATTTCGAGGCTTCCAAGTTTCCGGCGCAGGCGTCTCGCCAGACCCTTCTGCCCCACTCCCCGTGGTTTCCGCTGCCGTTACATGCGCGTAACGATAACTGTACACGAGCCGCAACCACGAACCTGATCTCCCCGTGTGAATTGCCAATTCTGCGGGACATGTGTAACAATCCCTGAACACATGTCACACACTCCGGGTGGTACTGGTCTAGGGCCTGAAATTTCGCACATTTTTTGAAACGATGGCAAGGGACACACTGAATAACATGCTGGGCTTATCATTCCTTTGTAAAAAAAATAGCCAGTACCATAATTTCCATATTTACCCATCACCATGCGACTTTTCAATGCCATGTTCTAGTTAAAAACTCCGGTTAATGTTTTATAATTTTTATCTCTCTTATGTTGACAATGTTGCGTTTTGTTATTTCCCAGTACTCTTTAGAAACCAACCAATGTTATTTTCTTTGACAATGTTGCGTTTTTGTTATTTCCCATTAATCTTTAGAAACCAACCAATGTTATTTTCTATCAGCATTTGGAGACAAGCCCAAAAAGTAACTTGCAAACTCCGAAGAACGACGCCATTTACCGATCATGTTCACCATGCCTACAGCTGAACGGAAAAGCGTTACCGAACAAGCGTGAGGCGGCGCATTTTGCGGACCTGCCGCGGTGACACGGCCAGCGTCACGTGACGCGGCGCAGATGATGCTCTGACGTCACGGCGGGGCGGCGCGATACGCGTCCGCGCCTCTATAGGTAACGGCGCCGCGCCGGGCGGGCGTGTCGCCGTGACAGGCGGCGTCACGGCTGCTTTGGGACTCCGCAGGGGAGCGGCTCCTCGGGCGTCGGCGTCACGCTGGCCTCCCGGGGACAGCCGCTTCAGAGAAACCGATACTTCCCCGGCCCCCGCGGGGAAACGCCCGCACGCGCATCACACACGCATCGCATCAGTTCACGCTGATGAGGAGCAAGGACCCACTTCACCAACGATTTGGCGTACACATGGGAGGCATTATCTGGATACCTGCACCATCCAGATCGCCAAACGGGCACTCCAAGGGCACACCAACACCGCCCTGTCTCTGCAGGACCCGGCCTTTAGTACAGACCGGCACGACCATGTTTCGCGGTGGAATTCACGACAGACCCGTGTCTCAGCGGACGTCACGTGACTCAGTGGACCTCAGGCGGACCATGTGACTCAGTGGACGTCACGGCGGACCACGTGACTCAGCGAACATCACGGTGGACCACGTGTCTCAGTGGACGTCACGGCGGACCACGTGACTCAGTGGACGTCACGGCGGACCACGTGACTCAGTGGACGGGCGGGCCACGTGACTCGGCGAACATCACGGCAGACCACGTGTCTCAGTGGACGTCACGGCGGACCATGTGACTCAGTGGACGTCACGGCGGACCACGTGACTCAGCGAACATCACGGTGGACCACGTGTCTCAGTGGACGTCACGGCGGACCACGTGACTCAGCGGACGTCACGGCGGACCACGTGACTCAGTGGACGTCACGGCGGACCACGTGACTCAGTGGACGTCACGGCGGGCCACGTGACTCGGCGAACATCACGGCAGACCACGTGTCTCAGTGGACGTCACGGCAGACCATGTGGCTCAGTGGACGTCACGGCGGACCACGTGACTCAGCGAACATCACGACGGACCACGTGTCTCAGCGGACGTCACGGCGGACCACGTGGCTCAGCGGACGTCAGGGAAGCTGCCGTATCGGGGCGGACGTCGACCACGCGTCAGTGCTGTCGTCGGCGACGAGTTCGCCGGCGCCGGTCCCGGGCGGGCAGCTCGGACCCGCTTCCGCCTCCTCCGCGGCCAGCTGGCGCCATCCGGCGACAGGAGTACCGGATGACACCAGCTGGGAGGGCCTCGGTCATCCAGCTGGACGCAGGCGGGACGATTCGCCAATGTCCGACCACCATTGTGGCCAGGTTCAGTCAGTTAGGTGCCAAACATGTAGACTGAAATTCATGCTGTCAGACTTGTTCCTGCTGTGGCTCCGAAGCGCCGCTTCTGGTTATTGGCTGCCTCTCCAATGAGAGTTGTACGTTTCGCCCATGCAGACCTGCCCGTCCGATTTGTATTGCTTGGGGCACTTAGACACCAGCTCGGCAACGTCTTCTGATCAAAACTGATTGGTTGGTATCATATAAGGGGAGGAGCAATACAGCTGCAGGGAAGTCCAACAACAGAGGGAGACAGCAGCATGAATTAATATTTACATCCTTGCCACCCAACTGGCTGAATTTGGCCACAATGCCGACCACACGCGAGGTCGCACCGTCCTCTCCGGCGTGGGTCATGCTTGCCATATACTGGATATTCGTTGAACGTATGATTTTGCTCGAGACTTCTCATCTGCCTCCCGCACAAGCCGTAACGCCACCCGTGATGGCTCCAAACGGGAAAAACGGCCCTAACAGGGCTCTGTGCCACCTCTATTTTGTACCTCACTTTCGGAAATCGAGATTGGGAAATCCGGATCGGTCGATATAGACTGGGCTGGTGTTTCCTGTTTCAGGCGACGTCGCGGGAGAGAGCAGAGGACCAGAACCAAAAAAGGGCCGATCAGGACAGGCCACAGAGAAGGAACAAAACCCAGACAAACCTCCCATCGGATGTGGAGGAGAGAAAGGCATGCTAGACGAAGTGTGAAAAATGAAACCGATAGGAGAAATAGCATTCAGGCTGCGTGTAATCAGCGAAGACCAGGAACACACCATTCGTCTTCTGCATGTAGGCGGGGCCAAAGCAGAACAACCGTGGTCTGAAATGGCCGACTCTGATTTGCGTCATATAACTTGAAAATCCCTCTAAGTTTCCTGAACAACGTGTACCAAGACCGTAACCACCAACAAAGCCGTCGGGACCGCCTCAGGAACAAATGAACTGAATTAAACTGATGTGAAAATCAAAAATGAATGCTCTGGTCAAAAGCCCGACTCTATTGGCGACCCGTGGACTTCACCCCGGCAGTCACGGACTCTATCGGCAGCCGTGGAGTCCTCCGGCGGCATGGTACGAGTGTGGTGGTTACCATGCTCTTTTTGTGGTCGAAAGGTCTCCGGTTCGAGTCCGGGTAACAGTGACATCTCGCCGCCGCCCGCGACAACCGGCGTGAGAGGGCGCGACGCGAAATGACCCTGATAGTCGCGAGCGTCGCTAAATAACCCAAAAACCGGCCAACGCCGGCGGCACTGCCGGGAGCGCCGCGGCCGCCCGGGCCGAGCGGTGCGTCCCACGGCCGCCAGATGGCCGGCCGGCCGGCGGCGTGACTCACCAGCGCCGCTCAATCGGCGCTAAGTGGTGCGCCACCAGATGATGGCACTCCATTTCGACCGATCCCCATCTCGAGTTCCAGAGCCCTGGAATGACGACGCGGCACCCCGCCACTAACAGACCGCGCCGTCGTTCGCCGGCGTTGTTCGGTGTCGTAAAAAGGCTAACGGTGCTGGGATGGGCGCAAAACCTGAGCACGTCCCCAGAGCCGCAGGTCCATGGTTCCGAATCATCACGGCGTAATCAGACACCGACCCGGGCGTCGCCGCCCCCGCAGACAGCCCGCCAGCCCGCAGCCCGATAGCCGGCGAGGGGGCAAAGTCCGGCGGCCGGCCGGCCGTGGCAGAGGCCGCCGCCGGCCGGGGCGCGGGCCGCGCCGCCGTCCGCTGGCGAGCACCACCCGCCGCGCGAGCTGCGCGCGTGCCGGGGGCCCCGCCTGACCCGCATACGGCGGCAGGGACCCGGCGGCGGCGGCTCATCTGCAGCGGACTGCAGATCGGCGCCGCTTTCACCGGCCGGCGGCGGCCGGCGGCGCGGGTGACGCGCGCGTCCCCGGCCGCCGGCCGTCCGAGGCACCCGCTGTCGTCGCCGCCGACAGCAGCGCGCTGTTTACCAGCCGGCGATGAGCGACACAGGCCGGGTGAGCGGCGGTCGCGCGCTGACGACGGCGGCAACGTTACCGCGCGACGGCCGCGGCAGAGGACAGACCGTCCCGCCACTGTACAGACAGCGACAGGACAACCAGCGGCAGGCCTGATCTCCGCAGGTCACTGAGAGTGTGGCCGCAGAGGGCGGACTGTCCGGCTCTTGCACGGGCCTCGGCGGAAAACCAGCGGTAAAGGCCTCCTAGAGGTCACTGCGGAGTACGACCGCAAACAGCAGACAGGCCGCAAACGCGAAGTCACGACGGGACTTCAACCAACGATTGCTTAATTCAAGCATACGCCAGCCACGTATCGTATTTCCCTTGCGGAACCAGACCACGTTAGTGACGTGATACTGTTCGTATAACAGACGCCGATGGCGTGTCCGGCAGCACGTCATGCACGGCCAGCCTCCCGGCGATACCCCTGCTATCCTCTCGGGCTGTATTGATCCGGGGCGGCTTCTCATCCGGGCTCGGCCCGCACAAAAACAGCCACCGAAATAGCTGCCAACGGCGGGATACGTCACCAGGCAGCGACCGTGCCCCGCAGCGGACCGCGCCGCGTCAGAGCGGATTAGGCAGCAAGCAAGGCTGCAGGCGGCAACGACGGCTGTTGATGGGCAGCATGCGATAGGCGCCAAACAACGTTGAGGCGGGCCTTATTGGTCCAGGAGATTAATGGGTATCCGCCGCATCGTGAGCGCGACGGCCATATTACACACAGTCCAGCCGCATTTGAGCACCCGGCGGCGGTACCAAACGACCGACAACGGACACTGACCAGAACGGCGTCATAAAAACACGGCGGCAAAAACATCGTATTGCAAAAAGTAACGGCCTTTATAGTCGCACTAAAGCTGCGATTTGAGCAGAACGGCCAACCCCGGCGTGAAGATCACACCACAGTGTCGTTTTCGTCCCATGTGACCATGCGAAGAAAATCGAAAGTGAATAGGTCTTGGCGGTGTATTAAACGTAAACTCGCGAAGAAATAGCCTAATGTGAAAAAATGGTGGAATTTCAAAAATGGCCAAAGTATACCATGCCGTATCCGGAAGTAATTTCACGATCCTGTTCCAACCCTGAAAAGCACTCGTGTGCCTTCCTACCGCACTGTTCATTCCCGCGACGCCAATGCGCGCACGTTTTTTTACCACAAGCATAACAGAGCCTAACGACATCGCCCCGCGCTTGGCACGAACCCCTCTGCGTCGTCCTCGTCAAGCTTGGTCAGTTCAGCCGGCGGCCGCACTCCGGAGTCCTCCAGCCGGAGGATCTCCGACGATCGCCAGGTGCCCGCCCGCCGGAGGATCTCCGACGATCGCCAGGTGCCCGCCCGCCGGAGGATCTCCGACGATCGCCAGGCGCCCGCCCGCCGGAGGATCTCCGACGATCGCCAGGCGCCCGCCCGCCAGAGGATCTCCGGCGATCGCCAGGCGCCCGCCCGCCGGAGGATCTCCGGCGATCGCCGGGCGCCCGCCCGCCGGAGGATCTCCGGCGATCGCCAGGTGCCCGCCCGCCGGAGGATCTCCGACGATCGCCAGGCGCCCGCCCGCCGGAGGATCTCCGGCGATCGCCAGGCGTCCGCCCGCGGCGCTCACGACCGCGCCAACCGCGGCCCCCGCGTACGACGCCGGCCGGCGCGGCCGCCGGGTCAGTCCGACGGCGACAGGGTGAAAGCCGCCGGCGCGCCGCTCTCCACACACGGCCCGGCCGCCGGGTCACGTCTGTATCGATCCCCGCGATATATGCCCTACGCGGCGGCGGCGGCGGACTGGCGCGTCCGGAGCGCCGCAAAGGCCGCCGTCACGCGTCACGTTCTGCACGAGGGCGGCGGAGACGGCCGTCACACTCCGTCCCGAGGGCAGCCAGGGCAGCCGTCACATTCTGCCGGGAGGCAACAACTGGAGACAGCCGCCACACTCGGCCCCGGGGACAGCTGGCACAGGCAGAACCCTGGGGGCCATGTCGACATGGAGTCCACTTCAAGTATTCTGATCGGGATCTGATCCTCAGCCAGGCCCCACCAATACTCGCAGACCTTTCAATCACAACTCCGCCAATCAGCGCTCGCCGCTTTCAAACCCGAAGTTGATCTACGCAGAATGCACTACGCCTTATCCGTTGAGTTTCCAACGACGGCTGCATGAACCTTGAGCCTTTCGTGCACAATTGCATAAAAAAGTGTACAAGTCACGAACTACGTAAGTAACTAAACCTTCAGTGGGATATGCATCTGCCCCTGTTTAATACACTGGCGTGGCATTCCGAAAGCAGTGATGGCTTACGACCGCGGGATGATCAGGTTGAATACCGCAGCGGAAACCCAAGCAAAGCACATTCCGGTCATCTTCTCACTGCCACTGAGCAAAGCTATTCGATGGTAATTTAACCTCGATGGTAATTAACCATCGCCAACATTTACCATTTGGTCGCCTTCCAGAGCCTCGGGGAGTTGGTATGGACTCCCCCTCCCCTCCCCCCCCTACCAACCATGACATGCGGTAGAGCAACGACTTCAAACGAATGTGTAGCCTGATCTTTTGAATGTACGATGAAACCAGCTTAGCCCTTGAATAACACATGGTGTCCTAACACGCGGCTTCAAACGAGATCATGCCAGCTGGATTCTGGTTTCCACTTGGTCCTAAGGGACATGTTTCCCGACATGGCGCTTCAAAGGAATGTTGGCTATGACTTTAGACGGACAGAACGCCGACCGACAGAATGGCTTATGCTAATGATTATGAACTGAAACTGCTTTTACCATGCCATCCAGTGCCTCAAACTCCTTCATGGTCTCTCAGAGACTAAAAAAAGGCAAAAAAATGGTCGGTTACATCAACCGACGAACTGAACTGAATTATGAACTATGATGGCCTTGGTCCACGTGGGGACCCAATACGGAGACCATTGAGACGGCAGCGAGATCCAAGCATAATGCTGAGTGTGCTAAGCACTCTAAAACGTTTCAACGTTTACTGTAGGATCACAAGCCGCAACCGCATTAGGATTTCTTAATAAAACGTCCTGGAGAAAAAAAGTCACAGCTCCGTAACCTGTCAAGGTGGTGACCTCAAATTTTCAGAATCCACATGAAAATATTTCAAACCTGCATGTGCGAAATTTCGGACTGACCCAAACCTCTCCTTTTCAGGAAAGTTTGCAAAAAAAAAAACAGCAAAGACATCAGAAAAGACCTTGAACTGGTGACGGCTGGGGCGACAAAAAGCCCTGGACGGGCTGGGCCAGACTTACGAGGGTCGTCGCACGGGCCGGCGTCGGCCGGTCTTGACCGGCGCCTCCGACTGAACGTCCCCACGTCCTCGGTGGCCCATCGTGGCCCCGGACAGAGCCCGGCCGGCAGCAGCTTCCCCGCGAGCCCGCCGGCTTCCTCGGCAGCCGCCGGCCCCCGTCAGGCGGCGCACACGATCGTCTCCCCCACAAACGACGACTGGCGCCGGTCAGCGCCTCCGACGCCGGCACACCAGCGGTCCCGCGGCGGCCGGTCTCTCTCTGCCGCAGCACGAGCCGGTCCAGCACTGCCCGGCTTCTCTAACCTACTGCGCGGCCGACGGCCGACGGCCGGCGGCGCGGCGGCCGACCAGCAGAGGCCCGGCGCGCGCCGCCGACCCAGCCCCGGCAGCACGTGATCTCTCCTGGAGCAGGTGACCTCCCTAGAATATGTGGCCCCTACTGGCGGCAGGTGACCTCTCCCGGAGCATGTGACCTCCTCTCGGAGCAGGTGACCTCTCCCGGCAGCAGGTGACCTCTCCCGGCAGCAGGTGACCTCTCCCGGCGACAGGTGACCTCCTCTGGTAGCAGGTGACCTCTCGGCAGCAGGTGACCTCTCCCGGCAGCAGGTGGTCTCTCCCGTCAGCAGGTAACCTCTTCTGGAGCAGGTGACCTCTCCCGGCGACAGATGACCTCTCCTGGAGCAGGTGGGCTGTCCCGGAGCAACTGACCTCCCCTGTCTTTTTTTTTACTGTACACCCCTGTAACATGAGAGGTTACCCCGGATCGGGTAACCTCTCCCGGAGCAGGTGACCTCTTCCGGAGCATGTGACCTCTCCCGGAGCATGACCTCTCCCGGAGCATGACCTCTCCCGGAGCATGTGACCTCTCCCGGGGCATGACCTCTTCCGGAGCAGGTGACCTTTCCCGGGGGCAGGTGACCTCTTCTGGAGCAGTTGACCTCTCCCGGAGCAGTTGACCTCTCCCGGAGCATGACCTCTTCCGGAGCAGGTGACCTTTCCCGGAAGCAGGTGACCTCTCCCGGAGCATATGACCTCTCCCGGAGCATGACCTCTCCCGGAGCAGGTGGCCTCTCCCGGGAGCAGGTGACCTCTTCCGGAGCAGTTGACCTCTCCCGGAGCAGTGACCTCTCCCGGAGCAGTTGACCTCTCCCGGAGCATGACCTCTTCCGGAGCAGGTGACCTTTCCCGGAAGCAGGTGACCTCTCCCGGAGCATATGACCTCCCCGGAGCATACCTCTCCCGGAGCAGGTGGCCTCCCGGAGCAGGTGACCTCTTCCGGAGCAGTTGACCTCTCCCGGAGCAAGTGACCTCTCCTGGAGCAGGAGACATCTCCTGGAGCCGGCGACCTCTCCCAGAGCACGATGACCTCCCCTGGAGCAGGTGACCTGCGATAGTCTCCCGGCGTGGTGCCAGCGGCCAATGTTCGGAGGGACGCCTGTGGTGCCAGCGGCCAATGTTCGGAGGGACGCCTGTGGTGCCAGCGGGTGTGGTGGTGCCTGTGGACGCCTGTGGACGCCTGTGGTGCCAGCGGCCAATGTTCGGAGGGACGCCTGTCCGCCCGGGAGCCGGACAACCTCCCGGGAGGACGAGACGGCTCCGTCCCGGCCCGTTCAGCCAACATTAGAAGGTCCGGCCAGCCTGCTTCATGTGGACCCGGTCGCGCGCTCTGTACGGGCGGGGCGGGCGGCGTGGTCCGGGAGAGATCCGGACACGGCTCCACCGGCGGCCATCAGCGATCGCCCAAGTGGAGCGCCGGCGAAAATTCGCATGTAAATGAGAGAAGTCGTCCAGGATCACCTCCCCTGCTCTATTACGGGCACCCGATGCGCTGGGAGCTCCGCGCCGGTCGCCGGCGACGGCAGGAATGTGGAGAGCGGTACAGGCCGGCTCCTGCGCCGCAGTCGCGTCGGCTGCGATGTTCGAGCGGCCGATGCTTCCGCCTTTCAGTGTCGGCTCGACACAAGCTCGGCTCGCTTGGCAACCACGACGCCTGGAGATCGATGCCGAGCTGCCGCACGACGTCACAGCCGACGTGAGTCGACAGACGGAAAATCGCGACCGGCCGCGACATCGCCGTCACAGCCTTCTGCCGACGGCGTGGATAAGCGCGACATCGAGGGACGAGCTGCAAAATCCACTGAAGCGCGGTGTTTAAACGCATCAAGCGTGCGGTCGAACACATGGCGCTCATAATCTGACAGTTACGAGAAAACTGCCGTATTTTACAGAATCGAGCAGCACGAGCAGGCCACAGCACAGAAAACTGACCCCAGCGGGTTAAACAGGGCGGGAAACGTCAATATCAAGCAGACGCTACACCGAGTCACAACATCTTGTAATATTTAGCACGTGATGCGACCTGTCCCCTGTACGATCGTGCACGCCCGATCCTGTCCCCTGTACGAGTCACTCCGGGGATGTTTCCGTGACACGGATTTGATAGGAAATAAATGTTAATGCACCATTCCCTAACATTGCCGTGATCGTCTGTCATTTACAAAATACGTTCAGCGCACGCTGCGCTAAGCCGCATGTCCAGCAATATCCAGCGGCCGTTCCCAAGCCCTGCCAGTGTCGTGACTGGCTCCGACGGCAGTGGTGGAACGCTACCCGTCACCTTTGTTGATGAGCTTTTTTTCGTGTGGCTGCATGTTTACACATACATACATAACATACATAATGTATGCACACATACACACATACATACATACATACATACATATACACATACATACATACACACATACGTACACACATACAAAAAACATACCCTTATAAAATAAATTAGATGGTTTTTCCTTCATTTTCAGCATGCATACGCTTCCGCGCCTGCTTCGCTGCAAGCGGGATCCGCGTTTCCAGAATCTATCCTTGGACAGGTGACTGACGTTCTCAAAGGGCTCTTGTCGTCCCTCACTCACGTCTTTTTCTCCATGGGTTTTTATGGACTGTCCATGAGCTTATCGATTAGCCTGGCCCAGACTGACCGCCCCTACGGACTGTATGTTAATCGCACAGGTCAATCGCGCACACTGTTTTGCGGCTGGTTGCCCGGCAACCACTGCTCCATATGGCACACTGTGTCCGTCCCACGGCCGGCAGTCGGGCGGCCGTCGGCCGCTGACCACGGACCGGCCGCGCCACTGGCCTCCCAAATTCACAGGGCTCTAGCGGAAAAAGTTCGAACTGATATAAAAGTTTTCAAGGCGAAGTATGCGCTCTGAGTGCGGAAGAAAACACAAGATTTCAGAGTTCTAGTGTATTACTCAGGGAAATATTGGCAGAGGATAGACAGGAAGGAAATTTCGCCCTCTCCCACCGGTGCGCGTATTAACCTGCTCTGTGACAAAACAATTTGTAAAAGGGCTTAACCACTCCATGGTGGATCTTTTGTCCAAGTCCTCTGCAAGCAAAGACCTCATTTACGGGACATACTTCAATAATGTGCACGTGACGTATATGCTACCGGATAATACGACGTTCATGTTTCAAAGTGCAGGTTTAAATTTTCGAACTGCACTCCTCCTCCTTTCTGTTGCGTCTGACTTCAAAAACGCGGATGAGCATCTTTAGCCAGAACTAAAAACCAAGAGCCAGACAGAGCACGGCAAAAAACGACATCAACCGCAGAAAACTGGACATTTAAGCACGTCTTTCAGCAGTTACGATGTAGATGTTTTGCGTTCCAGTGACCCATTTACAAGTCGCATTTTTAACAGTACCTGACACCCACCGTTAGCAGCCCATCATCGCCCTTTTCAGTCGCGTAGTCTAAAATTATTCTGCCTGCGCGGTATTCTCCGCTGAGACCTGAGTAGTAATTACGTATGTTTTTCCCTGCATCTTTCTAATGTTTGGTAGTTTGCATCACGTGGCTGCATTCCAGCTTTTGTAACGGAATTCCAACACGCGCAAGGAGCTGAGACTGCATTTTTTACTCTTCGGAACCTTCCTCGTCACCACTTCATCCACCCAACGACGGCAGCAACGGCTTTAACCGTTTTCGTCAGCAGTCGATTTCGGAGAGTCGCCTCCGTCCTGATGCAGCTGCATGCATCTGGATTTTTTCGTCACATTTCGGGAAACAAACCCTGCCACTGTGTGTCTGCTGAGAGTGGATGCGCTGGTATTCTGGTGTTACCTGTGGCCGCACTCAGCAGAAAATGCCCAATCTACGAATCAGCAGTCGAGAGAAATGTTATAATTCCTTCAGCATGTAAGCCAAACTCATTCTTATCTACAGCCATCTTGATGGTTCCCTAATGTGGCATTGCAGAAACTCGGTGTCAGCTGTGGCGAACAGGGTTGGAAACCCAGTTTTTGTTCTTGGTGTCGGAGTGTGGTTTTTGTTTTGAAGCGCAAAACTTTGCAAAAAGTACTACTGGTTTAAGTGGCCTTCTTGGTGTAAGTCGATTATGACATCATACTTGCTTGTTACTGAATGGAAACCGGGCCGTGTGCTTGCAGTCAGAAATCTGTCCGCATGGTTATAATGTAGCTTTTTCATGGAGGTGCAAGATCAAACGTTGCAAGTAAAAAACGTTTTGGAGCACATAGTTTCTGGTGTCCCTCAACACCAAAAAAACAACACCTTTTCCAACCCTGGTGGCGACTATGCTTGCAAACACCCTTGCCGTATCCATCCCTCACGCAAATCTGACCGAGTGATTTGTCGGGTGCACTTACGTCCTTACCTTATTTTTATTACTTTATAAAATACCGTAAAATGTCTGCGTGAACCTGAAAGTGTATCAGCGCCCTTTCATCGGTAGGTATGACCGTCACTAAAAATGTCCGCCAGTGGAAAAAGTAAAAATCTTGAGATGGCAATGAAAAGTAAACGATTTTATTTTATCGATGTTCAGTCGTTGCAACTTCCATTTCATTCCATCCTATTTCATTCCGTCTCCCAATAAAGCCTTCCCTGCAAGCACCGTTGACAACATCTTACAAGACGGGACTGGCCCTCTGGTTGCGCTGCTGGTTGCACTGCCCCCCCCCCCGATATGTCCCCAGAATAGACACTGGTTCACGATCTCGTCAATTCGTACAATCGTGACCGCGTATCGTTCTTTGGCAACTGCTCCAATGGACACTGCAAATAGTTTCAAAAAGTGGTCAGTTTTTCCGCTCGAATAATTATCGATGGGAAATCATCTGCATGCCCGATGTCCTGAAGGACCAGAATGGCCCTATTCTAAATGCTAGAAAAACTATCAACGTCTTTCACTTATTCACAGCATTCTCGAGCAAGGGGGGCCAACAGCACTTTTCCCTATCTGCTGAGACACTGCCTCCATCCGGTCCAGGGGTCCACATGTATGTAGGCATCAGGAAGAGTTACTGCACCTGCCTAGAATTTTCAGCGCAGCTCGACAGCATGGTCCGCTGCCGCTAGAACTGGCCCGATGTAAGACTCGGGACTTCAGAAAGGTACTGTGAGGATTTCTAATATGACACTGCTTAGCTGGTCCCTTGAAACTCCATGTGTACCCCCTTACTTTACTTCATGATCACACTGTGTGACATAACTGATTAAACAAATGTTTCATGCTTAGCATCTTTTGGATCTTTTGCATCTTATAGCAGGATACTAGACTCTGAGATAAAATGAGGTAAAATAAACAAATTCATAGCATCTGTTTGTACTCACCAGACACAGCTGTTGTAAGTTCAGACACACCTTACACTTCACTGCAGGTTGCCATGTAGCACAGCAGCATCACATTTACAAATGACAAGCCGTGCTCACCGAGCCATCGAAATCAGACTTGGCATCCAGATCTCTGAAACAGTGTTGACAATAACCTGACCAATTCAAAGCCAAAGAGCACAAACATTTGTTTCAATTGGTTAACAATGGTCTGACATCCACACACAGAGCAAAATGACAATGGCAATGAGAAATCATTGCCTTCCCAAAATCCCATCCTTCAGAACTCAACATGGAGACCAAATAGCATGCATCATGCAACAGATAAGCTAATTTTTCTTTGTGCCACCATAATTTCCAAATTGTGCCACAGCTTGCATTTACAGGGTTTGTAGAAGCTGTATCCACTGCAGTGTGAGCAAGTATCAGCCATGGATATCAGTGACAAGTATGAACCACCACCTGAGTCCTGGAGAAAGCAACTTTCTAAACAATAGATAGAGAAGTTGCACATGACAGTACAGACATGCTTTAGCATGAATGGCCAGTACAATGTATATTTCTATGGCTTTTAACTACTGAAAAATAATTATATGATGACCACTGATTCACAAAAGGCTATGTTTTCATTAAGTCCATCCTAAAATACTACTTTTCAGAGTTGTCAAAAGGAAAATCTTAGTCATCTTTTCATGTCCTTGATAATTCACAGTTGTGAGGAGATCCAGCCAACCATTTTAGCTGCAACCAGACTGTTTTGGGGATGTGACATGGTAGAATGGGTGCAACATGTCTGAAACATACTACACAGATGCAGAATGCTGTTTTGCAGTATGAGTACGTCATTGCTACAGTATGGCACAGTACACTTTAATAGCTATCAACAGGTTGTTTGAGAACAATAAGCTCCCCTGAGCTAAACTGGCTGGCCAAATGGGCAGATGAATTTCTTGCAGCTCCTCAAATCTCTCACAGATATCTCCTGAACAGGTAAATACTAATCCAACATGATACCTGAATCTTTTGAAGATGATGAATGAGTTGCCAGTGCTGGTTTGTGTTACTGTAATTGTAGTAGCCACACCTTTTCAGATCTTGCAATGCAGCAAAGTGGTTTAGTTAGGCATGCAGATATATTCTGACTCTAATGCAGGCAGCATGCACTCAACCACATCATTCTCATGCATTGTTATGCTGTGGTTCACATGCATCCTGCCTGCTTTAGAGCCAAATTATGTTGGCATGCCTAACTGAGCTGCCTTGCCAAGTTGCAAGATCTGAATGGGTGTGGCCTCTGTAGAAATGATCAATAATATATCCCACAATCAAAAACAGATGCAACTGTGAACAAAACTGGCATTGGTAACATGTTGCTGTTATGGTCAACAAAAAATCACCTGCTGTAAAATGGTCATTTGGTTGTGCTTCTGTAATGATCATCAGTAACTGGACAGTTGCCACATATCAAAGCAGACACCATTACTTTCCAATTAGCATGCAGCCCAGCAACTAGTTGTGGCATTGCATGTACATAACTACATGGCACAATAAGAAAAGTTGCGCTGCAGCAATATGTCAGGTCAAGGCAGATTAGATTATGCTAATATCAGGTAACTTAATCTTTCCACTGCACAAGTAAAATTGTGGATCCAGTCATGTTGGGATCTGCAACCAGCATCAATGACAACAAACAACCACTGCTCAGTTCCATTTATCTATTCCTTAGAGCATGTGTCAACATGACAGTTATGTGGCAGAAGAGGTAATGCTGTGAACAGTTGTTTTACCATTGAAAAAAGATGTGATGATGCTAACCACACATCAAATCTGCATTATTTAATTTAGACAAAGTATACTTGATTACCACAGACACTGGTAGGTATGACCAATGAAAAACCTATAATTCAGCTGGAAAAAGACACATTTATTTCAAGAACCCAAATTTAACTGCACCCTTCCATAAAAACCAGTTATGTTTTGACCAAATTTACCATTCATAAATTCGCTGCTTCATGAGCTAGCCAGTGCTTAATTGGACTGAAACCAACAGAAGCTGAAACTCACCAATACAAGAAATAGCCAGTGTGATAAAAAAACATCACGATGTTAAAGCAAAACTTACCATGCACCAAGGCAGTTCAACACTACAGCACTCACGAACTTCCCAACGCATGCCTTGCACCGGACCTCACACCCAACCCGACTCTTGTCAATGGATCCACATAGCAGGGGTATAGAATGCATTGAGCTTTGGAAAATGCGCCGTATTTTGTCTGTTTTGCGCAAGTAACAAGCAAACGAAGATATTTGCACGCAAATGGTCGGAGCCGGCTCCTTTAGAAATAAATTTCTGAGAACAAAGCAGCGGTGAAGCTTTTTGAAATGCACTTTGGGGGCAGCAGACGAAGTGATTACTCCATTGCTTTAGCAATCCTACTTAAGAAACTCTGTGAGTACTGAGGAATAGTTTTAAGTTGTTATAAAAGTTGCCGTCCATCCCATAATTTTGACGGCGATTTGCAAGAAGTACGTCAAAATTCCGAAGTTGTGAAAAATCAGGCAGCATTTGTGTGTAGTGGATCCATGGAGCACTCTAGCACCGGAGCACACATGGCCCAGACTTTGCTCTTCAGTCAAGATCATCTTCAGGCATCCTGTGCCCTGTGTAGCGCCTGCTCCCGCTGATTCGGCGCCAGGGACGCTACCGAATCGACCCCGGTATGTTGCTGGTTGAGGATGGAGCATTGGCTACCACAGGCGATCCCAGGGGGCTTAGGAGCCCGCCCCCGTCTCCCTTAAGCCTCCGTTTTTTTGTGGAAACTATTGCACATTGTCTTCCCGGCAGGCGGTTTTCCTATGATGTGAGTTCACACTGAGCTCCCCCCCCCCCTTAAGAAAATCCTGACTGCACCCTTGGGTGCCACGCTGGGGCAGGGGGCAGCGGGGACAAGCGCTCCTCCATCCCGTCCCAGCTTATCCCTAACTTTGGAAAATTTAACATTATTCATTGACGATGCATTGAAAGAACTCCAAACTGTTGTTTGCCCCCGATGTATCGAGTGCGTGGCACCA
This sequence comes from Capitulum mitella, assembly GCA_030062745.1. NCBI lineage: Eukaryota > Metazoa > Arthropoda > Thecostraca > Pollicipedomorpha > Pollicipedidae > Capitulum > Capitulum mitella. Next base: position 4,916,156 of record CP099851.1, on the reverse strand, counting down.
CCATTGGGGTTGGAGTGCTTCTGCAACCTCATCGCCAGGGAGCGGTCGGAGCTGAGAATCGCCAACCACGAGGCCGCGCACATAGGCCCCCGACTGGACGATAAGGCCATTGCGGCGACACCAGCGAGGATGCCACCGGCGTTGTCTCGTGCGACTGCCGGGCGGATGAGTCATCGCACGAGATCGCCGCCACAGCCATCGTTTTCGGCGACCGGTCGGCTGACGAAATAATGGGTTGACTACTGTAGTCCTGGCCGCAGGGGCGCAGGAAACAGGAACGGGGGGGGACAGCGGTCCCCCAGCCCTTTTGAAATTTAACATTGACCCTGCGGGTGCTGACTGGGAAGAATTGACCCAAAATGCTCCTTTGCCCCTCCCCGCCATGGAGGAGTTCGTGCGTCCCTGCCTGGCCGGCCGTATCAGAAGTTGGTTTGTCGAACGGGCGGTGAATACTTAGGGTGGAGCGCTGTATCGATACTGAAAAGTCACGTCTTTCCTCCCCTTGAGAGAAACAAGTTCTGAAGCAACAGCAGCAACAGCCATTCAGATCACGTGATCCGAGCTCACAGCGGGCGGTTTGCTCTATCAGTTTCCACTATCGATGTGTCGCAGACCGTTGATAAGACGATATCCGCCACCCACATCCGCGATGTCGCCTCCCAATAGGCCCGATACGACCAGCCTCGAGCACCGCCGGGTTTCGTGGCTCGGCCGTCAAGTGGGAACTGGCAAAGCTCCGGCGTGATGACTGAACGCGTGAAACTCATCGCATTCAGCGTCAGGAACGCTACCCACCGTATGTATCCACCCCCATCCCCGTGACGCCTTTCCTCGACGCCATGTCCCCCCCCCCCCAGCGGTGCTGCCATCTGCTGATAGTAATGACCGGTGCGGCATCCTCGAGCTGCGACGATAAACACAAGTATCGGCCGGCAGTGCATCGGTTAGCAGTTTTCTGTCTCCAGAAGCACCTGATGGGACGTTCTTCGGCCAGCTGTCTAATGCTTTTAGCAGAAATAACGTGAAGGTATTCTGAAGCATGGTACACCATGAGAGTATCCTGAACCACATCGTGTCAGTTGATGTGGTTACTGATCACTCGTATCAGCACAGTCAGTATGAATTTTACTCGATATATTTGTCCAAAAGTAGTTAAGTACAACAATCGTTTCCGTTCGGGAAATATCTTGGTTTCCAGCAAACTGTTCCGGAAAAGTAAAACGGCGATCAGAAACCCTTGTTTCGGTTTTCAATTATTGCGGTCCTCTCTATGTTGTGGTCTTCACATTGCGCGAATGTGAACAATTCACCATGAAGGTGTTAATGCAAAATCATGGGGGATGGCTACTCCGAACCATTATGGGATCGGTACACGTATAAATAATGACAATGGAATAACATGACACACATCACGCAGTCCAAAGGGCAGTGTAACAAGGGTATGAACAACCGCTTCAACCCTGGACTAGGAAACACCGCTCACTACACAAACCATGAGTCGGCTGTGCCTCGCTGGCAATTCACTGCCAGGGGCAGCCATCAAATGCACTAAAACGTTCACCTACTAGGGTCCATCAGCAGCGACACGCCAGAGTTCCACCACGGAGCCGGCGGCAGCCGCCCGCCGCCTCCGCCTAGTCCCCGACAGACCGCCAGCCACCTCACTGCGGGGTGCGCGCGGCCACCAGCGGCATCAGCGCCCGCACCTGCTCCAGCAACCGCTCTAGCGCGTCCGCGCGGCTACGCAGCTGCGCGTTCTCCGCCTCCAGCCGGTCGGCGCGCTCCTTGGTGGTCTGCTCGCGCTGCTTGCGCTGCAGCCGGCTGCGGCGGGACGCCTCGTTGTTGTTGTCGCGGATGCGGCGGTACTTCTCGGCCTGCGTGGCGGCGGCCGACGGCGCCGGTCGACGGCGGCCGGCTCGCGGCGCCGGCGAAAGCACCTCCGGCTCGTCCGCGTCAGTGTCGTCCGCGGCGGCGGTCGGCGCGACGGCGGCGGCGGCGGCAGCGACAGAGACCGGCACGGGCGCGGCAGGGGCCGCCGGCAGCAACAGCACGTAGTGCGTGGGCTCGCCGGAGCTGGAGGAGCCGGGCGAGGGCACACAGCTGGCCGCCGGCGACGGCAGCACGCTCACGCTCGGGCAGGGTGATGCGGCCGGCGGCGCGGCGGCGGCGCGGCCGGCGGCGCGGCCGGCGATGCGACCGGCGCCGCCGGCGGCGAGTCGCAGAACACGATCTCCGTCTCCTCGAGCAGCGCGCCGAGGTCGATCGTCGACGCGGACACGGTGGTGACCTGCGGACGAGACGGGGGTCAGACGGGGGCCGGCGTCGCCGGCGCGTCACGCCACACCACACCACGCGCACCCCCGCACAGCCGTCTAACAAACCTGCGACGCTGAGTCCGTCGCTGAGCACGCCACCTGCAGTCGCTGGAGAAAGGACATCCAAGGACTCGCTCACCTTTGTTCCCTCCGCCCCACTACTCACCCCCACCAGCCCCGAACTCTTGGCGCCGCCACGCTCCCCCGGCACGTGCCTCCGCACCAGCACGTGCCTCCTCCGCATCAGCACGCGCCTCCTGCGCATCAACACGTGTCTCCTCCGCGCCAGCACGTGCCTGCTCCGCACCAGTCCGTGCCTGCTCCACGCCAGCACGTGTCTCCTGCAAACCACCGAGTCGCACCTCACTGAACGCCGGTAGCTGGCGACGCTCTCGGTTCGCGCACAGCCTACCTCATTCGTGACTGCCTGCTCTTGAGGTGCCACCACAGGCAGTTCTGTCTTCTCCGTGCCCAGGAAGGCTTCCGTCAGCTCCAACTGAAAACGGTGTCGATGGTCACACAGCTGTTTAATGAGTCATGTTTGGGGCTGACTCAGGGTTTCTGCATATGGTACTCCGTGGTTTTCGTTTCCTGAGTGATCGTGACCTGAGTGATTTAACTGCTAAATGAGCACCAATAGAATGAATAAGTGTACCATGCCCACTTAGTTCTCAAATGATTGCAACCATTGGAAAAGCTGCATTTTTATCCTGTCTAAAAAGGCACAAACGACACTGATCCTGCTGCAGCACACAAAGAAAACCAGCCAATCAATCCCACCAGGAATGGTGCACGTGCCAGTAGCAACTGTTCCATCGGGTCTAGTTTATAAATAACCAAACACATAAAAAACGGAGGCCTGCCAGGCCGCCGCCACCCACCAGCTGGTCGTCGGTGACTTCATCCATCAGCTGACTGAAGTCGGCGGCGAGCGGTGCCGACTCCGCGGCGGCGGCTGTCGCTGCTGTGCTCCCGTTCGGCGGCAGCACTACACCCTCCAGATTGTCTGCCGCAGGCAGGCCCGGGTCACGCGGGGTCTACGGTGCGCGGAGGGAACGCCGCTGCTCCGTGGACGCCGCTAATTCGCGTCAACAAAGATAGTGATATCTCGTCTCCGAACTGATGGCCCACGACCATGAAAACGAACCGACTAACCAGAGAGCTCAATGGCATCTCTGAAAAGAGGAAGGAAGCCAGGAATTGACTGTTGAAACATAGACACATAACACCTAATTAGTAGTGATTAAAAAAATGTCCGGACAATCAAATCCTGTCATGTCACAGCCGTGTCGGCTAGCACGAGCCCGAGGTACGCTTCAGCAGGCGGTTCAGTGAACAGAGCAGCACTTACCATTAGATGCCAGGGAGTCAATCGTCGCGAGGTCTCCCCAGAACTCATTCATGAACTCTTCGGTGACGTCCCTCTCCATGGCCATGGCAGAGGGCGTCGCGAACTCCTCCCTCAGTACGTCCGTATCGGCGGTCAGCAGGCTCTCGCTCCAATCCCACCAACCGCCAGAGCCGCTCGTCGCACAACTCCTCTTCGCTGCCCTCTTGGCTGGGCTCCTCGAACGGCGTCGCTTCGGGCTGCTCTCGGCGCGGCGCGCGAGCTCGGAAACGCTCTCCTCTGGTGGCGCGCGGCTCTGGCGGGTCGGCAGCGCCAGCCACGTCTCCTCGTACCGCGGCGAGAGCGGCTGCGGCGGCGCCTGGCCCGGCGTCGGCTTGAGGCGGCCCGGCGGAGACCCGACGAACGGGGTCGTCCAGCTGGGGCTCGGAGGGCCCAGCTCTCGGCTGGGCACCTCCGGCCGCGTCTCCTTCAACATTTGCGAGCCACTGGAGGACGGTGAGACTCCTAGTGAACATGACTGGATTGTCTGAAACAGAGTGAGACGGAGCAGCAGTCAGAGACAGTGCAGGCAACAGCGCGTCGCGCGGGAACCTCAGCGGCAGGCGGCGGGTGGAACTCACGCGTTGGGACGGCCCGGCTCCGCGCAGGGTTCGGTCGGGAAGACGGCGCGCCGCAACGTATGCCCCCGCAGACCCTTCCACCGTCGCCCCCTCTCCAATCCGCAAGTCAGAAATCCACACCCACTAATGGTTGGATAACTGCGCCCGATGTCTGGGCCGCGGTCACAGTGGCTTGCGTATTGGCCACCGGATTTTGGTACTTCGCACTGATGTTGCGACGAACGGCGAATCCAAACTAGACCTGCTTTTGGTTAGTCTGCGGCGTTAAGTCTTTAGTCTCGCCTTTAGTCTTGGCTTCTGCAGCTGGTCTGCAATCGTTTAGACCGCCAGCTTCACCGTGTCCAATTTCGACATCAGACAGAGCGCGCTTCCCTCTCCGCGATGTAGCACACTGTATCTCCTCAATTTCCGAGGCTATCGTTCTTCCGTTTACTTCACGAATCTCCAGTTTCCCACAACAGGCGCTTTCCCAACAGCGCGCCGTCCAGGACACCAGCCGAGCGCCCGAAGCGCGCCCACGCGGAGCCAGGCCCCCTGCAGGCTCTGCGGAGGGGGGGGGGAAGCGGCCACAACCACCGCCGCCGGGCGCCGACCGGTCACTGAGCCCTCTGGCCGGCGCGTGGCGCGCAGTGCGGCCGCTCCGGCCGGCGCGCCATCGACCGCCGCCCGCTTTACCATTGCCGGGCGTGCCGGGTCGGTCGGGGGCGGCTCGGCAGGGGACGCCTGGCGGACGGGCTCGACCTGAGCGGGACGCCCTGTTGGGAGCGGGACCAGCGCCGTTAGCTCGGCCCGAGACGACCCGGCGCCTCGGCCGGCCCGCTCGCCATCGCCGCCGGCGCGACCTGGCCGGCGCCGCAGCGCGGCACGCGGACAGCCGCACTGGCGTGCCTCACAGGTGCACCACTTGGCCAGATGGCGAGACCAGACCAGGACCACCAGACAGCATAAGACAGACTTGTGTCAACCTCACGCAGCTTACTTGGAATGATTTGCACCACACCATCTTCTCAGCTCTCCACAGACATGGCCAATAACTCAGAGTAGAAGTATAGAGCCAACAGCTGTCAGTTTTCTCTGCACAAAAACTCGCAATTTATCAAAGCAGCTCACCAAAACTGCACAATCTCTCATGGCACACCACAGTTCTTCTGTATATTATCAACCCATTTTGAAAAAAGATGGAAGTCTTCAATACTTCACTTCACCTCACACCTCACATCTCAGTGCCTCAGACACAATGAGAATAAAGCTTCTGCCAATGACCAAATCATCTTCCTTTGCATCATTTGGTCATGACAATGCTATCAAAACAGTTTGCATTGTCTACACTACATTTTCAAACAATGCTTCAGCCAATGCATCATGGACTTGGTTCTCTCTATTTCATGCTTTATTCTGGTGTCATTAAGCCTCTGCTATGTCCTTGGGTAAGGAAGCAAAAGGATTACACATTAGCAAATGTACACTGGTGAAAAACATTCATCAATTACAATCACATACCACACACCAATCAAAATTTGGGCAAACTACCCCAAAAATGAGGGAAATGAGTCAACTTCTAACCACTCATGCAATATATTTTGTAAACACACCAACAACCCTGAACAAGTCAGGTACACCAGTTTAAAAATTGTTTTACAACAGCATATGTCAGAACAAAGCAGTGTGCAAACCCATCATTTTTACTTACTTGATCAGTGTCAAAGGGCGAAAAAGAAATGTTGTCTTTCTGAAGACCTAGGGAGAAGATGGCCTTATTTCACAATAAGGCCCAGGGCACAACACCCTGTTTGCAGAGGCAGGTGTTGCTGACCTGCCAATGAAAACTCAGAAGCAGAAAAACCTGGAAACAGAGAAGTAACTCATATGGTGACAAGCCTCACAATTACTACATTGCAGCACTGCTGAGTGTTTAAAGATAATATGACACTACAATCTAGTGGAACACATGGAACACAACAGCAACTAATACTTAATCAGAGCAGAACTATATCCCAACCTTCAATAGAAAATCTGAAAAGTACTTCATGCATCCCACATCTCTAACTGACAGTGTGAACACTCTATGTCTCTGCTTGATGTTGTGAATGGCCAGTTGAGCTCTAACCACAGAACTGTTACTTTATACACACCAATTTCCCAAAGCCCCATATCTGCTCCTGGCCAAGCACATCTAACCATCTGTAGGTGGTATGATCTAAATACCATAATCAAAACCACTGAAGGAGTTCAGTGCAAGTGAAGGTCAACAACTGCATGTTTTACACAACACCCATCCAAAGATAAAATAGAACCCATCCCATAAATACAGCATAGTCCATAACACATTGTTCCTATTTAAATTCAAATGCTGATGATACAAAACTCTTATGTGCTTTCAGACATTTTGCATTTCTTTGCCAGCAGCAACACACCAGAAACAGCAATCATGCACATCAGAAAAGCAAGAGAAATTATAAATACAAACAAAATGTGAGAGCAAATAACATCTTACAGGCCACAGTATTTTATGCTTAATTTGAACATTTCTGAATATGAGCTTGCTTCTATTTGAAGTGCAAGACATATTTGATCCAAAACTTTGTTTTACTGTATCATCTACTTTAAAAGCAATGGGACCCCTAGCCATTGCTGACACCGCCTTGTAAATTGTTAAACCTGGCTAATGAACACAGACTTCAGCAAAATGTTGTATAAATACTATATCATGGTCATGTAAGTGGCAAAGTAAGTCAAAGACAAAAATAAAACCCATTCATGTCATTTAGCACAAATAAGACTGCCCCTCTGTCCTGAGCCACATCAACATTGACATTTTACAACATGTTACTTGCATGCTACCATATTTCAGCTCTTTCAGCTTCATCACTGCAGGACCTCAAGACAGATGCTATGCTAAAGAAACAACACTGAAGGATGCAAGATGTTTTAATGTTCCTAAAAAATGCCCCAGAGCATAGTGTAAAACCCTGCAAAACTGCATGGCCACCCTCAGCATTGTTCCCTTGAGAGAATGTCATGCATATCAGACCAGCAGGTGCCTACTGTTACTGGTACCAATTGCCTCTCATAACATCTGCATTGGTTGATTATTAGGACAAAGGGGCGCAGACTTGAAGGTTGTTTGGCGCCCATGTCATCAGCATTATGCGATGTCCCAACTAGTATGATACAAAACTATCATCCAGTTATCAACGATGTATGAACACTAGCATAAACTACCACAACAGCTTCTCTGCCACCTTCAGCAACACACTGGTTGAATTCATCGCTTGAACGACTTGATGCAGGAACGTTGGTGCCCCTCACTCACCTCTCCAATCTCTCGGGTTAGCAGTCGCGGCTACCTCAGGAAACTAGGGCGGGGCTCCCAACGCCCACAAATCACTTCTGAACCCGTTCAATCTTACTCCATATGACGACCTCCACTCCGTACGACTGACACCGGTGAAAAGGACCACGACGAGTGAGACTTTCGATTATACACCGGAACGTTATACACGACGGTCAGCCCCCAGGCCTTATGGCGAAAGGTGGTGCAATCCTATGCTGGTACAAATATGGCTACCAAATGAAGATACCAACCGCTTACTCCACATCCTAGAACATACAGAAAACTAGTCTAGTTTAAAAAGAAATGATTCCATTCTTCCCTCTTAATGTCTTAATTTTTTGAAATTTACCATACTGGTATCATAAAACAAGGGTTGACAGGGAGAAAATATAGCCCATCTACTGAAGCCAAGTCGAAATAAACCACATTCAGCTAAATCTGGTAGCCGAAATCACGTCATTTCCCGCCAATCAGAAGGCTTCGATACAACGCTGGACTGCGTGAAGGTGGGGATTCCCAAAGCCCGTCTGGAAATGGGAAGAGGGGCTGGAGCCTGATCTTTAGCCTTGAGGAAGCTTGTTCCGGCTCGAATCTGTAGCCCTTCCACGCGCAGCGCGAAGTGACACCGGATTCGAGCTGGGAGGTGTTCCTCCGCTCGTAGGGCGGATGGGTTTTCTGTTTCGTTTGCATTAGGGTTTCTCGGGCAATACCACTGTTAGGGGCCCTTTTCTACTTGGAGACTACTTTTAAGTTGCAAGCCACTGCACAAACTAAGGGCCCTTGCTGGCATGTGAAGAAACTCCCTTCTAACTAGAAGCATACATCGGAGTACCCTGGAAAAGTGGGGGGGGGGGCCAAAGGCGTTTCTCCCAATAAGGCTAGTCAAATTTCCCAAAAGTAGGTGGCCATGGCCCCTGGCCCTCCCCGTTCCTATACGTCCATGCTTCTAACATGACAATAGGACTACTGCCGGCTTGCAGAGAACCCCTGCCAGTCTGTGAAGGGCCTAACCACAGACCTGAAGGGCCCCCTGCCGACCTGTTAGGGGGCCTCTACAAGTCTGTAGTGGGGGGGTCCTGTGTTGCCCTGCAGATGACCCCTTGCGGGCCTGTAGAGGGGCCCTGTAAATGGCCCCATTTATACCATACCCCGTCGGTTTTTCCAGTCGGCTGCGACAGGGACGCAGTATGCGATCGGGCAGACCGGCAGGGGCTCAGCACGGCCGCTACCGGCACCCCAGAGAACGTCAGCACAACCGACTGCCTGGTTTGGACCCAGCAATGGCCCAGTGCCTTGCGCAGCTCATTATAGCGCGGTGATCCCCTTTGCGCTTACCCAGCCTGGGCCAAGTCTAGGCCCAGTCGCAAACGAACTTTGCCAGTTTTGGAAACTCATATGTTTCCTTCTCACGTAGTCTTCGTTGTTCATATGTAATATTTTGTATGAGGTAGTTTTTGGCTTAGTGGGACAAATATGAGGGATTTCTAAGATAGAGATCTGAAAATCTGGACATAGAGGAAGACATCAGCATTGGTCAACAACAGATGCTTAAAATTCTTTGGTAGGAGACGATCAGTGTGGCGCCAAAGTTAAACCATGCAGCGGCCGTGGCCCACTTCCGTTGCAACCGTTGAATCAGTGTTGCGTGAGTGTTTAGTCTATTTACGTCAAATTTAATTGGTATAAACTCGCTTGAATTGTGACGGCAGGGTGAGCAATGGAGAGTGAAACCAGAGCTGCAATCATTTTTACCACCAAGTGCATGAAAAGGCGCTGTCATTCTGTGCTAAGATACGATTTTTGGTCAGTTTGCACAACCTGCTTGATGCCATTGCCAGTCCTGCTTTCTTCCCTGATGTTTTGTGTCGCAGAAATAAATGATATGATGGTTTTCAAATTTGTTCTCTTAGCAGTTTAAAGCATATTTTCTTCAACATTGTTTAAATTGCATTGCAGCATTCGGTGCTATGCTAGGCAGCCCCGAGATTCTGACGAGCAGTTTAGGAAGGGGTACCTTGTGCTGAGGTGGACATATTCGGCATGTTCGTTAGCGTGATTACGTACATTATGCGCGACGCTCCTTTGGTTATCCAAGGTTCATTCCTGTTTGTAATGCTTAATGTGGTATCCCTTTGCCTCTTATGAAGGAACATCGTCAGAAACCTAAATGCAACAGAAATAATAGCGTCTAAATTGACCATGGCGCACGGATGTCCTGGAGCCAGATGTGCGATAACTGGAAATGCATCGTACGCTCTGCCACGTTTAGCCAATAGGTGTTTTTAGTGATCTGACCAGCCACTCCATGATGTGGGGCCTATGCTGCTTAAATGGGTTGCTATCATTATAAAAGGTAAAGACATCTATTTTTCATGACACAACCTACGTCTTTAACTGGAAAATGACCGATTCAGTTATGAAAGGCAATTAAAAAAAAATCGGAACTTATCGTGCATTCTCAAGAGAGAGAGGGAGATGTGTATGAATACATTCATACATATATATGCATATACCTATGTATTATGTATGTTTGATCAACTATGACAGCATATTGACAGCTGATTTTCTTTGGTTGGTTTTCTAGTTTTATCACCATTTTTTTTTCAGAAAGTCAGGTTGTTTAGTAGCGTACCTCTATTATCATCTTGAGACGTTTCATTGTATCTTACAGCATCATCAGACAGACGAAAATAGAAGCACAGCACCAAAAATAAATCCATCCGATGCGTCGGTTATCTGGTCAGTGGGCTCATTTTCAGAATAATTCTTTTGAAAATTATGGTTATTTAACCGACGCAGTGAAAGGGAGGTTTCGAGCTAACGCGCACTGGAAGGGGGGGCACAAAAGTGCCTCCCTCCGATCTCGGAAACGGAAAGAGCTAGATATATAAAATTTTGTGAACAGGGTGGTACTATAACTATTTACATTGTGTGTAGTTTTCATCGCCCTAGATTAATATCTGCAAGGTACGGCGTTGAAAAGGTAAACTTTGGACACTTTCTCGGCCCATGAAGGCCATTCCGTATAACTTTCGAACGAAGCGGGAAAAGGGCGTTTGTCTGAAAGTTAAAACGTGGAATACGACAACTTCCATTCATTTGACGTCTTGACTGAGGATTTCGGGCCGAGGTCATGTCAGTCCATTGACCTATTCCGTCATTTTTTTATCTTTTGCAGATCAGATTTCGAGCAACACGGGATGGCTTGAGTGTAAATGAGGGCGCTACACGCATCTTTTGGCGTATTTTCAGTGAAGGTAGCCAACATCGGTACATTTGGTCACTTCCAGCGTTTATATCTATATATGTATGAAAATGTATACATGTATGGGCATGTGCCAAACGTGTTTTCAGTAGGGTATTTGAATGCATAGTTCGTACAAATCGACATATTGCAAAGCAAATCTGGACCAGGTCACAAAATAGTTACTCCTGACCCTTAATGACCTTGACCTGCACTGACCCTGGTGTATATAAGCGTATCCATGTGCGCACACATGTTTTTGATGGGGTCTTTGAATGTATATTTCATACAAATTGACATGACGCAGATCAAATCTGGACCAGGTCCCAAGACATTTGACCTTGACCTTTGATGACCTTGACTTTCAGTGACCCTGGTACATGTAAGCGTATCAGTGTGCACATGAGTGCTTCTATTTGGATCTCTGAATGCACATTTCATACAAACCGACATGTTGCAAAGCAAATCTGGATCAGGTCACAAGCTGGTTGACCTTGATTTTGATGACCTTAACCTTTATTGACACTGCCTTTGGTCTTGGTACGTCCATTGCTTATGCCGGAATAACGTCGCCTGATTGTGTTCAAGCGGTAATCTTAGGCAGAGCTTTAGTCCTTTTACAAAGTTCCCATTTGTCAGCGACCACCGTTATTTTCGTTACGTTTGCTTGACTTCAAATGCTTGAAACTTCAAAAAATTCTGGCCGATTTTCGATTTTTTCGCCAATCGACGAGTTATTTAGTTGTCATAAATGTCACAAAGTGGCAGGAACCAGCTCCGATCCGTTCTCGAGATTTTCAAGAAAAACAGGCTATGGGGTGGCACAACAAGAGCTCCCTTTAGTGAGCGTGTTAAACTTCGCATCCATGATAATACGGCACGCACCTCTAATAAAGCTGCATACAGTCATGAACATGTCCTGAAAATACTACAAATATCAGTATATCGAAGGGTCTGTTGCACGCTAGTGTCTTGATTCCAAAGACTGTCCATCATACAGAGAAAGGGTATCTCTCATATCCATTTGCCTGTTTATGATGTAGGCTCTTTGATGTGGACAGCCTCCGAAACTCTCAGTTTACCTCTGTTCCTCCATCTCATCAGTATAGTTGCATGTTGTACCATTAATGTTCGTGTTAACATCACGTTGCGTGTTCTTGTCATGTGTTTGTCCGGAGCACCCTCCTGCATTTGCATGGTGATCCGTCGTGATAATGTTGTAGTGGTGTGTCCAACGTAGGTTGAGTTGGAAAAACGCGTACAGTCACCAATGGGGTATTTAAACTCGTACTATACGTTGGTCGCTTTCAGGGGAGTTTGGTCTTGAACAAGGCTGTTTTTCATAATCATACCGGAGACTCTGGGAATTTTTTAGTTGAAAGTCATTTCAATTTTGCTGTTTGGCTGAGTTGGCAGACAATTTTTGGAAACTATGTCGCTCAAAACTTCCTCGTACGTTTTGTGCGCGGTGGACATGCTTTCCTGATAGCATAACTGTAGCGTCTCGGGACGAGTGTTTCCAGATTCCTTTGCGTCAGCGGGTGAACTGAAGTGTTTATGGAGATGTGTTCTGATTGTCCATGTCTGTCAGCGTGCAGTGGTTGCTCATGAGCAGTTGCTTGACGCGTTCGAATTCTTGGTGAAGCAGAGGCCATGACGGACAGTGTGTGAGAACGCGGTGGGTATATGCACGAATTACGCAGGCCTTATAACTACCTAGGCATTCACTTTGCCCGTTTAAGTGTTGTCCGTTATCCGTTGGTTTATGGTACACGGATGTGTCAAAAGTGCCACAAGAAGCAGCGATGGTCACATCAAGCGAAGATATTTTAGTTTCTAAGGTTGGATCTACCGTGAATTTTAGTACTGAGTTTTCTTCAAGCTTTGTTTTTTTAGAACAGCAGCTTTCCTTCCCTTTCAGTTCGAACAAACACATCGTCTATGTACTTGCAGTATGTGTATGGCTTCGTTTCCATGCCCTCAATAATTCGGGATTCTATATGCGCCATGTGACATTCGGCAAACAGTACCCCTAGCGGCGACCCCATGACAACGTCATCGATTTGGCGGTAGATGTTGCCTTGCGGTCAACACTGTTTTCTTAGTGCATCTTTTTAAACATTTTCAGAGAATGTTTTTTTCGGGCACGTGGAGGGCGGGATGGAATTGTGATCATACACATACTGCAGCAGGATTTCAACAGGATTTTTGAAATCCTGATGCTTTACGTTATTTTTGTACAACGTATCTATTATATAAATCCTGTAGTATATATTAAATAAATCCTGCTGCTTTATATTGATAGTTGTGGTATATTCAGGATATGTTCATGACTTTATGCGATTTTATCACAGGTGCATACCGTATTATTATGGATGCGAAGTTTAAATAACCGTAATTTAAAAAAAAAAACATTCTGAAAATGAGCTCACTAACCCGTTAATGGCCGTATGAAATGTATTCATTTCTCTCATTGCGCTTATATTTTGATATGTCTGATGATGTGAGACACAACTAAACGTTACGGAATGATAATAAAGGCGCGCTACTAAACAACCTGACTCTGTCTAAAAAAAAGAGTGGTGAGAAAACTAGAAAACCAATCTAGAATACAAATATTTGTTTCAAGGTCGACCACCTCCGAAGCACGAACATATCCACTATTCTGAAGTCTGTTTTGCGTCGTTAAAATTATGACTACGTTTATCGCCATGTTAATATAAAACTGAGCACCTGAGCGCAGATGAGTTCAGAAATGTACCTTCTGTGTTTATATGGCAAACACTTCCTAGATCGACCACGCGCAGACTAGCGAATTGCGCAGCGAGACATTTGTTGTAAAACGAAGTTGAATTGCACGTCAGGGAGGTCGTCGTGGTATGTGGCCGATGAGGCCGTGGCAATAAGGCCAATGCTGTCAAGGTTTTCGGTGAGCTACTTACTGTATGTGGCTGACCGTCGTCGAGATATGTTTCGAAGTTCATTTGCAATAGGCGAGATGATAAAATTTGGGTAGCGTAATTCATGTGTTGTGTATTACATAAACAACATTTCATATTTTAGCCATACTGGGCCCAGTTTGTTTTTTTCTGCGCATATCCGTCTCTTTATTGTCGCATGACACATCAGAAATGCATTTAACACACGCGTTCCGCGTACAGCATCGCAACATTCGCTTCCATCTCGGCCCGCAGTAGTCACGTGGCCGTCAGTAGCCCGCACGACTGAAATGGATTGAAGACCAGTCCGTCTGGTCACATTCGGCTTCTTGGGCAGGGGAGCCGAGAGTGACTGGAGCGTGCATCCAAGCTCCAGGCAATCTCTCAGTTACAGTCAGGGGCGTAGCCGGGATTCCTCCCAGGGAAGCCATATCGGACCAAGGGGGCCTTCGTAACCAGTGGGGGCCCTTGCCAAGGGCGGATGCAAGGTTTCTCCAAGGCGGGGGGAGGCAAATGGCCAGCGCGTGGCCCCCATTTTTTGCCCTTCAGATGTGAAAAATTATGTGATTTTGCTTTTTTCACCACATAAAATAACTGAACAAATTCAAACGCGTCACCTAATTTGAGAAAACTTATGCGTTTTGTTCCCGAGCAAAGTGGCCGAAATATGGCAAAAAACGGCGAGATTTTAGGCCATTCCGTCTCTCCCTCTATTTCAAATGTCCTGTCTGCATCTGGTCCAGGAGCCCGTCTGCTCCCCCCCCCATCCCGTAGCTTTTGGGGATTTTTTTGTCAGCTTAGTTTAAGTTCCTTCTTGCAGTTATAGGGGCGGTGGTCTCGGGCCGTCTGTCGTCCCAGGACCCTCTAGTTGTCTCAGGCTCCTTTGACATTTTGACGTGTCCCGCAGGACGCCTTATGGCGCTTCTTTGGCAGTTTCAGAGGAAACTCGGACAGTCTCAGAGACCCATCTGGCAGTTTCAGGGACGCTTAAGCCATCTCGGGTTTCCTCCTGTCATCTATGGAAAAATTTGTGCCGTCTAAAGAGCCCCTCAGGCACTAAAAAGGGCTCTCTATAAGTCTCTCTCTGCCGTGACAGAGGCACCTATGACAATCCTCCAGGTCCTTTGGCCGTTTCAGGAGCAGTCTGGACGTCCCAAGGTCTGGTAGTTTCAGGGACCTCTCTGGTCGTCTCAGAGGTCCCTATTGCTAGAGACTTCAAGTCAGCAGTCTCAGAGGTCTTTCTCTAGCAGTCTCAGTGGACCCCCTGTGGTCCTGGGCACCTCTATTATCGTCCCTGGGAAACATTTTTGCCGTCTCAGGGGCCCTCTGGCAGTTACAAAAAAACCTTTTGGCAATTTCAGGGCCCCTGTGCAGTTGCCTCTGAACGTTTCCGGCAGTCCCCATGGCTGTATCAGGGGTCTTCCTCTGTTACATGAGATATATCTGGCAGTCTTTTAGGGTCCCTCTAGCCGTAACAAGGGGCTTTCGTCGCTTCAGGGGCCTCACTGGCAGTCTCAGGGGGACCTTGCCCGTGCCAGGAGCCCGCTTATTACACTCGGGGACCCTCTGGCCGTCCAGCGCCCCCATAAAACCCAAATACCGTCTCAGAGGCCCTCTTATTGTCTTTGCTTCGCAGGGGCCCTGCGACCTTTTTGGCGGTCTCAGGGGTCATCTGTCGTATACGGGCCCATCTTGCTGTCTCAGAAACCACCTGACCTTCCCGAGGGCCCCTGATATCATCAAGAACCTCCCAAGGTTTCAAAAAGGCCAGTGTAGCCCATCTGTGGCTCCTCTCGAGGTTGAGACCGTCACCGACGAATTCCCGTTCAGGGGGCCCTCTGGTTCGCCAGGGTCTCCTTGTGCCGCTCTAGGCACCCTCTTAAGTTATTTCTACCCCAGGTGCCTCTCTGGCAATTTTAGCGATCTCATGGACCCTTCGCCGTGTCGGGGCCCCTTGCCCCAGGGGCCCCTCGCCCCAGGGGCCCTTGAAAAGCTTCAAGGGCCCTTTTTCCCATCTTAGGGGCCATCTTACCGTGTCAAGGTCTCATGAACCCTCCCGGAGGCCCTCTGACTTCATCAAGAACCTTCAGCTTTTCACTCGCAGGGGCCCCCCTAAGGACTCAATCCTTATCTTGGCCGTCTCGGAGGCCCTATGAGCCATCTGGCGGTCTCAGGGACATTCTGCCATGTTGGGATCCTGTTGTGGTCTCAGGGGCCCTTTGGGAACTTCAGGGGCCCTCTATGCGTCTCAGAGGTCATCTAACCTTCCAGGAGGCCTCTCTGACTGCATCAAGAACACGTCAGGTTCTTATAGAAGCACTGTAAAGCCCATACGGGCTCCCTTCGGGGATCCTTTTTACCCTTCTCAGGCGTCAGTGGGCAGGGGCGGTCGCCCCAATTGCTCACCCGCTGAATGGGCGCCTGGCCCTTGTGATCAGTGGGGCCCCACGTGGTTAAAATTATTGTCAGGTTTGTAAATGGACCCCGCTGAAGTGTAAAGGGGTCCATGCTCGCCTGTAAAAACGTTCCTGCCGACATGGCGGGTGCCTCTTTCAGGTCGGCAGAGACATCTTTACAGGAAAGCAGGGGCCTATGAATGATCGTTTAGGGGCCCCTGTTGGCCAGGAGGGTCACCTCCTGTCTGTAGGGGGCACCCTATCCGCCTGTAACGGGCCCCTGTTGATTTCTGGAGGCAGGGGCAGGGGCCTTCTTCCAGACCGAAATGAGGTCCCTTCAGAGGCTGAGAGGGGCACTTTATGGGTCGACACGAGGCCCTCCCCAGACAAACAGTGAACTCCTCTACAAGGTAGCAGGGGCCCCTATACGCTCATTCAGACCACTGGCCTCTCTTCATAGCACAGAAAACCTTCTTGTATATTCGGAGTGCATTTTCTTTAGGTTTGTAAACCATCTTCAATGCCTGAAATATTCTTATTTTGCTTTAATTGTCCGTTTCGGACAGTCTAAGACGCCGTGCGGGCGCCTCACGCTATCCAAAGAACTGGGGCCTTCGGCCCTTAGGGGAGCCCGCTCGGCCGCCAGGAGTCCCCGCTTCGCCTCCAGGTGGGGGAGGGCCATGGCCCCTTTGGCCCCCCCTTGGCTACGTCACTGGTTACAGTTTGTGGTTGAGTGTTGGAGTGATGAGTGCTCTGCAAATTCCCAAGAAAATTACTTTGATAAAGGAGTACTGTTTGGACTCTCTTGAATAAAAACGTTTAAAAGGGTACATATTTGGAGCAAGAATCGAAATATTCTATCGGTTTTGACGGAAGTTTAGAGAAGGTACTTTCTTGCCCAATGTTACGGCTCCCACTTCACTGAATGCATCGTGAAACGTGAGGGCAGGTGACGGCAGCGTCTGCAAATATCACAGGATGGTGCTCAAAGGTGGCGGCATTCCGACAAACGCCCGCAAATGAACGCTGATAAAGGTGCAAGCGTCAGCCACTGTGCGAAGCTGAGAGCTCCGTTTCAGTTCAGCCCGTGCATCCGTCCAACACGGTGGTACCACCAAAGACCACGTTAGTGGTACCACCAGCCGGCTCGGGGCTCGTGAGACACGTGATGCGCAGTCACGAGCGATCAGCCTCGGTACGCTGCTGTGCAAGGCTTTGCAGCGAGGAAGTTGACTAGCATGTTAGGCTCGATGCCTCTCAGCCATTGCCGTCTGAATCTGTGACGTAACCCAGGGCCTCTCGATCGGGTGTCGTAGTGCATTCTTCGAAAGCTTCGTGTCGCTCCTGCTGCATTTCATTGAGAACCTGAACACGGTGGTCAAGGCCAACAGCGAGCGGCCAACAGCGGCCAGCCGTCATTCACCGGTATCCCGACTGCAGGGCTGCCATCGGCGGCCAGTGACGGAAACCGCGGCTGGTGGCCACTTGATTGCGAGTACACCACGACATGCTCACTGAAAACCAAAGACGCCGCCGGTAGTACTACGATTTACATGAAATTGTTCGAGGCCAGTGAAGGTCGTATGAGGCAGTAGCCGTTTTTGCATCGTTACAAAGCAAGTTGCAAATGAGACCCCACACGGCCCCTTGAATCTGTAAAATGAAAAAAAAATTGAAGCTTGAAACATGCCAGTAGCCTTTTAAAACCGATTCCACTGCTATGGTATATCCGTAAATACTTTCATTTTGCAAATAATAAAATATGAGAGAAGACGTCGAGTCGCATATGTGGCAAATTTAATCAAATATTATTCAATGAGTGTTAACTCTTGAAAATATTAAGCTGAACAGTCTATTCAGACCTATTCCATTACCCCGTATGGCAAGTTTAGTATGTTGGGAACACTCGTTTTTCGCTGTCAAGACAGCCGGCAGTCATATCAGATTACAACTGGACTGCCATTGGTACGAGGGTGGGCTGAAAAGTTCATAGGCTGACTCGGAAGGAGTTATGCCACAGCAATGAAACTTGGTATGCATTAATTTCAGTATTTTATGATACTAACTGCATCGTTTCTTTTCAAATCAACTGAAGCTGATTGAGTGATTTAAGACTTTGAAAAGTAGAACCAGAGGCATTTCGTGAATATGGATAAAATTTGGCACCGTGGTGTTATCAAATATCTGCAGAGAAAGGGATTAACCTCCAAGGACATTCACGCCGACATGGTTGCTACATTAGGGGATGATGCTCCAGCTTTATCAACTGTGCAAAAGTAGGCAGCTGAATTCAAGAGGGGTAGGGAGGGCCTTGAGGATGACCCAAGGTCCGGACGTCCTGCCACAGCAACCACCCAAGAAAACATCGATCGTGTTCACCACATGGTGATGGATGAGAGATGTTTAACTGTTTATCAGATAGCTAATACCGTAGCCATCTCCCGTGAACGAGTAGAGAATATTCTGCACAAAGAATTAGGCATGTCAAAGGTTTCTGCTCGGTGGGTGCCACGCCTTTTGACGCCTGATGAAAAGCACACCAGGCTGGTCATGTCGCAGGAAAACTTGGCACTTTTTGAAGCAGATCCAGCGAGTTTTCTTGAACATTTCCTCACCCAAGATGAGTGTTGGGTCCACGACTTCGAGCCAGAGACCAAGCGGCAGTCGATGCAGTGGAAACACCCCTCTCCTCCCGCTCCAAAGAAGGCCAAGGTTGTGTTGGCAGGGAAGGTGATGGTCTCCGTCTTCTGGGATGCAAAGGGCATTGTGTTCATTGATTACTTTCAGAAAGGACAAAGTATCAACGGAGAATACTATGCCAACTTGCTGAGGCAACTGCGAAAGGCTGTCAAGTCAAGCATGAAAAAAACACTTGGCTGGGAAGCAGTACCGGACTGATAATGAGGTCACATCTGCTGTTGAGAACTTTTTTGGTGATCGGGATGGGGGCTTCTATACCACCGGAATCCAAGCGGTGCAACACCGCTGGAAGGAGTGTGTGGACCGCAGGGGAGACTATGTTGAAAAATAAACCATTTATGGTCTTATTCGACCAGTGCATCATTGTGAGCCTATGAACTTTTCAGCCCACCCTCGTAAATCCACCGCAGTGAAAACGGCAGACACATTACCCCGTGAAGTCGGTTCCCGAGCAATTTGACAATCACGAACAGGATAGCCGATTTTGAACTCTGTAAACGGAAAACCATGTTTCACATCTCCGTGAGGAGAAGGACGGTGAGGTGATAACGCACGATTTTTTAGAGAGAAAAACTCGGAAGCGGAGCGCTGGAACTCGCTGAGGCTGCGGTTGTGAATCGTCCGCCGGATACCCCGTTCAGTCTACTGAGGTCAGGGAAAACTAAAAAGGTACATTACCGGGAAAAGCAAGATGGTTTTATCGTTTTTGGTAAAATGCTGTTTAAAGTCCTTTTTCTGGTTTTTTCCAATGGGTCAATGTTTAGGACGTTGGGAGAGTCTGGAGTCTTGCACTGGACCAATGCACTTTTCCACTTTTCAGATGTTATAAATTTGTCTGGCATCACTACTAATGCAGTTATGAATCTAAAACACTGAAAATTATGGCATGGGTCCCAAGCATTCGCTTCAGCTCTTTCACACCAACCATTACATTCATACACACCATGGAGTGATGAGTCAATCCCGCAGCAAGATTTAGCTAAAAAAAAGATTGCGGAGTAAGGTGAAAGAGAAACCTTTCTGTGCAACGTCATATGGCTAGAACTATTTTCTTCCAGACTGTTGCGGCAGTTGGTTTTGCAGCCTCGACGTCCCTAACTGAAACCTGGGTCTTGTGGCACAAACTCAAACACACTAAGCCTGCTTCATGTGCGTGGACATCCATAGGGCAAACGGAGGCCATCTTGCCTCCCAATGTGAAAGTTGTTGGGGTACATGGGTGTAACAACTCCATTGGACTGGTAGAGTGATGGTCCCACCAACGCTGGGCACATTTCAACACAAGCCCTGTAGCGCTGCATCCAAAGAAATATTGTATTGCCCTGTGTTGTGAGGCGCCGGGAATTCCACTCTTGCAAAAGAAAACGTGTGGCTGTTACATTCTCGGGTCAAAAAGTTACAAAAAAGCCAAATGAACGCAGTCACACGCACACACACCAGTGGTTTCCAAATGGCTCTGACTGCCAACTTTGAAAACGCTCGTACCTGCATTCTCGGACAGCACCAAAATCTGAACGCCAGAGACAGAATATGACTCCTTTACATTACCGGGGGTCCCAAAGAGGACTGGCATGGCCTGGACCCCAAATTTTCCGAATTTTTAGCATTAAGCCTATGTCGCCTGCTGGGATAAAAGAGTTTGAAATGATAATCAAACCCCCCGTGATGAGTGGAAATCTTCAGCCATGCTCTTCTCAGTCATAACAAAATGTGAGGTAACGTGGGAGTAGAATTCGTCTGATCGTGAAAAGAAGTGACCAGCCAGGAGGAAGCAAAAAGCCAGATTGGAACGGGGCTGGCATGTCTTCATCTTTTCCCTTGTCGGATCGATGAGCGGCTGGCCGTACTGATTTGCTTCGCCTGCCTTTTACGCCCGCGCGGCCCTGGGCCAAGGTCGCATGGCTTCTGCCAACACCGTTGTTAACCCGTTCCGCCTTGTAAGAGTGCCACGGCGCCACGAGTCGAGCCGTGGCCGGAGCAGCAGCCGCTGCACGTGCCGGGCCGCGGTAGCAGCCGTAGACCGATCCGGCGCAGGTGAGCGCGCCTCACGTTCCGGCCGCACGACCTCCGGCCGGGTCTCCTTGGCGTCAGTGACTCAGCACCTGTCACGGTCCCGCATTGATTAGTGGCAATCGCAGGACCCGGCGTCGTGCTTAGGTGGGGCTGTACCATTCTCAGCGACAGCTCCCTGTCGGGGAGGGAGCTTTGGGACGAAGCTGTCGTTGGACGAGAAGAGTTGGCGTGGGGTTTTCTCCCCTGTGCTTTTTCCTGGGTGCGCCTCTGCCCGGTGCGGCTGTCCACTGGCCTGCTGGAGGCGGCATTCACGTGAAGTATACATGAACGGTCGGCCTCCCTCCCCCCCGCTCCCGCCCCCCGTCTCCATGCCAAGACGCCAAACACGCCGCCACCAGCCGGGGCCGATATCAGTGAGTCAGGGAACGCGCTGGAACACGTCGCCGACGCGCCGCGCCGTGTTGCCGGTCCGAGTGGCCTGACGTCATCGATAAGACTCCGCCACGAGGCAAGGCTGACACTGTCGGCTACGTGGCGGTGTTGACGGCCGGCTGCCACGTAACGGTTATGAGCGCCGCTGCTACGTGGCAAACGTGAAACACAACAGTGAGACAGTCTGAATGGGTTTTTTCGTCACGACTGTCGTAGTCCACATGCGAAATGCCATTCCGTATACCACAACGTTAGTGGATCTTAACATATTCGAAACCATCGCTGAAAAAAACACGTACTGGACCAAAGCCCATATTGGGCTTCCATGCTGAAACTGGTCCCACAGGTACCACTTTCGAAGTACGCTGAAAATCTGGATTTGTGTATACACTCACTGCCCGTCTCTGAAATAGTAATGAGCCGAAAAAAAGTTATAAGTAACTAACTTTTCGGCATTGCTTTTTTAGACATTTTCCTTAGGTTGGCCCACAAGACCCGCATGGGCCCCATCGAAAATTCAGTCAGAGACCATGCCCATCTAAGTCCATCAAGGCCACACATAAACCATCTAGCGCCGACGTGGGCATGTTGGATGGGATAATCTCTATATTCGTGCATGGAAAAACAACCTTTAAATGGTCATGCTGCAGCATTTTAAAGACGCTCATAGCATATTTTTATGAAGACTGAAACTGACAAACAGCGACAACTTTTATTTTGCGGAACCGTATGTAGCTAGTTAGTGTTTTGCGCATAACAGATGGCTGTATCATGTCATGTTCCAAAGGTTACTTGCGTTAGCATCAAAGCATTTTGCGTTAAGCACAGGACTAAAGAGGGGGCGTCGTACACATTCATTAGAAAATTTCACTGGGCTTCGTGTGATGAAGTTTTGTCACACGTGCATTATTGATGGTCCATCCCCATGAGGCTATTCGCGAATTTCCCGTAGCGACAGAGCCCACATCGGCTGTCGGCTGGCGTTCAGTGACCTCTACTTTGGCAAATAACGTCAGCTGATAAGGCAGGCAGACCTGAAGTCATACTTGTCGCTAGCTGCTGATAGCCATGGGCGTAGGAACGTTTTCAAAACTGGTGGGGTTTCTCTCATATCGAGGCGATTTTCTCGCAACAGCCAAGAGGCTAATGTGCTGGAAGGGTTCCCGGTTGTGCCAATAAGTAATAACGTGGTGGTGATAGTGAAGCTGCAAATGTGAGCTGATATGGTGCCTTCAGTTTGTGGTGTTCACATCGAAAAAAAGTAAATTTTCCGCGCTCCAAAAGATAAACACATAACAGAGACCAATAACTTTTCTGGCAATATTGCAAAGGTGCGAAAATTGCATATAATTTTGCAACCAATCATGCAACCACTGGCGCCTTAAGTGGTTGAGTGCTAGCAAGACTATGGCTTCTTTTGTGGTAAGGAATAATGTGTGGGTGGTACACAACATATTTACGAATCACGGGGCATGCGGTGGCATGCTATAATTTTTACGCTTCGGGGATGCGAGCGTGTATGGCCAGGCTAGGACGCCTCTAGCTATGAAGGTCAGGACGTGTATTGATTTCCGGCAGTTGGCGGTGACGGCCCTGGCGAGTGGAGTTTGCCGTAGTGCCATTGGGCTCAGAGCGGTGGCAAGCGAGGCAGAGGGAGCTCGGTAAAACGTATCATGTTACTAACGGACGACCCACGGTGTTTACAGCCATGGAAGGATTCAGGGTCCGCAGAGTTGATTCTTTTAGCCTCTCCCTTGATCAGACCCTTCCTTTACCCCACACGCGAATCATATACTCGTAATTTGGACGGCTGGTAATCTGATTTTGTGTTTGGAACTGAAGTGTCCAAAACATTTTTCTTACTTTTTCGCTTATTTGTCCCCAGAATTTTGGTGACAACAATCCATTCAAGGCAACCTTCAAGATTTGCCGGCTTAAAATGGCAGTTCAAACACACTGCGCTCCTAGTTACTGACGTTTAGGTGCATTTGCACCTATGCAGATTTACTGGCGTCTCTGAGATGAACGCACATTTGCTGCAGAAACATTTGGGCATGCGTACGTTTACATGCGCGCAATTGCGCTTACATTCATTTGCGCATTCGTACAGTTACCATGCGAACGTTTACGCGTGCGTGCATTTTCCATGCGTACATCCGCGCTTATGTACATGGACGCATAAGTACGTTTGCGCTTGTGCACATTTGCCACGTTTTTTTGTTAGTGAGTACGCCTTGCCTATTTCGGCATTTTTCGTAAATTCCACGAAATTACTCATCCAGCAGGAGGTCAGAGCCAGTTCCCAACTTGGCCAGAGATGTTTCTGGAGACCTCATGATCTCTTGTGAACTTGGAAATGTCAAGTAATGTCAGCGACTTGGTTTGCCTTGTCAGAGGTCGTGAGCACTCCAAACATTATAAAAGTAGCACAAACAATAGAGACCATCTATTTGGCCTTCACGTCACGAAGAGGCTACATAGGTCATGAGGTCAGATTACATCAGGCCGAAAGGAAAATATTACGTCTTTTGACAATTTGTTACCAACCAACCATTCACGCTTAGGTCGACTCGAAAGCTGACATAAGATTTCCATTTGACTTGACCGCAGGTCAGTTTCAGTTTCAGTTTCAGTTTACTCATTGGGACATTCCACATACATTGTGGAATGTCCGACAATGTATGTGGAACAGAATAAAACATTACAGTTTGATGAGAGCCTGATGAGGTCTAGATCATGCACTCAGTATCCGGACAATAACAGTAATGGTCTTTCACCTCCCAGCACTTCTACTTCGGAAAAGTGGAAAAAAAGAAAATTAAAATAGAATAAAAAACGAAACAAGGTACGAAAACAAATGACAGTCAGCACCAGCATTCTACGTCACACTGTCATCCTTTAAAAGCATTTTTAAGATCCTTTTAAAAGCATGGTGTTTCCGCCTGGTCAGCTCGGTAGACAGTCCGTTATACATACTGGGGGCTCAGTACGCAAACTGCCGCCTGCCGCCTCCGTGCGGGTGCGAGGAAGCTGCAGCTGTCCGTCCTGTCGTGTGTGCAAAAGGCGGATGTCCGAGTTCTGATGGAAGAACGAGGCGAGAGACGATGGCTGTCCGCATTCACGGATGCTGTGTAAGAGGGTGAGGCAGTGGTACTCAGCCAGCTGTGTGGAGGTGAGCCAGCCCGGTCCCCTCAGGACCTCCGATATGCTGTCGAACTTTCGCTTGCCAGTCACCACCCTTGCACCGAAACTGATGATCGTCCGAAGCTGCTTGAGGTTTTTCGCTAAGCAGTTGCCGAACACAGCGATGCAATATCGTACGTGTGAGGAGAACTAAGCCGTGTACAGTTGTAAAAAAAATATTCTGGGGAAGATGACGACGGATGTGGCTGAGTCCTATCAGAAGCCCGAAACATTTCCGTGTGACGTGAGCTATGTGGGCATCCCACGACAGGCACGGATCAAAAATGACTCCTAGGTTCCGCGCCGTAGGGTCGGGACCGATGCTCTGTCCTCGGAAGTCAGTCCTGATTGCTGGAGCATTGTGAAGATTCTGGTGGCTGCCGAACGCCATCAACCGGGTTTTTGTTACATCAGCCTTCAAAGAATTTGCCCTAAACCATACGTCCAAAGAGGATAGGCAGCGCTTCATGCGGTGAACTAAGGCAACAACGTCGTCTTTCCTGCCGAACACTAAAATCTGCGTGTCAACAGCGTACTGGACGACATGGGCCTCAGGCGCAAAGTAGCTCAAATCATTGGCAAAAACGGTGTACAGCAATGGCCCTAGGGCAGATCTCTGGAAGACGCCAATGACGTTTTGCAGCGGCCGAGACAGGAGGAAGGGCCCGTCCGTCCGCCCAGTCGAGGAGTCCGTGATGGAGACGTTCTGGGTATGGTTGATACTGTAAGAGCGGAACCATTCAGCATCAATTCCGTGCAGCTGTGCTTTGGTCAAGAGCTTGGAGTGGTCACTTACGCCGAAACATTTCTTTACATCAATCAGACAGAAAAGAGAGATTTCACCCCTGTCAATCGATGACAGAATTAAGTCCGAAACGCTGATCAGCGCGGTTTCGGTCGAGTGACGTGGCCTAAAATCATGCTGAGCAGGAGAGAGAAGACAGTTCCAGGAGAGGTATGCATAGAGCTGGCGTTGAACGATCCGCTCGACGACTTTGGCTATGACAGGGACTAAGGAGATGGGTCGGAAATGGGACCGGATTTGTGGATAGGATGGACGATGGAATGTTTCCAGACATCTGGGAAGTCAATGATACTAAGACATTTACTGTTGATGGTGTTCAACAGAGGCACACCGATCGCGTCAAAACAAAGTTTAAAAGTACGTATACAGAGACCATCCGCACCAGAGGCCGACGCGTTCCGCATGCTGTTGACGACACGTTCAAAGGTCCCATAATCAATAGCAGAAACAGTAAAAACACACGAGCCAACGCGGGGAAGTCGACAGCTAAAATCACCAGGATCTGCTCCCCCTCCGCTACCTCGCGCGCTACGCGTGGGCCTACACTGACAAAGTACTTGTTCAGTTCATCAGCACTGGTGGTAGGGACGACACGTGCACCCCTACTGCTGCCGATATACTGGCGAACGTCCCGATATATGGAGCTCGGGCCCTGCTCCACGATGCGCCGGCCCAGCTCGTCCCGCGCGTTCCGGCGTATCGAGGCCTTGACCGCGCGGTTCAGCGCGCGGTATTCGTCTCGGTCACCATCGGTCCGCCGAGCCGCGCGCCGCCGGCGCATCAGGTCACGGATGACATCTGACACGCGCGGGGCGCATGGGTTTTTGATGACTTCTCGTTTCATTGGTGCGTAAGTCTAAAACAGGAGTAAAGATACCGAGAAAATGTTGCCATTGGTCCTTCGCATAATGCTGTTGGTAAACGGTTTGCCAGCCAGCCTGTCTTAAGCTGGTCAACAGCCCGGCTACGTTCACCCTTTTCAATGACCGGCATTCCACAGTAGCGGGCTTGGGTCGAGCGCGGGGGATAAGCATGGCCGCGACAGCAAACTTGTGCGGGCTGAAATGGCAGTCTGTAGTGCCGGCCTTACTGATGACATCGCGATCATTCACGGTAATGACATCTAACAGTGAGCCAGTGGCATATGTCGGCATTGTGATGAGCTGACAGAGAGTAAGCATGTAAGAAGTCCAACAGCGCTTTTCGAGACGCGTCTGCATCGGCCAGCCGGTTGCAGTTCAGATCGCCATTTATGACTGTCTTCGAGCCAGGACATTTCGTTATCACGTGCTGAAGTTGTGCCCTGGGCGTGCCAAAATCAGCCTTTAGCGCGGCCACCGTCCGCCGCGGCGGCCGGTATACAACCGCCAGTACGAACTGACTGCCGCGCTGTCCCGACTTTACCGTTAACCTAAGCGATTCTAGCCTGCTAGCCTGGTTAGTTGACGCCGGGACAGTGACAACGCTCGAGTCAACTGAGTAACGGTACAGCACCGCCACGCCTCCGTACCCACTCCGTCGGGTCGGACGGCTCGATGAATCCGGTATCCGGGAAGCTCAGGAGACGTGTTGGTGTGTTGGGCTTCATCCAAGCTTCGGTGACGAATACCGCGTCGTGACGTCTTTTGATTATTCCGTGATGAAGTTCTAGCAGTTTGGGTTTGATGGACTGAACATTAATGGCGCTTAGCAGAATCCCTCCATGGATCTCCCGGGCATGTCATCCCTTCGACGCGTCCCTTTTACGCCTCAGCCTTCGTCCACCTCTCGTCCTCCGTCAGGCCGGCGCTGGCGCTGCCCCTGCGCGCTGAGCCCCCGTCCGGCCGGTGGCGGCGCCGCGCACGCCGGGCCCGCGACCGCTCCGGCCGGCGGTGCGGCCGGCCCTGGCTCGGGCGCCTCCTCCGCCTGCACCAGGGCAGCGGCCGGCAGCGTGGGAACTGCAACAGAGGCGGACCCAGTGCGCTCATTCAGCGGTGCAGGTGGGGCTGGACGGTGCCGGAACAGGGCGACGCCGGCACCGCCGCCCCTGCTCAGGCGGCGGCCCAGGTCAAGGTCAAGGTCAGACACGGCGGGACGGCGGACGGGGGTTGCTCAGCCGGCGCATGTTGATTTAACGGTCCAGGGTGTCTCTCGTGTCCCAACAACGCCAGGACCCTGATCTTGAGCCCGTTGCAGCGATGTCAGTCATGAGGATCGGTGTCACGATTCGTACTAGCACACGAACAATCGCGAGCAGGGTCAAACACCGAACCAGGTCACCGTGCATGGTGATGCACTGTGAGGTCTTTGATCTTCTTGTAGCAGCTGAATGCAACAACCTGAAGGTGTCTTAGTCACTCACACCTGAGTCATGCGTTCCCACTCACACGTTTACCACCCTGGATAGGTCTTTGACTAACCGTTCAAAGCGTTGTGTAAACAATAATTCACGGGACGAAGAAGGCAGTCCGGAAAACTCATCCTATATAAGTCCATAAAAAGGTGCTGATATGCGAGAAGCACGATAAAAGCTCGGCATTCACACATACACGGTAAGCAAATGCATCCCTTTCGTACGAGAAATAAAGGATGGCCGTTCTGGCAGTATTACCCTACTTAACCCTTGATGTATGGTTGACCTTAAGATCCGCGTAGAAATATTGCAGCCTTCATTGTAGATGAAAGGACGGCGCAGTCACACTTAACTCTTATTTGTTAGACGTTTACATCAGTATTGCGCATTCAATGAATGCGCAATATACAGCATGGGCAGCCTCAGTCAGGTTATCAAAAAAAGCCGGGTGCAGAAGACTATCTGCGCAATGCTTCGATCAGGTGAGGGTCACATCTTGACCTTGGCCTCCGGTCAATATAACCAGCACTGCTTTTTACCCCCAGTATGATATTTATGAACCCTCGCGACTAGCTGGTAGCTGTTGCGTAGGTCCAGTTGCTGAAGATTGCTTTATGCAGGGGTATCAAGCCGCTAAACGCTGTCGTTTGATCATGAGTTCAAGTAAATATTCCCGGTATCCTTTTATGATAATGCCCTGATAACGAGCGTTGTGACGCGTTGCAGCTCCCTCGTATACTACAGCCAGTGTATGTACCCAAAGGCCAATTACTTCAGCTTTTGGGTGTCCAGCCGGTAGAAGTCATCATTTAACCTTGATCTCCCGCCAAAATCTCCGGTAAAGTTTTTTTTTGTCACGATCATTATTTTCGCGGAGTCGTCGCGACCCAGCAATATGCATGGCCATGCGCCTCAAATACTTTGCACGATGGCCTCCACCTGGTACAGAGGACCACTTGAGCCTGACTTCAGCTTCAGATGATAATTTCCGGTACTGTTTTCCCCTATTTTCGGCATTTGTGAGCCTCCGATCTTTCTTTGGGGCGACATTTATAAGTCCTCACGACTGATTTACACAAGATCGCGTTTGGCGAAACTCCATTTACAGTGCCTAAACCCAGTGGAGGTCCAGAATTCCAGGACGCCTTCATTGGCCTAGGTGATCTGGGAAAACTGACCCTAGAGCTGGGTCATTGAGCTGCGACGCAGATCATGCCGCCGCGAAGTGTGCCACTAGCACTCAAGGAGAAGCTGCGAGATGAGCCACGGAGACTGGAAAGTCCGGACATCATTAGGAAGGTGACGGACCAACCGACTGGATGTCCAGGATAGTGGTCACCAAAAAGGCAAATGGCAAAATCCCAGTGTGCTTGGATCCAGTTCACCTGGATAAAGGTCTCAGATACGAGCTAATCTACCCTTTGCCGATGCCAGAAGATATACTGCCTGATCTATCGGATGCAAAATTCTTCTCTATAGCTGGCCTCAAGAGAGACTTCTTGCAAGTCCGACTCCCGAGTCATGTCAGCTCCCGACAACGTTCCAGAGGCCCGGGAGAAGCTACTGCCTGCCATTTGGTGTTTTTTCAGCCCCAGAGTGCTTCGAACAGCGTCTAGATCAGGAACCGCTAGGCCTGGCAGGAGTATATCGAGTAGCCGACAATCTGATGATTGCAGGGAATCAGATAGGGATGCTGCAGAAAAGAGCCATGACGTGAACATGCTGGCCTCTCGATAAAACTCCGAGCCAGCAATGTTGAGCTGTCGCAACAAAACTGGAGTTCAGGGAGGATACGATTCCCTTCATCGGTTACTTGCTATCGGACAAGGGTCTAAAGCCAATGCCAGACATGATAAAAACCATCATAAACATGCCGAAGCCGGAGGATTCCACATCTGCCCTCTGGCTCCCGGATATGGTTAACTACCTAGCAAGATTCTGTCCGCGTCCGTCCACTGTCTGTGAGTCGCTGCGGTGCAGGAGCAGAGTTCCACAGCGTGGAACCTCCGTGGAGGGGGGGGGGGGGCAAACGAGATTTTTACTTCGTTTTTCTCCATGCAACACCATAAGTTTAATGTTTAATGTTGCCCAAAGTTGGGGTCCGCTGCCCCCCCCGCCCCCTGGTCCCAACGCCCCTGCCCCTATGCCTGCTTGTGAAGAAAGCTGAAACTGGGCTCCAGACCATGACCATGCATTCACAGAGGCGCAACAGTTGGCATCAGATGCGCCGGTCCTGCTTTACTTTGATACCAAGCTCGACTCGGAGGGACAGGCCGACGCGTCGTCGCAAGATTTGGGTTTCTGCCTCATGCAAAGTGATCCGCCGATATCGTCTGCGAGTCGTACGCTGACTGTTGCTTAAAAGAACTATGCCCAGATTGAGAAGGAGCTTCTCAGCACGTTCACGGTTTTTAGGACTAGAAAGTGTGCTTCTCCACACCCACCACAAGACACTACAAGTCTCCGTCGTTCGAAAGCTCCTGACGACAGCTCCTAGAAACCTACAGCTCCTCCCCCTGCGCCTTTTATACTACGACGCAGAAATGTGCCACCATCCAGGCACTACAATGTTCCCAGCCGACGCGCTGTCACTCTCTTACATACCTGCACAGGAACAGTCGACGACCGAGAAGGACGCCGATGAGGACGTGGAGTGGTAGAGTTGAATCCATCGCTCAGGCCCAGCTGCAAGAGATAGCTGAGCACACGAACCGTGACCGTGTGCTACAGAGTCTCTCTCTTGTGCTGGGGACGGGCAGGCCTGAGGCACGGAAGGACATAGATCCGGAACTCCGGCGCTTCTTCCCCTCCCGGGGTCATCTGTCCTTGGATGAAGGTGCCGTCAGCGGCGTTGGAACCGGCGGAAGCTGCCCGCCCCTAAAATTTGGGCAACATTTAACATTGACGCTATAGCGTTGCATGGAAAGAAACGCAGTAAAAATCGCGTTTGCCCCCATCTCCACAGGGGTTCCGCCGTTCCTGGGTGTCGTCTTCTGTAGAGAGCGCTGTGTGGTTCCGAAGTCACTACGTAGACGAGTGAAAGACCGCCTGCATCAGACCCACATGGGCAGGAAGGAATGCGGCGTCGTGCTGGACAGCTGGTGTTCGGCATGTCCACCGTGCTGAAAGGGAACTATTGAGGTGTGACATCTGCATGGCGTTCGCATCCAGGAACCAGAAAGAGCCGAAGATGCAGCATCCACCTTCGGTGAGGCCGTGGCAGGAAGTTGGCATCGACCTGCTCCGGTTCGGGGCCAAAGACTTCCTCATCACAGCGGACTGTTTCAGTGACTTCTTCGAGGTCGACCAGCCCTCGGGAAGGACAGCGAATGACGTTATCTGGGCTCTAAAGCGTCACTTCACCAGATATGGCATCCCAACGCCGTGACGTCAGACAACAGTCCCTTCGGTTCCGTTCAGTTCAGGGAGTCTGCCACCAATTATCAGTTCCGACACGTCACCTCGCCGCGCTATCCTGCATCGAGCGGCAAGACTAAGACCGCGCCAGCGGCGCTGACCGCCACTCCCCTCAAAGTGCCAGGGCGTTGCCCGGAGGAGGCCGGACCCGAGTATCCGATCTCGCGACCCACTACGGCTGTCGACCCACCCCAGGACGTGCCGACCAGGCGCTCTGGCCGTGTGACGCGTCTTTCGGCGTGCATGGATGACTGTGAATGCTTGTGACTCCTCATGTAAACGAGAAAGGATGTTACAGAAACACCCCGTGACACCAGTGATTTAGGCACACACAGTGATTGACGAGACGTTGTAGTTCTGACTCGCACCGGCCCAGAATACACATGTGAAGTTGTGGACCGCTTGTAATGCGAGCTATCGTGGCACAATTGCCGCAGTTCTGAAGTCCAGAGTTATTAAATAAATATTAGGGCCATTGACCTCACATCAGTTTAATTTTCAACTTTTTACGTTCGTCGTTGAGATTGTGGATTTAGTCTGATGGTTCTGAAATTGAAGCTTACCCATCGATACCTTTTGTGTCGTGAGTCCCGGCAAGGCCTCAGGATCTTCTGTGACCTGAGGTCATGTCACAATGACGTTAAATGTTCACCTCTCTCCCAGAATTTGAATGACTGCTGAACGGTTTGCGACAAGTGGGGACAGGGAAGTCTATCTAAGTGAGAACAATAGCAAAAATATGTTTGTGACGAGTAAATAAAAGCGCTATGTGTCCCGAACATCCTGTGAAAAGTGGAAGAGAGTTTGAAAAGAGACTTCTGCGGACATCGATAAAAGTTCCGACAAGGTGCAATGAAATCTTTAGCCTATATATAGATATATAGATATATATATATATATATGTGTGTGTGTGTGTGTGTGTGTGTGTGTGCGTGTGCGTGTGCGTGTGCGTGTGCGTGTGTGTGTGTGTGTGTGTGTGTGTGTGTGTGTGTGTGTGTGTGTGTGTGTAAATAGCCTCAGTCAATGGCTGTGGAGCGAGGAACGAGCATGTACCCCTGCAACTTGCATTGACATCGGAGACGGTGGTCGTAGTTGGTTACAGCTCCACAGGCACTTTCGACTGTTATGAAGCTACGGGAGGGCTGCCTAACAATACAAAGAAATAGTGGGAAAGTCAAAATTTACAAAGACGAGGAAAGAGAAGGAGCTTCCGTGCCGACAGCGTCCCTCGGTGCGTCAACATTGTCGGGTATGAGCCGCGGCGAGACGCGGCTTGTTCCAGGTGGCGCTGCGATGCCGCGTGGCCCTGCAGATGGCGACAGTCGGCAGCCATTCACAGCGCGAATATCAGCGCGCAATTAAGGCCACTCCATGGATCCAGGAGTGGGTCAGCTGGGAACTGGCCAACATAGGGTCAAATTTATTACCGCACCGTTGTGTCGTGCCTTTGTCGGCGCGTAAAGCTTCTCCACAAAATCAGCCGATACCTGGCATTTCTCGATCGGATATAAGGGTCAGAGTTTAAACAGGCCATGTCTAGCACGGGCTCCGATCCTGAACATCACCGCATCAAGCCACTCGGTCAAGGCTATAAAAAAAGAGAAGGAAAAGTCATCATATGGTGGTGAGGAACGTCCTGTGGCGATTAGGGGTATCCTGGGACGGCGAGGGACCTCCTGTGATGGGGAAAGCAGCTCTGGTGGCGATGCCTGGGGGCATTGAGAAACCTCCCATGATATACCTTTGAGCGGGGGCCTACGGGGAAAATGTGGGAGGGGGGAGGAAGGACGAAAAGCATTGCCGTCTCCCCAGGCATACGGGTACCGGAAAACGTTCGAATACAATCTCCTTGTCATTGTTCACTTCAAAAAGTTCCGATTTTATCCAGGTCCATTCTGTCACCAATGTTTCGAATAAAAAGTAGCCGAATTAACCAGCGACCACCTGCGGTTAAAACTATGCCCCATTTACATCCAAGCCGTGTACACTGAGGCCACTAAAACCTGCCAGTTAATCAGTTTGGCAAATCGCGACGGCAAAAATATTCGTATGCGGTGAATATCACCGACCTCAGAAGCTAGGAACGAAATAAATGCCATGATGTCGGGTAATTTGCCGCTGTGCGCAAATTTCGTCGTCGGCATGCGGTATTTTTCTTTGGTAATGTAGACACACATCGAAGAAAAAACAGGAAATGAACATCGACTTGCATAGAATTAAACAAACAATTAACAGGACAAATGCTTGGTCGTTTCTGTTGTCAGATTTAATAGCACAAACCTAATAACTTGATAGTCTAAATATCCTAAGAACTTTGAAAGTTATCTCCCAAGTGAGATCCAGCAGAGTCATACAGCATGACTGTTTTCGACTATACCAGTATTGTTCAATTCTGCGTCTAAAGGTAGCAAAACCATTTTATTTTAACTAAGACTGTAGTACCCATTTAACTAAGATTGTACACCGCTGCCGCCAGGCGCTGGCGGGCCGCGCCAGCCGAATGCTGTTACTGCTCGCCAAGCGTTTTCGCGATGATGGCGGTTTTACCAATACAAAACGTAAGCATCGTGTCGCATGATGTGCTTGTGACCTTCAATTGAAAGAGCACATAAGGAGAGAGGGAGAGAGCTAAATCTGAGTAGGACAGAGCGGCTGAGTAGGATTACGATAGCATTGTAAGCGACCGGCTATCACTGCCACATATTTCGTCATAACTTTGTGGTGACGTCAGATACTACGTAAACATGAAGTGCCACACCTCCTTATATAAATGTTTGGGACAGACATTGTCCCAAACATTCATAACAAACAATCAAACACAGTCGAGTTTGGGAATGGCGTGTTTGGAGGCATGACCACGCGGTTGCAAGGAGATACGAAAAACTTCATAGCCATAAGTTTCGGAACTCTCCCCGGCTACTCTAAGACGGCTTGCGCTGTATTCATGGCATCAACGGATACGCCAAATTGCGATCGGTTGATATCACTTCCAAAGTTGTTACCAAGCATTTTTTGTCCTCATCTCCGTAATAATTAGGCAGGAGTTCCGTTCTATAACTGTGAGACCCAATAATATTCTGTTGTTTTTACATGACCACTTCAGGAGTTTGTTTGTGGCACACCATTCGAATGATGTTTAATGGCGCTGTTGTGCAGCTCGCATGAAAAGTGCAGATATTATGCATGTATTATGAAACAGCGGGGACTGCAATCACCACTGTTTTCTCTAAATTACTCCCGCCACCAATGTTAGTTAGTGAATGAGTCTGGCGAACTGGATAAAGCAGGTAGCAAGCCTGTAACGCAACCCGGATCGCGAGGTCCACTTTGCTTGATCTTACTGCTGATCTTGCATATTTTATTTCTTAGTCTTCATCTTATTACTGAAGATATGACAATTTCATTTTTTTCAGTATTTGCTGAGTCTTCTTAATAGTATGGCACATATTTCGTCCATAAATTCCGACATTTTGGTGACCTGTGACGTCACAGGTCAACACAAGAGGTTAAGTCAAATTTCACATCCTGAGATGAAAAAAACGCACCCGAGCGATTCTCATTGGAACTGTTCGAATCGGACTCCTAGTTCCTGACATTCAAGGGGGTGATCGACTTTAATCACCTGATATCGCGGACAACGAAAAACCCCAGGCGGCGCTGAGTTAACAACCGTAGTCAATCGCGAGGCCAATAACATAGGGAGTAAATGAATATTTAGAATATATCCATGTTTTGAGTTTGTCACAAGAAAGCGCTAGTTGGGAGGCATTTTCCTCAGCAGGTCACTGTTTCACTTTAACTCCAGGTTAAAACTGCATTACTGCTTTCACCCTATGAAGACTGAAAGTTGCTGCTGGTCGTTAATGTCAAACTATTGTGTTGAACAATGCCAAACAGCAATAATTGCAAAGGTTCCGGCAGTCGCCGTTTGACGTTGACCACTGGTGAACATCTGCAATGCCGTTTTTTGGCTGACGACGACTTTTGCAAGCGTCGCAATAAGTGTGAAACATATTCCACGCAAGAGTTTTCAACCGGCAGGGTTTGCCGATTAACCTTGGCTTGAAGAAAAAATATTTAATGTGCGAACATTTTTTCATCTCTGAAACTCGACAAAGTTCTGGCTACGCCAGAGATGGAGATCGAATGTAAATTGGGGCTGGCTGTCCGTTGTCCATGCCCATTTTCAAGAAAAAAACAGCATGACGCCTATTTCGCTTTACATGAAACGAAATAAGACCGATATTATCTGCATTCCGAATAGTCTCTGAAATGCATTTTAAACTTCATATCAGCTATAACGTCGCTGGGGAGATCCACGCATTGTCCCACTGGTTTCAAGGGTAACACTTTTGACATTGCATAACACATTCAAAATACTTCTGATTTTGCAACTTCGAAAACGCTCCTGCGCTGATGTAAGCTACACTTTTCCAGAAAACAAGATACAGATAAGCCTTGACCATGGGCGGGGGAACTCCACAGTTGGGGGAGGGGCAAAGAAGCATTTTGGGCCAATTCCTTCCAGGGTCAAAGCCCATAAAGGCAATGCTAAATTTCAGCAAAGTTGGAGCCACTGTCCCCCTTCCCCCTCGCTTCCGACGCCCTTGGCCTTGACACACTAGACTCTGGAACTAAGAAGCATAGAATCCCACATGCTACAAAGGCTTTTTTACCAATAGCTCGGTTTGGACTCACAAGAATCAGCTGCCACATTAAAGGGGCATCGCAGGTCCATGTCACAGCGAACTGTGATGGGGGTACGGGCCGAGCTACGTCTCCAATCATGCTCGGAAACTTAGGAACGCTAGTGGACTAATAACTGTGAGTACCATGCTTTATGGCAGGCTTGAGAACGCGTTTCGGCGCTATCATGGGATGTATTTTCCAGCTAAAGCTTTTTATCTACTGCGCCGAATATGTCGACCCTGGTCCCTTTGTGTTTCTTGTGTCCCTTTTTTCCACGACTGACCTCCGACGAGACACATGACAAGGAGCAAGACACGGACGCTGGGACCCAAGAAGCTATGCATCTTAAATTACTGCATACAGGATCTTTGTATTTGTTTTGTAATAGTTTTGGGTCAAATTCTTTTGATTTGTTCTGGTAAGGGCATTAAAAGCTGATTGATGTTAAGCATTCCTTTTCCCAGATAAACAAAACTGTTGTGGCAATATCCTGGAATGTTTATCCTAATTTCTGCACACTAATGCCATGGTGAACTTTTTGTTAGCTACTTGTAGCAAGCTGTGATGGACATGTGAGCCAGGTTATGTATTTGGCTTGTATTTTTTGTGAGGCAAGCTATGTATTTTGCTTGTACTTTTGTCCATTTTTAAGTTGTTTGTTGCACTTTTTAACTCTTGACTTGAATTGCCTTTGCCCCATTTAGAACATCCCATTGTTGGGATATAATGACACTGCCTGTGAGTCATGATGTTAGCTTGTGTTTATGTCCTGAAATAGTGGTTCTATATTAACATTATGCAACATGTTTTTTGTTCCAAATGTCTATGTAGTTTAGGCATGTATGCCTATGCAATTTTATTATCAGTATGCTGAAATTCTACTCTTTCTTTTGATAGAAACTTTTCACAGTAGTTTCCACCCCGGAGCTAGTGCAAATGTTGTTGTTTCTCGCAACAGCTGACGTCTCCTTTTGCCATGCGCGCCGTATATGTGTCATCCAGTGTGCTTGGTTTATGGCGCACGCTTCTAAAGGATTACCGTTCTACTCTTTCTTTTGATAGAAACTTTTCTCAGTACTTGCAGGTATACTCTTGTGCAAAGAAATTAATCAGTACATTCTGGACCATACATGTTACTGCTGCTACACACCACATAAAAGTGGTTTTCATCCATATGGCAGGAGTCAAAATGCATGTTTATTGCTTGCTCTATAATATTATTTCTCACATTGTGTACCCTCAATAGCAAAGTTCATCAAGTATCAGAAACATCAAGAGCAAGCTCTTTCCCAAAGAGCAAACAGCATTTCTTGCCTTTGGGCATTTCTTATGGTATGGCACTCAGATGTTAAGACATATGTAGAAAAAAGCAACTTCTGTGTATTCTTGGTCTTTTGGCATGGAATTGTGTGTATTGGAGACATGATTGCAAAGTGTTAATTTTGTGGGAATTAGGGAGGACCCTTCCTCAGGTGGCAGAGACCATGAATCCATTATCCAAACAGCATAATAAGTGCACTTGTTGCAGATAACTCACAGTACATGTCAAGGAATCCTGGGAAAATTTGGTCCTCATCTGGCAAAAACCATGAATAAAAATATGCCAATGAAAACACTGAGCCCATGCAATGGAAGTGGTTATTTTGCCAAGTTTGACCTCAGGTAATGTGACATGGATCACCTTTTGTAGGTTTCATTTGCCATACAGCACTGCCTTTGACAAGGAAACAGTTTTATTTGCCTGGCTGTGTAATGGTTTCTAATGACAGAATGCTATTCATATTCATTAGAAGTGCTTAATAGCATATCTGAAATTCAGGAACATGCAGTAATCTGACATGGTCATGGTCCAGATGTTATAGAGATTTAAGATGACTTGCATGGCAGTTTTTTAGTACTTTTTGTAGTGCATCTTTCATGAGGAATTTTCACTGGTAGGCACTTAAAGCAAAGAATGTTTAATATTATGAAAGGGTACCCTTGGGGCTTAAAATAGCACATATTTAATTCCTTTTGGGGCGTAAAAGTGGCACTTCCAAGGACAGAAAGGGTACATTTGTTGATTGTGTGCATTTATAATCTGCATTAACCATTAGGTAACAATGATTCAGAGGTCCAGTCATTCAGCTCTTCATGTGTGTGTGGTGTGGTATGAGTGGGGAGAAATATTGCTGCATTTCACAGTTAACTGGCCAAGCCTGCCAGTGGAGGTTATGTTTCAAAAGATCTGCATGAAGAAACTGCTACCCTGATGGTTCTTGGTCTTGACAACTTGCAGTGGCATGACCCATGACAGTAAAAACACCTCAGTATGAATTGAAGGTGCTTATATTTAAGAACTAGCTACTGTCATGCACTGCCCCTCTTCTAAGTGTACTATTGCTCTTAGCCATACACTGGCCCTGATATGATTGGCACTGTCATGCAGGGTGTGGAAACCATGAGGCTTGGGTGGGGCTTCAGCCCCTGCAACTTTCCAGACTGGAAGGATGCAGCCTTCCAACTTTTTCAGTGCTGAAGATATGTAGTATGCTTGTTTGCCATTTGGCCATTGTTACAAAATAGTATTAGTATGTAAGTGTGAAAATAAAGATAAAAAACTTCAGCTTTTCATGCCAAATAGCCACAAACAGAATGAGGAAAACCATTATTGAAGGTCCAGGTGTTGCAGGCAAAGAAAAGGAGGCATTTCTTCAGGCAGTGGCTAGCACAAACTGCAGATGATTCATCTGCATAAGTGGCAGTGATAAATGAAATGTATCAACAGACCCTGTTGGCTTCCCTGAGTAAAAGAAATACCTGGGAAGACATTAGTAAGATACACATTTCTCAGTTTTAATCCGGGACTGCGAAAAGTTTCGGCTGTTTGCTGCAGCGGGCATAAAGTGTACTGGCGAGGCATTTCGGATTGGACGCGAGTCTTATGGGTTTGATGTTATTAAAGCTCAAATATTTTGGCTTGTCTGGAATGCATGTGTCCTCACCAGTGGAGTCAATGACTGGTGACCATGAAAATGCAACAGTGATAAAATTAGTGCATGTGATTGGTGGTAGTTATGTACTTACATATTAACAGTAATAGAGGTATGCATGACATGAAACCGACGTCATGACGACGACATGAAAACGTCATATGAAAGGTAACAGTGACTACCTGTCCTGCAGTTATGTGATGTAATAAGTTGAGATGTGATTAGTTTGCAACAAAAATGTCCCTTAAAAATACCACATAATGACCTCTCAAGGGATAAAACGGGTAGGCAGACACTTGTTAGATGCATTAAATGGGATGAGAGCATTTTGTTAGTACTACCCTTGCATTCTAATTACTGAAAATTGTGATTCCAACAATGCGTTACGTACCTGCTTCACTTCGTGGCTGGTTTCTGGTGTAAAATTAATGACATTTTTCTGACGAGTTCGTGCAGGTTATCTGCATTGTCCAAAGGTGGTCGTTGACTATGTTAATTTTGTCTGATATTTTTTTTTTTTGCCATAAACCCACTGGTGAATCAGTTTCATTCAGGCATTAAAAATGCCAATGGTCCAAGTGCATACTTTTGACTGACATTTCTTTGCGTTATAAGCGATTTGTAAATTCTGATCTCACTCAGAAGTGCAGCAGTACAAAGCCCATTGCAGCAAAGCATTGAGGAATTCGTTAACGGTTGAGCCGAGATATTCAGCCGCCTGAACTTCAAGTCCTCAGCGTGTCTTTTAGGCGGACGCGGAGAGGTCGACCAGTCTTATCAGCGTAGCTGGCGCCGTACTGGCAAGAAAACTTGTGCGCACGCCGTTTGTCTTCCTCGAGACGCGAGATCCAAGACTTGACGTACCGATCTCGCAAACTGCTGTAACGGTGTGCCACCCGTATGGATGGCATGTCGTTCGGATGGAGACCTCATGGCATCCATCCATATCCCCTGAGGCCGGAGCAGTCTGGATATAGCTTCACTCACTCGTTTAATGAAGGG
Source organism: Capitulum mitella (assembly GCA_030062745.1). NCBI lineage: Eukaryota > Metazoa > Arthropoda > Thecostraca > Pollicipedomorpha > Pollicipedidae > Capitulum > Capitulum mitella. The sequence goes on along the minus strand of CP099851.1, from coordinate 4,876,415 downwards.
AATGGAAGTGTACAGTTGTCTTGTGGCGTTTGATGTTTCTGTTGTGCGGATAACACATGGAAGTGGTTGAGGTGTTCTTCATTTCATTACCCTTCATATGAACTGTTCCGTGATGGCCATTCGATAGGCAGATGATTTTGGTGTCCGTAAATTCTTTGCTTAGACTTGGCTTGTCCCAGCAGATGTTATGAGTCCTCTTCAAGGCATTTTGTTAGACAGGTCTTCGTGTCTGTTGAGCGGTTTGATTGATATTTTAAGAATGGGTTCGGTGTCAGTGGCTGCTTGTATACCTTTGTTGTTAACTTGCTGCCAGTTCGATGTAACGGAGTACCCACGAATGACAGTTGTCCGTTTTGTTGAGCCAGTGGCGTGGGATGAGACGAGATTTTGGCGTGGAAAAATGGACTTGTCATGACCCGAAAAGTGCGGCATAAGGTAATGCATTTACAGTATTGTGATTGTTGTAAAGCGAGAAAAGACATGAGCAGGTCAAGGTAGTGTGTTTGGAAATTCCATCCAAATGATTTTGTTTGATATGGAAAGCTCCATATCAAAGGTATACAATGCCACGTCCCTGGTTTGACAGTGAAGTGATTCTGCTGCCAGTGCTGGCAGCATGTTGTAATTGATTCAGACATGTTGTTTAGGTGCAGAAATGTGTCCTTTGGAAAGTGCATGTAAAGGAAGAGAAATTTGGCTATGTGAAACAGTTATCTAATATTGAGATTTATAACATTACGATTTTAAAAACACTGTTTTGTTTGCATATTTCTGAGTGCTTGATGACACTTGACGTCAAAAACATGTACCCTGTTGTACTTAAAACTGACATATTTGATTTAGTATTGGATGATATATCATGACCTGTGTTACCATGGTTATCAGTAATATATATATTGTATATTATACATATATGATACATATATGATATTATATATATCATATATATATGTATATATATATACATATATATATGATATATATAATTATATTTATGTAGGGATGGTGTTCTAAGGATTGAAGTCTATGCAGAGGATATATTGTTGCCTAGACTCTTACCCCTACATTTGGCCAAACAGTTACAGACAAATTACATATAATGTAAACTAAGACTCTGTGTGAAAGGTGTGACGAGTGAGGCCTACTTTTTACATGCATCATTACTTGCCCTTAATCTGTTTGGCTGTACAGCAGGACAGTTATGGATCTTTTTCATTGCTTATCATTCACAGAATTAAAGGTTCCAACCTCACGCACGCCCATGGAATTCCGAGTGGCTGAGAAAGAGACACTCAGAAGGACAACAACAAAAGTTTAAAGAGCAGAAGCGGTGCTTCCAGAATAATTCTGTAGAAAACGTGCTTGGAAACTAGTGCTTCGCAAATACAAATACATCAAAGTTAGGGAACTGAGCCGTCTGTTAGTGAAAATTTATTGCCCACTCCTTGCATAGTTTTGGTCTCCAGGAAGCACTGTAACCGTGCCTGAATTGGGCGGCTGATTAATTTGATGTTTTTTTTCTGCGAGTTGAAGTAATACTCGGCGTTGTGTCGCGCTAGTAAATTATGATATTCAGCGCAACCAGCTACCTTTGAGACAGTCGTGAGGCCCGAAAATCTGGCATGCTCCAGATTTTGTGTTGAAGGTCGTTTATTACTGTTCGAATCAGCCATATCCATCCGTTTTTTTTGCGTCTTTCCCTGGTGTGAGCGTCTGAGGCCCGCCTCCCATTCTACCAGCAATTGAAGGGTGCGAAAAACCCCAGCAAGTGCCCGGTTAAAAAGGATTCGATACGCAGTCGAAGCAAATGGAAAGAACGGCGGAGTTGTGTAAGGTTCGACTCAAGGATACGAAAATATGCCAGAAACTGCTGGAATATTGTTTCATTAAACTTCTCATTTCATTCCATGGCTGGATATCCTGGGGGAATGGGAGGGTCAACACGCCCCTTACCCTCCACCCACAGAAGTTAAGTATTTTAACATTAAGTCGGTCTCAGTGACTGGAAGGAAACGGCCTGAAATCATATTCATGCTTCGCAAAATTTTGGAAAATCTCTAGCTGTGTGTGATGGTGTGATGTGTAGTGTTTTGTATGAATGCGGTATGTAATAACGTGGCTCAGAGGGAACAAAAAGCACGACTTCGAGATGGGTCCGTGCATTTTCACAGCTGGCATAGATCTCTGATCTTTGATCATTAGATCTTTGTCGCGAATGTGCGGTGTCAGTTTGCGCTGGGCGGGCGTTTCCGAGCCGTGACGTCACCTGCAGCCGTGGACCGACAGACGGGGCCGAGCGAGGCGGCGATGGGCCAGTGCTTCTCCTGTCGGGAGCAACAGGAGCGGAGTCTACCACCCTCCAAGCACAAGTACGACGGCGTGCCGCACATCGGTGAGTTTGGAGCTGGTGGCCCGCACCGCGCGGGGCCCGGGACGATCGCCTCGCGGTGATTGGCGGCGGCTGGGCTTGATGATGTTGGGATCGCGGCGTTTTGCTGCTTGTCTTTGCCGTTGTCGTGTTATTATACTGATGACTGGGTTAATCTAGGATCTGGGATTTTCTGTCGGAACTCCTTTCATGACTTGAGCACCCGATGCGTCATTTATCATTAAGTGACTGGAAGTTTTTTCACTTCCTTTAGGATCATAGCCGGAGATTAGTGGCTGACCTGGCGTCCATAAATATCCGCTGTATGGTTCTGTGTATGGTTGAATGACAATGTTTGTCGCGTCCGCCATTTTGTAGCTGTTGTCTCGGCTGGTGTTTTCGTCGCCCAGTGACCTCGCTCTGAGCCCTTGCATGTCTGATAGCCCTCCCGACGGGTCACGTGACTGCAGGTTGTCACGCGAGTTGGGACCCGTGCCGATTTTGCTGGTGGCTTCTGTCGTTAGACCGCTTTTCTGGTCTGTCCATGTGACCTGATAACCGTTCTTTGCACTTCATGGTCTGGTGACCGTTTTCTGCTCCGTGGTGTGATGACTATCCGGTCGGTTCTGTGCGGTCCTGATGAGCATTCTGTGTACTGTCCTTGTGACCTGATGACCTGATGTACTGTTCTGATGACTGTTCTGTGACCTTTGCCAGTGACCCGCTGCCCGTTCTCTACTGCGACCTTATGGCCATCTGGCCTGTACTGTGGGGCCTGATGACCGGTATGTGACCCTGCCCGTGACCTAGTGACCGTTGTTTGTCCTGTTCCTGTGATGTGTTGACCGTTCTGTGACTCTCCCCGTAACCTGGTGACCGCTATTTGACGTACCCCTTTGATCTGATGGCGTTCTGTGACCCTCCCCATGACCTGATGACTGCTGTGTAGCCTGTTCCTGTCACCTGGTGACCGCTCTGTATCTTCCCGTGATCTGGTGACCGCTATTTGACCTGTCCCTGTGATCTGATGGCCGCACTGTGACCCTCTCCATGACCTGGTGATCGCTGTGTAGCCTGTTCCTGTGACCTGGTTACCGCTCTGTACCCTCCCGTGACCTGGTGACCGCTGTTTGACCTGTTCCTGTGACCTGGTGACCGCTCTGTGACCCTCCCGTGACCTGGTGGCCGCTGTTTAGCCTGTTCCTGTAACCTGATGACCGCTCTGTGACCCTCCCGTGACCTGGTGACCGCTGTTTAGACCTGTTCCTGTGACCTGGTGACCGCTCTGTGACCCTCCCGTGACCTGGTGACCGTTGTGCGCCGGCAGAGTCGAAGCCGCCGCAGCCCAGCGCGCCGGCCGGCGCCGAGTCGCCGCGCGTGGACGCGCCGCCGCCGCCGCTGGCCAAGCCAGCCGCGGTCGTCTCGTCCGAGTCGGTGCGCTCGGACAAGTGGAGCTTCCCGCGCGTGACGGCCAAGCGCACGGCCGAGGCGCGCCGGACCGGCTCGCGCGACGTGTCGGACGCGAGGCTGGCGGCGCTGTTCGAGCAGTACCGCGACCCGGCCGAGGACGCCATCCTGGCCGAGGGCGTGGAGCGGCTGTGCGCCGACCTCGAGCTGCGGCCGGACGAGTTCCGCGTGCTGGTGCTGGCCTGGCGGCTCGGCGCGCAGGCCATGTGTCGCTTCAGCCGCGCCGAGTTCGTCGGCGGGTGCCGCGCCATGCGCGTGGACAGCGTGCGCGCGCTGCAGGCGCGGCTGCCGCAGCTGGCGGCCGAGGCCGTGGCCGACCCGGCCAAGTTCAAGGACCTCTACCACTTCACGTTCCGTTTCGGGCTGGACGCGGAGCTGGGCCAGCGCATCCTGCCGACGCCGATGGCCGTCAGCCTGTGGCGGCTGGTGTTCTCCCAGGGCGAGCCGCCGCTGCTCGAGCCGTGGCTGCGCTACCTGGAGAAGCACGCGGTCATCCGCGGCATCCCCAGCGACACGTGGTCCATGTTCCTCAGCCTGGTGGAGACGGTGAGCCCGGACCTGGCCGACTACGACGACGCCGAGGCGTGGCCGTCGCTCTTCGACGACTTCGTCGAGCACCAGACGGACCAGGCGAACCAGAACGTGAGCGAGCTGGAGCGCGAGTGACGCGGCGCGGCGGCGCCCGCCGACCGCCGGCCGCCGCGGCCGGCCTCGCGCCCGTGTAGACCGTGTGCCGATCCCGCGTCCGTGAAGACCGTGTGCCGGCCGAGTCGTCCCGGCGGGCGCGGCCCGCTGCCGGCCCGGGCGTGGTGCCGGCGCCTCGCCGCCTACCGAGGCTTTAAGTTCGCGGCGGCGGCCGGCCCGGCGCGGACGGAGCTTGTTTCGGGCCCGGCGCGGGATGGGGGGGGGGCCGTCAACCTGCCATCGAGGCCACACTGCCGCCGGCCGCGAGCCCGTGCCGTGCAATGCGGGACCCGAGACCGGGTGATCCCGGTCCGCTGCCTGCTGGCCGGTGATACGGGCGTGACGCGAGATATTTGTGATGCTCCCTCTCAGGAAACGGAGGGTTGGCTCTGTATGCGCGAGAGGAGCGCGCCGATCCCGACTGGTGGGAGGCATCAGCCGTGACTGCCGCACCTTCGATGTAGCCTGTACATACTGGACCTCGGCCCCGGAGTAACATTTACTGACGCTGTGTTCTCGCCTAATGCGATGCATCGGTAACGCTGGTTGTTTTATGACGATTTTAGAAGCCATTTCCCATGCTGGTCGCAGTTCGACCGAAACGCTGTCGGTCCCTCTAAGGCTTTTCGTTCGGAAGTTCTGATCTCGCGTAGTTTTGACTTTGCGTTGTTTCTGTGTTTGTTTTCGTTTTTGTGAGGAGGGGAAACGCCGTGCCGCTCGTGCTGAGGTAGGGCTACACGAATACAGTTTCCCAGTTCTGTTTTGTAGACGGGTCGTTTGGCTGGCCTGGGCGCACTCCGTGGCGTGCTGTATGCGCTGTCTTGATGTGGAGCATTCCAATGACTTCCACTTGGCGTCCGACTGGGTACAAAAAAAAAAAGCATTACATGTGAAGGAATGTTTACGGAAGTCTTGTAGGATGTAGGGTATTTAGGGCGTTTGCTTCCAGCTGTGTTGAAACCTTTTTTGTTCCGCATTTCAGGCATTTTCGTGACACGTTTTTCGTTGCCCGGATTTAGGTAATTTGAGAAACACGCTGTTCGCGAGGTGCCGAACCACCTTACGAGGAGTGCAATGGTGGGTTTGAGCCACAAAGTGCTGGTGTGAAGTGGACGGCAGGCACGCAGCCAGGAATCGGCCGGGGGAGGGGGGGTAGATCTTCAAGGGGGCTCTTCGTCCCAAGGAGGCCTTCTCAGTCCAAAGGGGACCTCCACCAAAAATAAGTAAGGTGGCCTCCCATGGCCTAAGACAATGACGGTCCTTTGCTTAAGCAGGCCCATATATGGACCTCCTAAAGCAATAAGGGAAGGCTCGCTATGGTCCCAGGCATAGTTGGGGATTACCAAAATTATTGGGATTCCACGTAAGATTTCAGATAGGTTATTTCTATTCATTACCGTGGGCGTAATATCAGGATTCCCAAATACTGGGGAATCCGGATACCCATCCCCACCCCGGGGGCTCACTAGCCATTACTTCAGGAGCCATATTTGAGAATCCTTCAAGGTCATATGGGTCAAATGGGGCCCTAGCTTTTCCGTAGTTGGGGAGGGGTGTACCCTTCGCCTTCTCGCTTTTGCTATGTGCCTGGCTGGCAGTAGTGGCTAGTGAGCGACAGTGGCTAAATGGCCCGGCCTGCTCTCACTCAAATCCGAAGGTTCCGTCGCTGATGAATAAAATCACGAAAAAGTGTGGTCCAGCACAAGTTCGCTTAATGCTCCGTTCATCTCGCTTTTATTTCCAGTCTATAAGATGCGTTATTTGGTCTTGGCTACAAGAACAGGCTGCTTTGACGATTTACAGCTGCAAATAAAAGGCCTGGTACTCGAGGCTGCGCTGTGAATGACAACTCAGTGGTACAACAAATTGTCCATAGATGGCAGCCAGGTAGAAGTAGGTAGATTAGGGCCTTGGGCAAATTCGTCATTTGCTGGCGGCGTTTGTGTTAAATTTGGCGCACTTTGAACGCGCTGCCAATTGACATTGGTTGGTGCCCGGATTAATTCGTCTTGTTCCTTGCATTGATATATTAGATTGACAGTGGCGTGTAATCACGTGTCGAAAAGTGAAAGGGCCTTCGAAATACTATTCTCTTACCTCGGAACTAACACAAGACCTCGTTAACTAGTGTTTGGAATGCAGTTTTGAATCCTGTAGTGATTTTTTCCACGGCAGTGTTTTTTATTTGAGGTTCATTAGAGAACATTCAGCAACAGAAGTGGATTGGATTGGAATATTACCAACACACTCCATTCAGTGCTCGTTTAACCGTGTAGCCATTGTCAGTGAAGTGAAGATTTGGGTGACCAGTCATTTGCCTGAGAGCCCAGGAGGTATCATTCTAAGCATGCCTGGAACGGACTTCATGCTGCCAGGTACGTGACTGCTTTGCATGGTTGATGTGGGATTTGTTCATCATTTTCATGGGTCATGCTGGAGGACTAGATCTGCAGCCTACAAATCAGAAAAATTTTGTATGGGAAAGATCACCACATGAATGATGATACCATTCTAACATACCCCACAATAAAACTGAAGCAAAATTGCAGGAGAAAATGTGTTGCAGTACTGTACTACCATGCTGTGTGGCCTGATGTGATATTTGGAAATTGTGATTTGCATACAACCCTCAGTGGATGCTTGTGCCATCTGGCTGTGGTGGCACTATGTTGTTGATGCCTTGTTGGAATAATTCTTCACCTGTGTAAAAAGACTGGTAATATATAGAAGTAACATGCAGTAATGCACAATATGTATGCATTTCAGTATGGTATGTCTAGTTCAGCATGCAGTTCCTATTTAGATATAACCTAATGCAGTGCTTTATGAGACCTAACCTCTGTTGGACTGCGTGAAGTCTGATTGCACCCTCTTTTTGGTCTGCAGTCTCTGGCATCTTGTACTTCAGCACAACATTTTACAACCTTGAGCAAGTGATTGCACCTCCAGGCCTCAATGGCACTACATTTTTGCAGGATTACATATGTAGTCAGAATGGTTCAGGCCATCTTTTGCAATCCATGGACTGCTTTTGAATGGCATGTGACATCTCAAGTCATTGTCAGCTGACTGCTCAAGTACAGTCAGCTGGGCATGCTCACAATGATGTGCCAGAAGTGGCAAATGAATTTTGATGCCTGTTATGGAATCAGTTCTATCTGGGGATATGTGAGTCTCATGTATCTGTGTCAGTGATAATTGACTGATTAGAAGATGCTTTTGCCATTGGTAGTACTTTGAAGCAAAACAAAAGGTGACTTGGTCAGGTGTAGTTCTCCAGCATTGCCTTTTGATGTATTATGTGTGGCACAATTGTGTGAATAACATGCCTGGTATGGTATCCTTGATCAGTTATTGGGGCTGAAGGGTACACTGACAGTGCACTGGTGGTGCAGTGACAGAGGTCATATGGTGCTGAGGTCAAAGTGTCCTCAGTATCCTGGATATTCATGTAAAGATGTTAAATTTTTACTCATTGCATTTGTGTTTTGTCAGTGCATTGCTGGATGTCACAAGGATTTTCCTAGTTATCAGTAAATGTTTTATTTTTGAATTTTCAGGAAGTTGTTGATTATTTGTTCATTGTGTATTAACACATTGCCAATGTTCAAAACTATTTAAAGGCATTCAGAATGCAAAGACCAAAGGAACTAAAAGGAATAGTAGATACACACATTTAGAGATATATCCTATTCCACTGTGGGAAGAAAATGTTAGATTTCCAAAATTGTGGAAGACTGGTAATAGAACAGGGGGCAACAATGGAAAAAATCGTCTTGATCAAGTTTGGAATTAAATACCTAAGGCCAGTAGCCCATTAGTTAATATATTTGATTTTGGTAGATAACACAAAAATCTTGGGTTTTGTAAAGGTGGTCAAATGATCTGAGTTGGCAGAGCAAGAGCCATTCTGAGTGAAACTTGATTATTTTGGTATGCAGTATAAAGTTCAGCCATTTTTTGAAGTTAGAATACTTTGTTTTCCTGAAATAACTATGCTTGTAATTTCTTATTAATCTTAAACTGCAAAAATAGGCTAGAAATATGGTAATGTTTCCTTTGTGCATTTATTATGACACATTTCCAAAGTAGAAGTCAGATTTGTGCTCCAGTTCTATGTTTGACCCATTTGTTTGGACCCCACTGTGGAGAAGTGAATGGCCAAGATAAGAGAAACAGAGATTTTTTTTCAAAGTCAGAGGTTTTTGTTTCCATAGAGCTTTGAAGAGACCAGCAATTCTGATGAATTGGCTCAGATTAGGCCCATTGCAGAATCAGTCTGGAAGGAATTAGATGAAGCATTGCTTTGTTTCTGTGGTAAAATGTTCATCTAATGCCTTATGCATTGTTACAGTGATGTAGTGCATCATAATCTGTGCAATGCAGAGCTTCTTGCTTATGCTTTAATCCATACACTATATTCTGCAATGTCAGGCAGCAGTTGGTTTTGTGTTAAAATTGTAATATGACAGCAGGGGTTTGATACCATGCAGTAATTGTAGTAGTCATCTATTGCATGTTTACCACTTGGCAAGGAGGGCAGATATTGAGAACTGAAATGGGTTGACTTGGCCTTACTCTGCCAGGACAGGGGAACCAGTCTTGCACCAGTTAAACAGCCATTCAGTAGATCTGATGCACACATTAAGCCAATGCTATTGACCTGAAAACAGAAGTAGGCATTAATACCCATTGTGGTGCCCAGAATTTCTGTAACAGATTTGACTCTCTGGATGGTTTTGTGCCATTGTTTGGGCAGGGAAACAGTCTCTGGCCACTTAGGTTGATTTCGGTTATCATTACTCACAGTGTCTGGGTTTACCATTTTCTGTTGTTGGTGAATGCCCGTTTGTTTGTGGTTCATAATCCTTCTGTCCTGATTGTCATGTCTGACCATTGGTCCACTGTGCTCGACCATGCCGTTATTTGGGGTTCATCCTTCCCTTATTGTCTTACTGTTAATGCTTAATGCTCTTAATGCTCTTCTTCATAATGCTCGTATTGTTTGGTGCATAATTAGCTCTGTCTGGCATCTGGTTTCTTGTTTGGGGCATAGCGTTCTACTGCTTGGCGTCCGATTGCTGACAGCTTGTCATGTCCGTTTTGTGGAGGTCTGACTGGTAACGTACTTCAGCTGTCCTTTTTGGTTGCCATTTTGTCTTCCTGGCTCGTGCTACCCGCGAACCTTCCAGCCGTTCACTGATGTCGCGCCTCCTCGAGTGATCGGCTGTGCTCGTTGTCGGTGTGCTGCGTACCTGTCCATATCGGGTGTGGGCCGTGGTCTTGGCCAGGCCGGCGTTGGTCCGTTATCGGTCCGCGCCGTACAGGCCGGCCGGCAGAAGGCATCCCGCTCTGTCACAGACCGTCCGCAGACCGTCGTGCTCTGCCGTCGGTGTACCCGACCTTAGATGTGGTAGCCGGTCGGCGCGGTGTTCACTTGTGTGCCACATCACACCGCCGCAAGATGGTGTTTGGTGGCCGGTTGTCGCAGTGTTTGCGGTATACCAGCTCTGCGTTCGATGCGGTGCCTGCGTGCGGTGACCGGCAGGCACGGTGCCTGCGTTCGGTAGCCGGCAGGCACTGTGCCGTCGCTCGGTGGCCGGTCGGCGCGGGCGCACACCTGCGGCCGTGAACCGGCAGCCTTTTGATGGGCCGGCTCGCGGGCCGCTGATTGGCTGGTCGGTCGGCCGCCGTCTGATTGGCTGTAGCGGTCGGCTGCCGTTGCCGCCGAGGTCAGAGGTGCTCCTCGGTGTCGGCCACCGCTCAGAGGCAGTCCCATTGGTTTACAGACCCCCCCCCAAGAGGGAAGCGGGCACCAGAAAGTGGTCGACGAGAAGTATGCTGGTAATTAGTGTTGGAGAGACTGAAAACTTGGTATTGGTTAATGAAAGAGCACCTCAGAGTCGTGATTTTTTGTGGAAATGCCCATTTCTTTGAGGGTTTAGACGAGGCTACGTTGCTTGTCGTTTTTTTGTTTTCGCTTGGATGATTTGAAATTGACGCCCAGGAGGCCTTGATTTGGCTTGTCGGTTTAAGTGCAGCTTCCGTCTTCACTGCCTGTCCAAGCTCGTTCCACATCGCTGCCGTGTTTGGGTCGCTGGATCCGTTCAGTTTTATCTGGGCCACCTCCTCAGGCAATGACGCACTCTGTGCTGTAATGCCTTTTGATTGCTAGAAGCAGTGTACTGAATAAACAAGACCTTGTCAGGCTAGCAAGACCTCCTTGGAAGTTGGAAGTGCGTCTGCCTGTTTGCTTTGCTTTCTTTAGCAAAAGAACAATTGGACTGTGCAACACGGATGGCGGCGGAACATTTGATTTAAAACAGGCGCCTTAGGAACACGAGAGAATATTTGACATGTTGACGCATATTTTTGGGACGGATTTTTCTACGCGATGCGGTAGGGTGCTGGCAAGGAGTCAGGGTCTTGACAAAGAGGCGGTTTGGTGCCGGAAAGAAGGCTTACGCGGCCTTCTGAACGCTCATGAAAAAATTACTTTCCGGAAGTCCGTGAAAAGAAAGATAGCAAAGAAGGGCACATGTTTGTGACCTCCCCTAGTGTTTTGGCACTCCTTTCTCCCGTTCCTACGCTGCCGAACCAGGCAAAAGGTGGTTCCTGGTTTTGGGTTATGTTGGGACGTTTCACTGTGCGAAATAGTCACGTGGTCAAACATTCAAACGGATGATTCTCTCGGGATCATGTTACTTCAGATATGACATCACCTCGTGCGCAGACGCGCCGTGTTTTTTCTTATTGCTACGGGAACTGTTCCAGATGTTTTGAGTTTGAGGCATCATCCACACCAAACGAACCCGTAGTGTGTTGGCTTCAGTAAGTCAGCGTTCACGTTGCTAGAGAACCTTTCTTTGAGGATTATCCAGTTTCTCCATTTTCCTTCCGAAAGTTCTCGAGTTTCTCCGCTTTCTTTCTCCAGTTTCTCTGAAATAATTTTGCTGTGTGGTTCTGGGCTGTAGCCCAGCGTGTTATAATGTGTTGTAACGTTCTTCGCGTTATAATGCTGTATGTCAAAACCCAGGAATTCGCCGGCAGTTCTGTTACGCGCCTGTAAAGTCCTCGCTTCTGTGCATTCACGCTGGACATCGGGGTGGACATCATCCATGATGATGTCCACCCTGGCCGTCCGGTCTGGCGTCTCAACCCGGCCCGGGCCTGGTGCCGCTGGGGTGGGTACATTGGGGAGCCGTGCCCCGCACGGGATCGGATCGCGCCGTCTCGAGCGGCGGGAGCGATCACCTCGGAGCGCCGACAGCTGCGCCGGAGTCGGCCGGCGCGGCCGGCGCGCCTCCCGCACCGGCGGCCGCCCGGCGCGGCGCAGTCGGCGCCGCGCGGCCGTCCGGTGAGGTGTCGCCGCCGCTCTGCGGGCCCGGTGTGGGGACGGACGCCGCGGAGGTCGCGATCGCGGGCCGTACGGGGCGGCTGGCAGCCGTGGTCAGTTGGGCGCCCGCGGGCCGCCTCACCGGCCAGCGGACGGCCCGGCGTGCCGTGCGGGCACCTCCGGCTGGTCTCGGCGTCCGGTCGGAGCGGCCGGCTGAGGCGGCTCAGCGTGCTGTCGACCGCCGCCGGCGGGGGGTCGGGTCGGTCGGGCGGCGTGCACGCGCGGCGTCCCGGCGGCTCAGCGCGTCCCGCGTGCCGGCGGCCCGTGCGGGCGCCGCCGGCGATGGTGGCCAAGGCGGCGCACCAGGCGTCCCCGCCGGACCCCACCGAGAACCTCGTCAACAAGTGTGAGTAGGCCGGCCTCCGCGCACGGCGTGCGACGCCGTCTGCGGGCGCGGGCTGCAGGGCGGTCATGTCGTGAGGATGAGCTCGGTGCCCGGTTTTGGGCGGTCGGAGGGTGATCCGGCGCCGATAGCCGCGAGACCAGCGAACTCTCAGGTCGCAGTCGCGACGGGGTCGGGAACGTCGGGCGCGGCGACTTCCAGCCTGCAGACGGCCGTCCTGACCGACTCACGCCTGGTGTCGTGTCCCTTCCGACCATCGCACCTGATGGTCGGACCGGATAGTCGGGTGTGATGATGGCCGATTTGAAGGCGCCAGTCTGTCGGCCGCGACAGGTTTTGTTGGTGAATTACGTACCACGTGGATCGCAGCTTCAAAAGGACTTGTGTTTTGATGGATTAAGCCTTCAGATATAGCTTAATTTATTCGGTTATATTCCATTGCTTTCAGTATTTGGGAAAGGTTATGCTATTTGAGATGCTTCGTGCCTGCCGTCATGCTTTGTAGTGTTCGTTACCACCCGACTGCCGGTATGTGATGGTATGATCGAGTCGCTCTGTGCCTTCCGGTCAAATCTGTGGGGTTTGCTCGGTATGTGGGGTCTGTTACACTCGGGGCGAATATTCCGACCCTCCGCCGGCCATCAGCCGCCTTCTCGCGTACTCCGCGGCGACTTCTGACCGCGAAACCCGTCATTAGACCACCGGCGAGGGCGCGGATTATGCGTACCTAACGCCGTCCGTTGAAGCGTTATCGGGCCGTTAAGTGTCGGTCCGTCGGCCGGTGATGTCGGCGCCGCCGGCTGGAGCTGGCCGGCGTGAGTCGAAAGTCGAGCCAGGTGACCCCGTTATGGGCCCTGAGCGGCCGATGCAGCGAGCCGGACGGCGACGAACGGAAACCGGTCCCCCTCTGGGCGCCAGTCTCACCGACTGGGTCAGGCCAGTTTCCATCCGGGCCGTACGTCAGCACCGAGATAGCGTTGGTTGGTGTGAACTCTTCACGTTTTAGCAAAACTGGCGTCTCTTTGTAACCCTTCGCTTTCCCACGGTGCGGGAAGTGTGTGATGGGTTGATAAGCGTTTGTTTCGTTCAGCCTGCAGCTTGCTGCGTCCGGGGACGTCTGCGGCGTCCAGCGACGTTGTTTCGCGGTCGTGTCATGACGTGATCCGTTTGCTCGTTAATTATCTCGCTCACCTGATGCGAGAAAAAATCGCGCGGGAATGGCGCGCCGTTTGACCAGATAATTGGAATGCAGCGTTTAATGATCCGATCGCAATCATCACGAACCGGCAAAAGCGGCGCAGACCACCGAAAGAACGTCATCCGGACACAGTCGGACACCCAAATGACGGCACGGCGACCTCCCTGCGTCACAAGCCTGCGGACCGCCAATACCTGCTTATCGCGAATCGACACAGTTTGGACGTGATGAACGCTCTCCTCGCGGAAGCTGGCTCATTAGTCTTGTCGCTGCGTTCTGATGCAGAAAACGCCGCCTGGCGTCTGGTGCGCGAACTAGGTACCGTCCACTAGGCACGGTACAGCCCCGAGATGGCCCCTGTGTGCAGCACAGTCCGACACAGAAACGCCGGAGCCCTGACTGGGTTGCGGTCGATGGCGCGGAGTCGTGACTGACAATGGCCGGCGGTGGCCGTTGCTCTCCGGTGGTGACCGGTGACTGGTGGCCGATGACCGGTGGTGGCCGGTGGCCGGCGGTCGGCCTGTGGTGGCCGGCGGCCGGTCTGGGCCGTCGGTGCCCGACGAGTGACCGATGACCGATGGTGGCGGTGGTCGGTGGTCGGCCTGTGGTGGCCGGCGGCCGGTCTGGGCCGTCGGTGCCCGAGAGTGACCGATGACCGGTGGTGGCGGTGGTCGGTGGTCGGCCTGTGGTGGCCGGCGGTCGGTCTGGGCCGTCGGTGGCTGACGGTGACCGATGACCGATGACCGATGACCGATGGCCGGCGGTTGGTGGTCGGTGGTCGGCCTGTGGTGGCCGGCGGTCGGTTTGGGCCGTCGGTGGCTGACGGTGACCGATGACCGATGGTGGCGGTGGTCGGTGGTCGGCCTGTGGTGGCCGGCGGTCGGTTTGGGCCGTCGGTGGCTGACGGTGACCGATGACCGATGACCGGCGGTCGGCGGTCGGCGGGCGGCGCTGACCCAGATGCGGCTGCGCGTGAGTCCGTCTGGGAGACGGCCTCTGGCCGCGCTAACGGTGCCGTATGGGAGCCAGGTCGGCGCGCCGTGCCGGGCCGCCGGCCGGCGCGGCGCCGCGTCCTCGGCCGCCGGCTCCGAAGCCGGCTCGGTGTGGGCGCGGCCGCCGGCCGGCCCGTCGCCGAGGCGGCTCGCCCTTGAAGGGCCCGCATTTCTGACTGCCGGCGGCGTTTCCGGATGCTCGCTGGTCTGTGGGGAGATCTCTGGGTACAGGCTTGTCTAAAAGCTCGGTGGTTCACCATTAGGACATTTTCTGGGTAGTTTTCGGACTGTGGGCGCCGAAGGTCGGCATTGTTTGTCTGTTGGGATAGCTTTCAGCGCTTTTAAAGCGCTTTTAAAGCCTGCCGGCCGATGGCCGAGCCTTTGAAAGGCGAGCTGTGCGGCTCTCCAGCTGGTTAATGGTGCCTGGAGTGTTTTACCGGCCGTGTTTGTGGCTGGCGGCGGCGCGCCGGGTGGCGCTTTGAGCGGTGCCTGGCGCCCAGCGGGGGGCCACCGTTGAGCTTTAAACCGCCGTGACCGGCCGCTAAGCACGCGCCGGCCGTGATACCGGACAGGAACGAGACCTGTTTTGTCGCCGTCGGCGGCCGAGATCGGGTGAGATAGGATTCACCTTGCCGCGCGTGACGGTGGTGTACGCCCTGTGTAGTTTGGGAACGGGTGCTGCACTATCTCGGCTATACTGGCTCCAGTACATGCAGGAATTCCGGATACCGTCGTCTGGCAGCCGCCGTGTATTTCCAGATGACTGCTTTCCCGAGGGTGTTTTTGGTTGGAAATGAAGCGAAGAATTGCAGTGTTTCTGAGACGTAGCCGAAATGCTAATCGACACTCGGCGACAAATTTAGACACATGCAAAATCGTAGAAAGATGCACCGTGCCCTGTCGTGCTCAACACCCCTGGCTGAAGATCCGCGGTCCGTAGGACAGAAGCGCTGACGACGTTGCTGCCTGGCCGGCCACTAGTGCCGTTGGCGAGTCAGTGTGACGGTTCAACGGTGAACGCTTGACTAGGCAGCAGTACCGAGTGGGGGCCGGCCGAACTCTGGCGTCACGGCGGCCACCTCCCTGTGGCGGTCCCCGGCCGAGGGTGTCGCCAGTGTGTGGGGCCGCGGTGGGTGGGACTGTCACGCTGCCGAGCCTGCCTTGGCGGACCAACGTCGACATCGGCAAGGCGGACTCTGAGCGGTGCTGCAGAGTCTCAGACGCTTGGCTCAAGAGGCCCACTCGGCGACGGCCATACTGGCCACACCGGCCAGCGGACTGCGGTCCAGGTCAGGCCGCGGCCGCCGCTCAGACCACGCGGTCTGCCGTACCCTGGACGCTCTGTCGCGCCGCTCAGGGCGCACTGTGCCGGTGTCGCGCCCCAGGACTCCGGTCCAGGGTCGGTCCGGCCCGGCGCGGCCGCGTCCCTCGCGCCGTGCTGCCGGACGTCGTTCGCGGCCGCGCCGCCGCCGGCAGGGCTCTCCGATTTCGTTCGCAGATCCAGCCGGCCGGCGGTTTATCGGCGAGCCAGCCGCCGCAGATCCGGGAAACTGCGGGCTCGTGTTGACGAGCGGAGCCGGAGCGGCGGGCGCCCCACGTGGCCCAGGAAAAGTCGGCGGGTCGGGTTTGACGTGAAACACTGCCGGTCGAGGAATTTGCCGTGTTGTCGCGGGGGCGCGTGGTGACCGGTGGCCGATGCCGGACAGCCGGCGGGCCGTGACGCGGTGGCCGCCGGCGAGAACGCGTCGACACGCGACGCCCGAACCGGCGCCGTAACGGTGCTGTCACGCCGCAAAAACGGCCGGCGTCACGGCGCGTCACGTGCACTGCCGCGCACGACATTGCGTGGAGGGACAAGTGGATCACGAGGTGTGCGGCGTCGCCGGCCCGGAAACGCCGCGTCAGCCGCCGCGGCCGCCGCAGCTCGGAAGCCGCCGAACGGGCTTCGACCAGCGTCCGGCGGACCGTTCGTCCGGCAGACCGTGTCACGCGGCCTCTCGTTCTCGCCACGGCGGGAATGGTGGCCGGGAGCACGGTGAGCATGCTAATGATGGCCGTCCGTTGGACAGCGATCGATGCCAATCACCAGATATTGTGTCGTCGATCGGAGCGATCTTTCAAAAGCGCGGCGGATCGCGCTGACGGGGCCGTTGCGTAAAAATCGATGCCGGTCGCCGGTAATTGGATTCCATACGTTGCCGGTCGCCGAAGGCCGATCAGTTTGATGCTCATGTCGGCTGGCGTTATCGCCTGCGTGCCGCGCCGCCTGGGGTGCCCCGCAGACAGGCAGAGTGACGCGCCGTAATAAAGAACGGTCATCCGATCACGCGCTCATGCCGTTGGATTGATAGCGCGGCATGCGGGCGGATGAGGACAATCGGTTTAATCTCATTTCTCGCCGGAATTAGGACAGATGCCTGGCTGCAGCTGAGCAGGCGGCAACACTTCATCCTGTAGCAATGAGCTTGCCAGCTTGCCGCTGCGCCCGCGAGAAGATATTGACCGCTGCGAGATATTGTAGCCCGCGAGATATTGTAGCAATTGTACTGCACGAATTCGTCGCTGTGTCCGCGAGGAGACATTGATTTCGTCGCTGCGCCCGCGAGATGAGCCTGCGTGATTCTGTTGATGTGACCGCATTCCTGACGCTGCTTCCGTGCGCTTTAACTACCAAAGCAGAGCAATTAATCATACATGTTTGCCTCACCACTCCCAGACCAGCCAGCCGTTTATCTTTTGCAAGTTGACACAAGGCCCGCATAGAGACACGTGCCAGACGACCAACCACGCACCGGTCACGCGCTCACACCCCAGCCTCATCCCCAAAAGCTTCTAGAACCTTCCATCGGACTCAGCCAATCACAACTCGCCAACACACAACACGTCACTTACTTCTTCACCATCGCGTCACACTTCTACGTCACACCCGGGCCAGGTATAAAACTTGTAACCCCCAGACCACGTCATGGATTCTGGACTTGCTAGCCGGCCCGCCATCGCCGACACCACTCTGCTCTGCTCTGCTCTCTCTCGACCGTGAGTTCCCGCTTCGGTTATCTTCCAAATTCACAACGCGGATCAAGGTCCTACCGCTAGATTACACTGCACTACGCTGTTCTCCGCTATTCTCCGCTGTTATCTGCTGTCCGCTGCTCTGCAAGTTGCAATACAGCGTCGAATCCGAAAACCCGAATGTCTAGTGCCTCGCAGACAAACAACAAGACGATCATCAGCATTCGGACAACTACAGCAGACCGGACGGAGAGCGGAACGGGCGTAACGCTACATTGGTGCCGTGACCCGGATTCTACAACCAAGTGGGAACTCGAGGTGAGCCCGAGCCAACAACAACTAGAGCAAGGGCTGACCATCGCCCTAAATCTTGCACAAGCCCCAACGCCTTCTGTCAACGCCAACAGGAGTGCCTGTGTCTGCCCCTGCCACCACCGGACGGACAACCGCCAAGCACAGTCACCACCGGAGGTACCACCAACGCTGAACGAAGACCTCGAGGGAGACAAGGGAGCTACTGCACCGTCTGAGCTACCAGCAAACGTTGCAGGTACGGCCGACGTTGCGCCCCGGCAAAGGGCAAGCACGTCAAACCCTGCGCCGCCTGTGGCTGCACCGGCTGTGCCTGTAACAGAACCTCTCTCAGCCCGCTGTCGGCGCATTCTCCAAAAATACGAAGCCGAAAAGCAGCTCAAAGCCAGCTACTGGGACGGTCCTCCTCCTCTTGTGTTTGGTCCGACTCCGCCATCCAGTGATCATCCGCCGCTTGAAGAAGACCGCTTCGCGCAAGCTTCAACGCTTACATCTAACCACCCACCGCCTCCGGAATATCAGCCTACGCTTGAACAGCGCCACCGCACTGCAGACAACGACTATCAGGACGACTGGGACGAGTACTGGCAGCAAGGCCATTGGGAAGACACCGACCCCCGGAGACTGCTTTTAGGGTAAAGAAATCTCCTTTCTTTTTTTTCAGTGTAGACGCCGCTACTACCTTATCCCGGACACCATAGGGAACAGCGCATCACCCATCTCAAGGTACGAGTTCCTCTCCCCATTGAAATTAAAATAACATGGCCCATAGTGAACAGCATCAGTATGTCCATCAGCAGCATGGAATTGTCGAAGAACTGTCTCGCCTCGGACAAAACATGGTCAATGCCTTCCGGAGTAGCAGTATGATTTCGGGCTGTAAACCTTTCGATGGTCAAAGCGCTGAAGGTCTCAATCAGTGGATAGAAAATGTCGAGCGAATTTTTAACAGCTGTCAATGCGACGAAGCAACTGTTCTGTACGTAGCTTCACGTCTTCTGACTGGCGCTGCAGAACGTTTCTTTTGGAGGATTAGGAACCAGTGCCCAAATTGGGACACTCTAAAAGAGACCATGGTGCAACATTTTGGAAACCTCCGCGATGTCCGAGATACTCAAGAAAAACTACGTCACTTAACGCAAAGAAACCATGAAAACATTCAACAGTACGGTGAAAGAGTCGCTCGTTTGGCCACTGAAGCTTTTAGTACTGACATTGGAATCCCTGTTGTACAAAACCTCTTGATTAACTCATTCACGAATGGACTGACGGACAAACGCATCCGGACGACTTTGATTAGACGAGCCCCAAGGACATTGGACGAAGCCGTGCAAATTGCCATGGACGAACAAAAAGTGTATCGTGCTGTGGACTCTATGACTGACAAACCTGAAGCCATGGACATTGACGCTGTAACAAAGACAAAACCAGTGACGACGAAACTGCAGGAAGACGTTCAGAATCTGTCGGAAGATGTGAAGGTGCTGATAGTAAAAATGCACGAGATGTACAAAAGTTCTCAGCCGCCGCCACCCGAGGTAAGACCGCAACATCATTATCAACCTTTTGGACAGCAATCGTACCAACCGCGCCCACCCATCAGACCACCCATGTGGACACACCAAAATCGCCCCTCGTTCCGGACTGATCGTGCTCCACCTCGCAGAGAACCTCCAAGAGCAGGAAGTTACCGTTGGACGGCAGATAATCGCCCTATCTGCAACTTCTGTGGCATCCCAGGTCACATTCAGCGTGTGTGCAGAAAACGTGCTGCAGCTGAGCGACAGCAACCACCATCTGTACAGCCGGAAAACTAGAAAAGCCTCGCACCACCTCGAGCACAAAGGTCGACAGCTACATCTTTGAAGTAAGTCCGGACTGCCCATACATTGATATTAACATTGGCACTCATCAATTTAGGACTCTGTTGGACACGGGAGCGCAATTTTCGCTAATAAGTGAAAATTTCTTAGGATTATGCGACCCAAAATTCGTTAAGTCAGCAAAAGATGCGAACATTTCCCTCGTCTCTGCTTCAGGCCATAACTTAAAAGTGGTAAAAACAGTCAAAATACGTATCACCCTGGGAAAAGTTAGAATGTACCATGATTTCATAGTCATTGCAGATTTTAAACAAGATATGATTCTCGGAATTGATTTCTTGAACGCCCGTAAAGCCTGTCTGGATTTTGAACATCAGTCACTCACCATTGGACGAACAGTCGTCACTTTGAAAAGAAAACCTGTGAACTCTCAAGAGGATGTACAAATGGTTTGCCTTTCGGATGATGTAAATATCTCCCCAAGAAGTGACGTACAAATTCGGTGTCACCTGTCCAAAAAGAGAACGCCTGGTGAGACATTCATTGCAACCCAGCTACCTTCTTCCCCATGTTTCCAAAACGAACCTGGAATTTTGCTGCCAAACGCGATAGTGAAACTTTCAAAAAATAGACACCTCCCATGGGCCATTGTCAATGAAACAGGTCGTTTTCTTCACTTCAAAAAGGGACAAGTTTTAGGCCTTGCTACTGCTTATCAGTGTGATGATCAAATTGTTGATGTTAACATGATAAAAACTGAGAACGAAACAGCTGCCCAAACCGGTGAAACGGATTTCCCAAGTCTCTTTAACCTTTCACATATATCCGACGAATTTCGGCCTCAACTAGAAAACCTCCTCAAAAACAATCAAGATATCTTTGTCCAGAAAGATACTGAATTAACCACAACTCACGTTACAGAAATGACCATAGACACGCAAGGTCATCCACCTATTCGGCAAAAACCTTACCGTTTACCTCTTGTGCATAGAGAAATTCTAGACAAACAAATTCAAGAAATGTTAGCTGCAGGAATAATTCGTAGAAGTAATTCTCCCTGGTTGTCCCCTGTGATTGTTGTCCCAAAGAAAGACGGAACTCATAGAGTTTGCATTGATTTTCGGAAAGTTAACGCAGTAACAGTCATACCCGCACCTAGCATCCCTTCCCCGGAGGATATTCTACACACATTAGGAAAATCAAAGTTTCGAAGCAACCTAGACTTAAAAGCCGGATTTTGGCAAATCCCAATATGTGAGGAAGACAAGGAAAAGACTGGTTTCGGTACCGACTCAGGAGTTTTTGAATTCAACACTATGGCTTTTGGACTCTCTGGATCACCAAGTGTCTTCCAAAATCTTATGAACGCTGTGCTAGGAGACGTAAGAAAATTCGCATTAGCATTCATTGATGACATCATTGTCTTTAGTAACACCTTCGAGGAACACATTGAACATTTACGCATTGTATTTGACCGGCTTCGGCGCGCAAACTTGAAACTCAAAATCTCAAAATGTGACTTCTTAAAGGAAGAGTTACGTTATCTGGGCCACATTGTTTCAAATTCAGGAATTGCTGCAGATCCACAAAAAATAAAAGTAGTAGAAAACATGGA
Source organism: Capitulum mitella (assembly GCA_030062745.1). Lineage (NCBI taxonomy): Eukaryota > Metazoa > Arthropoda > Thecostraca > Pollicipedomorpha > Pollicipedidae > Capitulum > Capitulum mitella. The sequence continues at coordinate 4,855,205 of CP099851.1, read as the reverse complement.
TCCACCGAAAACTGTACGAGACGTAAGAAGTTTTCTAGGAATGGCTTCCTACTACCGGAAATATGTCAAGGATTTTAGTAAAATTGCCCGTCCTTTAACAGTCATGACTAAGAAACATGCAAAATTCTCTTGGAACCCTGACGCACAGAGAGCGTTCGAAACTCTCAAACAACGTTTAGTTGAAGCCCCTATTCTAGCTTTTCCGGACATTACTTTACCATTTAAGCTGTACACGGATGCTTCGCAATACGCTTTAGGAGCCGTGCTCATGCAAGAACAAGAAGGACAAGATCGAGTCATTCAATACGTTTCGCATCAATTCACGGACGCCCAACAAAAGTGGCCTACTATAGAACGCGAAGCGTTTGCCATTATTTATAGTTTGCAGAAACTCCGCCCGATTGTCGTCGGAACAAAATTGACGGTTTACACTGACCACAAACCTTTGAAGCATTTGTTTACCAGTGAAATGAAGAACCCACGTATTCAACGCTGGGCCATTATCTTAGGAGAATATGCTTGTGATATAGAATACATCAGAGGACCCCAAAACGTCACTGCAGATGCGCTCTCCCGTTTGCAAAACACGGAAGTTACAGGAGATCTTTCGGACAACGAACATCTAGATTGGAAGGGCACATATGTGAAACCAAATGTTAACGTAGTGGACAACGCCTTTGAAATCGACAAAGAAGATGATCAATCCCAAATTCCTCCTGATTATAGTACCTTGTGTTTAGACGATGTCCAAAATGCTCAACAGACAGACGAAGAACTCCAGCCCATAATCGCTATGTTAAGAGACCAAAATTTAGAGGCTCCCGCCAACTTTTACCTTGAAGACGATTTACTCTTTCATCTCAAACAAGGCACAAAAACACGTCCAAATACTCGCGCCCAGTTAGTCGTACCACAGCAGTTCCGTGACATAGTTTTGAAAGACTGTCACGATGGATTTTTCGGAGGTCATTTAGGAATTGAGAAAACCACAGACAAAGTTAACAAATCCTACTTTTGGCCTACCATGCTAAAGGACATCATTGCATACGTACAAACCTGTGAAACCTGCAACAGAAACAAATTACGCAAAGAAAGACGACCTATGCAAGATATGCCTATGCCAAATGCCCCCATGGAAATTCTCGGTATTGATACTTGTGGTCCATTTCCCATTTCAGAGAACGGAAATATGTATGTTTGCACAATAGTAGATCATTTAAGCGGTTGGCCAGAAGCTTGGGCCATACCTGACAAATCAGCCCAAACCATTGCAAAAATTCTCCTTCAAGACTTCATTCCTCGGCATGGCGTTCCCCGCGTCATTGTTAGCGACCAAGGAACTGAATACTGTAATGCTCTTTTGGACTTAGTAAACTCAGAACTCGGTATTGCACGTGTCAGAACCTCTAGCTACCATGCTCAGTCAAACGGAAAAACAGAACGTTTTCACAAATGTATGAATGAAATGATTGCCAAAAAAATCAGTGAAAACCAAAACAAGTGGGACGAAGTCCTACAACCCTGTCTCGCAGCTTACCGAGTGAGCAAAAATGAATCATCAAAATATTCACCATTTTTCATTTTGTACGGTAGAGATCCCATTCTTCCAGTAGATACTCTCTTACAGCCTCGACTCAAGTACACCGGTGAGGATTATGTCCCCGTCATGTTTGAAAATCTTCACAATGCCTTCCAACATGTGACACAAAATTTACAGCAGTCCCGTGAACACAACAAAGAACTTATTAGCCGAAAAGCACAGGCATCCTCCTTTCAACCAGGTGATCCAGTCTTTTACTACGATCCCACCGTCAAACCAGGCGATTCTTCGAAATTCACTCTTTACTGGAAGCCCTACTTTAGGATCGTATCCAAAATAGGAAAGGAGAACTACGTCATCAAAAACTTGATCAACGGAAAAACAAAACTAGTTCATTCAGAAAACTTGCGCTTCCGTGACACAGACGATGTTTGGCAACGCCACTACGAAACCCTTAGGCAACCGCTACAAGTAAGTATGGAGGACGAGATACCGACGAGATTCCAACCCCTTCGAGCCGCAAAATTACCATACGGAAGTAGATTCTATCTCGATAGCCAAAGTACGCCCTTAGCCCCTGAAGAAACTCATGAAGAGCAGACGGACGAAAACGAAGAAGACGGGTTGTACGCAAACGTTGGAGACGGCGACGAAGACGACGAGGACGCACAGCGAGAAAGCAAGGACGCTCAGCATGAAACGGAACAAAGCGAATACCGTCAGCAGGATCCTCCAATGGCAGAGATGCCGCCCGCTCAAGGCCATTCCACACCGTTACCGGACGATGAGGAAAGTGAGCAGCATCCTTCCACGAGTTCAACCGAGCAGCATTCCGCCACGAGTTCACGAGAGCAGCACCGTGCATCGAGCTCTCCGACAGAGCCGGACCATGACGTCACCGGTAAGGACGAACGACGTCATGACTATAACCTCAGATCCAGGTCAAGGATGCCAATCGACGATCTTTCACGGTACCGTGATGGAGGATTACAGTCACACGAGAAATTACACGAATCGCGGAAACGCCGAACCCTTAGTCCGGACATTGCTGACGACGAGACTAAAAGACCACGAATACAGCTCGAAACCCAATGTTTACCAGATGACGACGTAAACATTGCACATATTGCTGCTGCGGAACCGCAATCATGTGATTACCAGCCTCATGTATTGTCACGAGTCTGCGAGCTGTTCTTCGATGGTAAATGGTTCAATGCTGCTGATGCGTTACATATTCTTTTGGGATCCCCTCAGGAACTTCTATATGTTCCCAGGACGACAAGGCCAACATGGCCATAAGGAGTATTCAAATCTGCGCGCTGCTCTGGTTCCTTAGTATCCACCATGCCAACGGACAAAACCGAACGAACCTTTCCGACGAGTCTGACGACCCTGGGCATATTTTCATACCCCTTGGAAAAGTCTACCCGAGTTACAGTTCTTGGGCCATAACAGTTACGATTCGAACATACGGTTACAAGGATCAACTTTCCAAAATCCATCGATCCGTCACTCACATCGCAACCACCATTCATTCCCTTCAGGCCACCATGACGGAAAGAGAAGTTCAGAACAACCCAACCCTTCATACGCTCCTGAAACGAGTATCTGGATCCCTAATCCGCCTCAAACGAGACGAAGACGCCATCAAAGACCATTTCCCAACTATCCTTGGCAACAACCGACGCAGTGACAACAGAGTATCCCGCGACCAACGAGTCAAGCGAGGACTCATCAACGGCATTGGCAAAATCTCCAATTACCTTTTTGGCACCGCTACTGAGGACGAAATCGAACATCTGAACAAAAACGTCATTCTGCTCAATGATAAAGAAGTTGCCATGGCCCACCGTTTTAATGGCACATTGATGGTCCTGAACCAAACACGAATGGGCACAAACCAAAACAGAAAAGCCCTACGTCTTTTGTCTACGGCTCTAGCAGACCTAACCCACTCTTACCGAAATTTCATCCGCGCCTCGGCCAACAACACCCATTCCCAATCCACCATCATTGCCCTCGAAGACCTCCAAGGAACTATCTCCCAAATAACGCACACCATTCAGCGTCTGTACTTCGCTTTAGGCCAGCTATCTGAAAAGATTACCCTTGCAAAAGTACCGTACCCTTGCAAAAGTCCCGTACCGTCAAAATTACCAAAACAGTGTCTTCGCTCACCCTACAACCAGAATGTTCTGCGTCAGGTGATTCCTTTTATCTTCCACCCTATTATGCGTCCGAAACTGTCCTTGAACTACCACCCTTCGAAGCCGATAACCTTACGTCCACCGACCTTCCAATCTGGAAACCTCATTGGTCCCGTCTTCTGCAAAACACCTCCGTAAATCTTCCGTCTCTTCCGTCTCTCCAAATCCAGAATGTCCCTGCCGACGAATACTTCTCTCGCATTGAAGCCCAGCCATTGGAATCCGTCTCCGCCGACAGCCCCTCGTCTTACCACAACTTTTGGTTACTGATTCTTGTCATCAGCATCATCACCATTTGCGGTCTAGGTGGACTACTTCGCTTTTGTTGCCCACGGTCACGTCATCGTCGCTTCCGCCTCCCCCGCCATGCACCAACGCCCCCCGAATCCGAAGTCCTCTCTTTAAACCAACTCGCTGCCAGAAGCACCCATGAGCGCGCTGTCCCCTCTCCTTACGTCGTCATGGAATCGCCCCCTGAGTTGCGGCGATGCGCTGATCCACCGGCCAGCACTGACGCCTCAGTCGCCGCTGGAACGTCCGTCCCCGTCGGCCTCACGCCAGGCCACCCCGCTGCGAGTCGGGATTCGACAGTCAGACGCGACGTCATCCCTATGACCGCAACCCCTGTGTCGGCTCATGCTACGCCACTTCCGACACAGCGTGCTCGCGATGCCTGCGAGGCTCCGCGTCTTGTTCTTAGAGTTTGACTTCCGCGCCGGGATTGCGATGTCCGCGCAATCATTCTTAGTTTCGTAGGTCCTTCAGACGCTGTATGTACATGCCTCCTCACGCTGTACCGCGCCCCTCTCCCTTCGCCTGTGGCGCCGGTCGTCTGCTTCACTATGTTTCGCTCTTTTGTCTAGGGGGGGAGATATTGTAGCAATGAGCTTGCCAGCTTGCCGCTGCGCCCGCGAGAAGATATTGACCGCTGCGAGATATTGTAGCCCGCGAGATATTGTAGCAATTGTACTGCACGAATTCGTCGCTGTGTCCGCGAGGAGACATTGATTTCGTCGCTGCGCCCGCGAGATGAGCCTGCGTGATTCTGTTGATGTGACCGCATTCCTGACGCTGCTTCCGTGCGCTTTAACTACCAAAGCAGAGCAATTAATCATACATGTTTGCCTCACCACTCCCAGACCAGCCAGCCGTTTATCTTTTGCAAGTTGACACAAGGCCCGCATAGAGACACGTGCCAGACGACCAACCACGCACCGGTCACGCGCTCACACCCCAGCCTCATCCCCAAAAGCTTCTAGAACCTTCCATCGGACTCAGCCAATCACAACTCGCCAACACACAACACGTCACTTACTTCTTCACCATCGCGTCACACTTCTACGTCACACCCGGGCCAGGTATAAAACTTGTAACCCCCAGACCACGTCATGGATTCTGGACTTGCTAGCCGGCCCGCCATCGCCGACACCACTCTGCTCTGCTCTGCTCTCTCTCGACCGTGAGTTCCCGCTTCGGTTATCTTCCAAATTCACAACGCGGATCAAGGTCCTACCGCTAGATTACACTGCACTACGCTGTTCTCCGCTATTCTCCGCTGTTATCTGCTGTCCGCTGCTCTGCAAGTTGCAATACAGCGTCGAATCCGAAAACCCGAATGTCTAGTGCCTCGCAGACAAACAACAAGACGATCATCAGCATTCGGACAACTACAGCAGACCGGACGGAGAGCGGAACGGGCGTAACGCTACAATCCCGGCGTCACGCCGGGCTGATCCAGTAAAAGGGGCCGTTCGCCGCTACCTGCTGACCCGGCGCCGGCGCCGGTGAAGGATGAGGACGCGCCTTGTGTCGTGACGCCGTGACCGTGACGGGGCGGGCTCGTGACGCCGTGACCCGTGACGGCGTCACGGTCGGCCGGTCGGCGAGCACGGACGCAGACGTCGCAGGACGGCGGCTGGAGATGGCCGACTGCTCTCCCAGTCGTCAGGATTTGGGCCCACTGCCGTCACGGGTTGCGCCGCCGGTTTCGTAATGTTCTGGCCCGACGGGAAGGGCGAAATGCAGGGTTATGGCATTATTGGCAGACCATTGGCAGACCATTGGCAGACATTATGCGCAGACCATTGGCAATGGTCTTTGCAGACCAATGTGTCGTTGCCGTGCTCAGGAGCTTGCCGTCGGGCTTCAGGATTTTTAGCAGACGAGACCCGATAGGCAGAGCGGAAAGGGAGAAGTGGAGCTCGTTTTACCAGGATGTGCGACGTTGTGTCGCACATCCTGGTTGGATTTCGAACCGGGCATCGGCCAGTCATGGTGGAGATAGTGTGTGGAATATGGAAGCCTTCGATGGGCTTCGTTCATCGTGCAAGGAAAACCCGTGTTTATTGATCACCGTCTTTCCATCGTCGAAGACTGGCAGAGCTAGCGACGAGCCCGCCGTGAACGGATGCCGTTTCGGTTCATTGACCTCGGCCGGCGTGCATGCTGCTGTTTCTGCCTTTTCTGGTTCCGACGGGCAGCCACAACAGCATCAGATCACGCGCTGGCAGAGCGTGCCTGTGGCCGAATTCGGCGCCGGTGACGGGCTGGTCCGTGGCGTGGGTGGTGGGCCGTGGTCTCTCTCTCTCTCTCTCTCTCTCTCTCTCTCTCTCTCTCTCTCTCTCTCTCTCTCTCTCTCTCTCTCTCTCTCTCTCTCTCTCTCTCTCTCTCTCTCTCTCTCTCTCTCTCTCTCTCTCTCTCTCTCTCTCTCTCTCTCTCTCTCTCTCTCTCTCTCCGCTCCTGACACGGTTCGCCGGCCTGTCGGCGCCGTCAGACCGTGCTGCCGTCGGCCGGGACCGCGGGCCGGCGCCGTGACCTGACGGCGGGCGGCCGCGCGGCTGACCTGCTTCTCGGACGCCGCTCTCGGTCGCAACGGCGCGCCGACGCACCGCCGGCCCGCCAGTCGCCGATATGAACGGGTCACGGAGGACCGAACGGGTCACAGAGGACTCGGCCGTGTCTGTGCTGGCCTGAGCTGACTGCTGCCGGCCTGTCCGGCCTGCGCGTTCGCGTTCGTGGCCGCTGAGCGGCGTGGAGCCTGCCTCCCAGCTCCGGCCCGAGCGGAGAACTCTCAGGGCCCGGCCCGTGACGTCACCGGTCCGTGACGTCACCGACAGCGGGCCGGGTCCGAGGGGTGCCGTCGGCGGCTTTCTCCGGGCGATCACGCCGTCGGAGCGGCCGGGGAGAATGACCGGATCAGGGGATCAGCGCCATCGGCTGGCTGGATCCCCGGCGATGACGCTGCCGTTTTACTGCTCCAGCCGGTTCTGGCTAACGCGCCGATGGCGTCTCGTGACGTCACGGAGATAGCGGGCAGGCGTTTGGCCACCACTTTCTATGCTTTCGTCGGAATCAAAGATTCATCAGTCACTCAGTCTTTTGAAATTGATTGATCGCCCTATTCATGGTATGTTTGTAAAACTGCACCATTCGTCTTTTGCTTGGGGCGTTACCAGCTCCGCGGCCTCGCGCCCTTTCATCTTTCGTCCCTCTCTCCCGCTAAAGCGAAGCCATGTCGTCTGCCGGTGTCCATGGTGAACAGGTTCCCCTTGGCCAGTGTTAGTTTGTTGGCGACAGACTGCAGACGAGGCACGTCTTGGTGCTAGCCTCACAGAGAAGGGCGCCAGTCAGATGCGACGCCAGAGGTGCCGGAACTCTGAACACTGTGCAAGCAATTCCCTCTGTGCAGCACGACAGGGTCGTTGTTAGCGAGCTCCGAAACGTGGGAGGGGGGGGCGCGGCCCCCTGACCCCTGTCATTCCTGGCCTCCTCGTGACATCGTGGTCGGACTGGCACGCTGTTGTGTCGTGTGGCGTGAGAGCGGTCCTATTGGCTCGCGATGTCTTGTCTGCTGCCGCCTCACGTTAGTAGTTAGCGCGGCGTAGATGTGACCTAGACCCATACGGTGGCAAACTCATCCGCTCGGGCCTTTGTTTGTGATGTTGCATGGTGTCGGAATGAATTTAATTGCTGTTCTGAAGCATTGTTTCCCCTACGTAGTTCTCATCGTTATCATGATGGCACTCACAGCAGAGCTAATGACCGGAATTACCGGCGATCGTTAAACGCCGGCTGAATGTGGCAGTGACCTTTCGTCTGGCGTGCCATATCCCGCACCATGACTTTTTGCGACTGTAGGCACTGCTGGGTGTGAACCCTCCCCGCGTCACGGCAGGGAGCGAGGCGTGACGGCCGTGAATCTGGGGGGTTTGCGGATGTCGGGTGGGGGAGGGGGGCTTCTCTGGACGACGGATCCCCCTCCGCTGACGCCGCGCTAGTTCTGCAGACATCCTGTGCCGTCCTGGCCGACGTCCGGTGACTGCGGCGCTGGAACAGAGGGGGACGGGCTGACCTCGCACGTCGTCGGCGGCGTGGCCGATGCGCTGCACGTCAGCTGGCCGGGCGTCCGGTCCAGTCGGCTGACGGCGCCGGAAACTGGCCGCGGGAGGGGGCCTGCGTCCCCTGACAGCGGCAGGACGGCCGGCAGAGGGTGCCCCCGTCAGCCGGGGCAGTCGTTTGTGGACAGTCGGAGGGGGATGTGGTTGTGTGGTCCGCGCGCCCCAGAGCCACATGGCGCGGTCGCCACGGCCCGTTGCAAAGACATGCGATGCATATGTTCGGGGTGGTGTTCCGTGGCTGGCGTGGTGAGTTTGGGGTCAGGAAGTCTCCGTTTGAATTGGGCCAGTGCAAATATTCAGAGAAGTAGTTTCGTTAAGCGTCCACTTTTTGAGGTTTAGAACTGTTTCATTCTGCCAATAAAAGCGATTAAGTCAGCAGGTTGTGTTCATCGGGCTATTACCGTAGCGGAACTCATCGACAGGGATCTTCGAATCCGAAATGCTCTCAGAGTGTTATTGCCGTGGACATAGACAGCACTTTCTCACAGCGTCCATTCCCCCGTGATGGCGATCGCCGCGCTGACCTTGACCCCGGTCCGTGACCCGGGCCGGCCGTGGGACGGTTCCCGTCGGGGCGTCGGCCGGCGGCTCGGCTCCCAGCGGCCGGCCGTCTCCGGCGCACGTCCTGGGAACGGTGCCGGCCGAGGACGCCCCGGCCGGCAGAGGGCGCCGACTCCGGCCCTGTTTCGGGTCTGTCCGCGGGGTCTCCGGAGCCGGAGCCGGGGCGGTCTCCGGCTGTTGTCTGTGGACTTAGCCGCTGACTGTTGACTGTGGATCGGGCCAGTCGCTGTCTTCTGTCTGTGGACTGGGGCAGGCTCTGACTGTTGTCTGTGGACAGCCGCTGTCTCCTGTCTGTGGACCGGGACGGCCGGTGACTGTTGACTGTGGAATGGGTCTGTCGCTGTCCTACTGCCTGTTCACGGGACAGCCGTTGCTTTCGTCCAGATCGGCTGTTGGCTATCAGAAGTTGTTGGTTGTCTCATTGGCGTGTTGACCACTTGTCTTTGCTGGCCACAGAGCCGATCTGCCAATCCTTTTCCCGCTGATTTGTCATGTACAAGAGTGTTTACTACCAGTGTGTTCCGAAAACGGTATCTGCCGTGTGTTTGTGAAGCTGCTGACTGGTACTGTGGACTGGTACAGCCGCTGCTTTCGAAGCACTTCGATCAGCGTCATCTAACCAATGTTCTCTGTTTGTTCCAGGTGAGTAAAGCTCTCGTGCAGCCGCAGCCGACCGTGACGGTGATGTAGCCAACACTCGTGCCCCCCGTGAGAAGGGCGACGATCAGTTGTCGGGGTTCCGCCTTCGGTTCTCCCAGACATAGGGCAATGAGAGCGAAATCGCATGGGAGACTTTCGCTCGTTGCTATTGCATTCGGTGGACCCAGATGTGGATTTCTCGCTTGTCCTGGCAGAGTGGTGTGTGGAGCTGAATTCAGGTTTCTGTCCTGTGGTGCTTCGGACTAGCAGGTTCCTTCTGACGCACCCACTGGAGGCCATGACAGTTTCTGTTAACCGTTTCCATGTCATGCTTCTGCGTAGGAATTATGTGGAGTGAAATCTGCGTTTAACAAGGATATTGCTTGAGTTGAATCATTCTTCTGATCGGAAAAAATCGGATAGTGGTCGAACATTAACGACTTGGCAAACTACGTACGGTTGTTTGGAGAAAGGTTACATTTAATCGACGATTTAATTTGGTTGGCATAAAATATTTCCACATACGAATGCTGCATGCACCGAGGCGCGAAAGCAAGCATGGTTGCTACCTTATCCACAAATGACTTACACGGAGGCCTGCTGTATTCGCGTCTGGGTCTGTAAGTCTGTCCATGAGTCGGGTTGGTTCACAGTGGACCGCCGGCCCGGGGACGGCGGTCCATCTGCGTATCAGTGTGCGTCCGTCGCGCCACAGGGCGGGCCCCTGGTGCTGCGCCTGGGAGCGGCGCTGCTCGAGTCTCCTGTCGCACGGCGTGACCGCTGCTCCTCCGTCTGCTGACTCGGCTGTGCTGCAGCGGAGGGCACTACAGTGGAGGGCGGCGGCGGCGGAGCTGTCGGCCGCGCGCTCGGCGCCATTCTCCTGCCGGCCGAGATTGCCTGCTGGCGGGGCTCGGAGGCGGCCGCGCGGGCCCGGCGGCGGTCACGGCTCCGCGGGCGTATTGTGCCGGCCCGCGCGGCGTGAACGGATTCGCCGGGCCGCGGGCGCGGGCGCGCCCGGAGGCGGCAGCTGGCCGACTCGGGCGGGCCGAGTCACCGGGCCGAGTCACCGGGCCGCCGGTGCGGGCGCGCCCAGAGGCGGCAGCTGGCCGAGTCACCGGGCCGTGCGCGGGCGCCGCCCGGCTGGGTCCGTCTGCCGGCTCTGACGGTCTGTCCTTTTGTGGCCGGCTCCGCTGTGGTGGCCGGCCCTGTCAGTTGTCTGCCGCGGTGGCAGGCTCTGACGGCCTGTCTGTCTGCGGCCGGCTGCCCTGTGGCGGCCGGCTCTGTCAGCTGGCTGCCGCGGTGTCAGGCTGTGACTGGCCTGGCGGTGACGGCAATCTGTCTGCGGCAGGCTGCCCTGTGGCGGCCGGCTCTGTCAGCTGTCTGCCGCGGTGGCAGGCTGTGACTGGCCTGGCTGTGACGGCAGTCTGTCTGCGGCAGGCTGCCCTGTGGCGGCCGGCTCTGTCAGTTGTCTGCCGCGGTGGCAGCTCTGACGGCCTGTCTGTCTATGGCCGACTGCCCTGTGGCGGCCGGCTCTGTCAGCTGACTGCCGCGGTGGCAGGCTGTGACTGGCCTGGCTGTGACGGCAGTCTGTCTGCGGCAGGCTGCCCTGTGGCGGCCGGCTCCGTCTGCCGACCCTGCCGCGGTGGCAGCTCTGACGGCCTGTCTGTCTGCGGCAGGCTGCCCTGTGGCGGCCGGCTCTGTCAGTTGTCTGCCGCGGTGGCAGCTCTGACGGCCTGTCTGTCTGCGGCAGGCTGCCCTGTGGCGGCCGGCTCTGTCAGTTGTCTGCCGCGGTGGCAGCTCTGACGGCCTGTCTGTCTGCGGCCGACTGCCCTGTGGCGGCCGGCTCTGTCAGCTGACTGCCGCGGTGTCAGGCTGTGACTGGCCTGGCTGTGACGGCAGTCTGTCTGCGGCAGGCTGCCCTGTGGCGGCCGGCTCTATCAGCCGGCCCTGCCGCGGTGGCAGGCTGTGACTGGCCTGGCTGTGACGGCAGTCTGTCTGCGGCAGGCTGCCCTGTGGCGGCCGGCTCTATCAGCAGGCTGCCCTGTGGCGGCCGGCTCCGTCAGCTGACTGCGGCGGAAAACCCTGGCCGTTCGCTGCGATCTCGCCGGGCGACGGTGGCGTTTGTGGACGACTGTGGCGCGCATTGCTGACGGCGGCCACTTGACCTTTGTCGATTGTGCTCGCCGGATAAGAGGTTCAGCTTGCGTAGTTGGATGGCTCCAGCTATCTCGTATGTCTTTGTCTAGAAATGACTGAGGTCGGCTTTGCCCGTTACTCAGCATTGGACATCCCATGGCATTTTCGGTCACAGTTTAGAAATTTTGGTTGTAATGGGTTTGTACGTCATGAACGTCGTCAACGGGCTGTGTGCGATGCATTCAGTAATTTACGTGATGACGGTATGTTGCAGATGTAACGTGTAATGTGGTGGATAGCTGTTTATCGAGCATTGTGAAGGATGGCTAAATTTGAAGTCGTTCTTCGTTAGTATCTCGGTAAGTTTTGAGTTCGGACAGTTAACTTTAAGGGCGGATGGCGTGGTTGGCATCCAATCATCCGCGTATTACCCCACAAACAGCTGTCGTCAACGTTCGCTTTTGGCGGGCGGAGGGGAGCCAATAATGCCCATCGAGCGACCACGCGGGCCGTTTTGAACGCCTCCGACCAGTTCTCGGCGAGGCTGAAGGCGTGGGAAATGGGGGCCCCGCCTCTGGACGGCCGTCTGCCGTCGACCCTGGTTTTATTGTCGTCTGCGGAAACGGGCGGTGTCGGAGGCCGTTTTATTGGGACCGCTGCCGGCGTAAAACACTTCTGGCCATCGAAATTAAACGGAGCGGGCCATTATCTCGTTAATGTGATGGGCGGCCGGCCGGCCGTGGACGTCGGTGGGCCGGCGAATTCTCGCCGCCGGAGGCGTCGGTCGTTTGTGCCCCCCCCCCCGGAAGACCCGGAAGACCCCCGTCTGTCGGCCGACACTGGTCCGGTGGAGTCACTGGGCTGCGACGGTGGCGGCGGGCATTTTACTGCCAGGTTCGGGTAACTGCTCTCAGCTCAGTTGTAGCTGTGCTTGTTGGGAGGGGGAGGAGGTGTAGGCTTGTGAACGCTGTCTGTACATGCTGTCTGGTGAACAGAATGATGCGCGGTTTTCTTCTCGTCACTTTGGTGTTGGGTACGCTAGAACGATACGCTAGAGGGTTTTGCCAGGGACGTTCATCAGCGGCAAAGCCACGCGGAGGGTCACGTGCTGGAGAAAATTTAGCTGCGACAGTCGGGCGAACCGCCGGGCGGTAGACTAAGAGCCGGACAGGCTTTGCAGAGAAGCGAATGACGTGAAAATAGTTGATCATACAAGGACGTTATCCCTCATGGAGCTGCTGAGGGCTGGTAATCGAAGCCACAGGTGAAGGCGAGACCATCACGAGGACACTGAATCTGCGTGCTGACCTCGAATCTGACGAACGTTGGCCCGTCCCAGCCGAGGTTTGCCGATGTCATCCGAAGCGCCGCCTGGACGCGCTCATTTTTCACCCGAGCAGAACATCATGTGCCATTAAAACCATTAGCACAATGTTTGTCGAGAGCCAGCTCGAACATTATTGTTTTATTAATGACCACTTTCTCCCGGCGTTTCCCTCGCTCGATAAGCCTTTCCGTTGTGAAACACGAGCCAAGTCGGCCGGGTCGGCGGAGGTCCCAGTTCCGGCGACATCTGGACCGGCCGGCGGCGCCCCGGTTCCAGGCCGGGCTGCACGGGTCGCGGCCTCTCCCGGCTGATGGGGGCCTGGCCGGGACAGAGCGGCCTTCGTCTGGCCGCTCTGGACTATCTGGGTGTGCCTGGTCTGGGTCCGGGTCTGGTTTGGGTCTGCCTGGTAGTCGGTGTGCCGTCTGCCCGATTGACGCCCTCTGCGGTTTCGCCGTTCGGATGTGTCGCGGCCAGTACCCAGACATCCTCGGCTGGAACGAATGCCACCGTTCGGCCGTTAGTCTCTCCGCCCAGCCTCTGTGGAGCTGCTGCTGCTGCCCGGATCACCGTCTGCTGAGCAAGACAGACCGTCCAGTCCGACGGCCAGTGTCTGGGGAGCCGACCCTGGAGCGCTGCCGCCCAGATCACCGTCTGCTGAACAAAACAGACCGTCCGGCTCGATGGCCAATGTCTGGGGAGCCGACACGGGAGCGCTGCCGCCCAGATCACCGTCTGCTGAACAAAACAGACCGTCCGGCCCGACGGCTAGTGTCTGGAGAGCCGACACGGGAGCGCTGCCGCCCACACCGCCGTCCGCGGAACAAGATGAACGGCGGCCGCGCGACCGGCCAGCGCGCCGGCGACGCTGAGCGGGCCGAGCCGGCCGATTTACGGCCGCGTTCGGCGGGCCGGCCCGGCGGCGGCGGAGAAACCAGGCCGGCCGTGTCACGAGGCTGCCCGGCGCGAGCTGGCGCAGCTCCCGGCGCGAGCTGGCGCAGCTCCCGGCGCGGGCTGGCGCGGCGCCCCGCAGCCCGCCGGACACCGGCGGCGACCGGCTCTGCGAATGGGGACGTCCCTGGGGAGTTATGTGGTGTCTGAATTCTGGAATTCCGGCTTCTGGGATGTGCGTCGGGTTTAATAGATTCAAAAGGTCCATTTTTGGGGTAATCGCGTAGATACTCGCGTATATACACCCGTAGATGATCGCGGCGCAAAAGGATAGGACGGACTGGGCATGGCGCGATCAGTGCACCGTCTGGCCGTTGAGAGGGGCGCGTTTGCCGCTCTGTGTACCCCGCCGGGCCGGCCGGGGCGTGTCCCGGTTCCGCCGGAGTCAGGCTCCACCGGCGCGCGGTGAGCTGTCCGCCGCCCCAGCTGTGCGCCTGCCGGACAGGGACGGCGGAACTGCGCCGGCGGCTGACGCGTCCCTGCCCCCCCCCCCCCCAGCCTTCCCTACCCTGTCCGTCTCCTGCTGGCGGTGACTCCGGCAGGGCGGCCTCCTGCCCGGGGAGCCGGGGGTATGAAGGGCCGGGCACGGGCCGTCCCCGTCTGCAGCCGAGGGTCCGTTGGGACGGCCGGTCGGGTTCGGCCGGCCCGGCCGCCCTCCTGCTCGGCCCGGCTGCCGAGCGCGGCATTGTGGCCGCCCAGACGCCGTCGGCGGCGCGTATTGTCTGAAGGGAGGGGCTGCACCTGCGGCCGCAGGAGCGCGGCACGTGGCCGCGCCGCGGCCCGGCCCGCCGCCGGAGCCGCTGGCGGCGCCGTGCTACCGGTGTCCTGCCTTCAGATGAGCGCGCTGTGTCGGCCGCCTGGTCCTGAAGTGCCCGTGCTGCCGGCAGCGGAGGGGTGGTACGGGCTGCCGCTGTGTCGGCCGCCTGGTCCTGAAGTGCCCGTGCTGCCGGCAGCGGAGGGACGGTACGGGCTGCCGGTGTCAGCGATCTGCAGCGGTCGGCAGAGGATGATGCGGGCCCTCGGTGACTGCCGGAGAGCCGGTTTATGGATGCTCCTGGTTTACACCGCAGCGCCGCTTGGGCCGGGTTCCCGGCCCTCTCCTGCCCTCTGAACACCCAGTATTTAATAACCGTTGTGTCTCAGAACTGTACATTTACTAAAGTTGTAAGCGATCTTCTTCGGGTTTTTCCGTGCGCCCTATTCGGCCGTGGTCCTATATACAGCTGTTGCGTGACGTCAGCGAGCGGCCGAGCGGCCATCGAACGCTCGCGTTCATGGGCCGACGCTGGCCCGCATTACGTGTACCAGCGAATCATTGCAGAATTTAGTTTGTATCAGTTGCGTTTTCCTGAACCTTCTGGACATGTTCCATAAGCAGGAGTACTGCAGACGTTATCGGGGACATTTTTCAAACCGACGACGTCTGTTTTTGAAAAGTGGACGTTTTTGAGGCGGAACGTTCCTTTAAGTCCCGCCGATGAAAACTTCCTGTTAATTGAAGTACGCAGAAGGATACAGTGCCAGTTTTGAGGCGTGCGCCTTCGCGAATGTGAAGCCAAACATTTGTCTCATGGGACGTCACACGAATGTGAATTAGGAGGTCGCCTCTGAATACGAAGTGGCAGCCAGTGAGCATTAGGTCGATTTGTTTTTCCCTTCTTAAGGTTACGTTTCGTGTTCGAATTTGTGATTAAGTGGATAAATCGCTTGCAACGACGATTGGGACAAGTTTGTGTTGTCATTCCTCACTGCCTCATGCTCTGTGGAGCCCATTATTTGGAGGACCCTACCGCTTATGTTCGGCTACGAATTGACGAATGTACACTACTCGCCTGGAGTCGCCGATAAGGCAGCGTTGCTGGGTCGGAGAAACTGGAGCGGTTTCCCCGACCAAACGCCGCTGCCGTGTCGCTGGCCGCGCTGGCCACCTTCAGCGACGGTTTCGCCGGACGGTAACCATCATCCATCACCGCGCCGGTTTGGCCTCGCCGGCCGTTTTTTGTGCGCGCCGCCGCGGACACCGCGCGCCGTAATTGCCGCGCGGACAAACGGTCGCCGGCCGGGCTGTGGGCGGGCGGCCGACCGCCGGGCGGCGGCAATTTGCATACCCGCCGCCGGTTGGGACCGTTTCTCCGGCGTGCAGAGGTCCGCAGCTCGGCTTTCGCCGGCTCGGTGCCGGCCGCGGCGCGGCCCGGGGCGCCTCCCCGCGGACCGGGCGCCGCCAGGTGATACGCACACGGTCCGGGTCGGATTCAGCGGCCGCCGAGGCTCCAATAATAGCCGGCCGCGCCGGTTAGTCGTCAGCACGCGTCATTACCGGCTCAAGTGGTGCTCCGGGCCCATTAGGCTTCGGCGCCTGTTCACTCGTGAAATCGCGTCTGCAATTACGGAGCAGGCACAACAAACCCCGTGGCGTGTGTCAACTGCGGACGGGCCCGAATGGGGGGGGGGCGAGCCGCGCGGAAAGGCCGCCTCCTCTGTTGGCGGAGGCCCGGTGCGGTGTCGTGTTTCTCCCTCGCTGACGGTTGAAGACGCTCGGCGGCGCGTGCCGGCGTCGTGGTCCGGGCACATCTGGCCTGGGCCGGCCGCCTGTCACAGGGGAGAGTCGGGACGGTCTGGAACTGGCTGCCCTCTTACCCGGGACTCTCAGGAGGCGGCCCGGAAGGGGCACCACGTGCGGTGGCTGGAGTCTAGATGTAGCAGCTGGCAGGGCTACTGAGGCCGTTTGAGGAGTTTGAGCCGTAGAATATCTAATCCGGAAATTTCCGAATGACATTGCTGATATAAGTTTAGGAGTCTTAATTTTAATAATATTGATACTCCGCTATAAAGTGTGACCGGAAGACTCGATTTCCGAATCCATTCGACTGGACTATCGTCCAGATATTTCCGATCTCCTGCTGGATGACGGCATTATGTTGCCGTTGGAATAATGGGAAACTGATTGATCTGATCATCAAAGCATTTTCTGCACAGATCAATTGTAATTTCAACATGCCAAGTTTCTGGAACTTACGTACATACTCGTGTATTTAGTATGGCGTCTAGGCATAAGTCGGAGAATTTAAGAACTCGTGGGGTAGATTGTAGTTGGAACATCGTGATCCTTTCTGTGAAACCAATGCCATTGGCATTCAGACGTCAATGCGCATTACGGCGTGTTGAACAAGAGTTTGGGCAATTTCGGCATGAATTTTGAATCACTGCCATGTTCTATAAAGAACTTCTCATGTTAGATTTTTGGATGTTCTTCCAGAATTGTTTGAAGTCTTGTCTATTCTTCTCATGCACACTGCCTTATTCAGAGTAATTTGTATAGTCTGGCGTGTCCTTGATGCCCATTGATAAAAAGCCAATACATCTATGTTGGCGTGGAAAATCTAAATTCATCTGAAGACCGCTACCTTTCAGCAGTTATGCTTCAGCTCTGCAGGTATAATATATTGAAAATCACTGCGTGTGGGTGGACCTAATTGTGGTGAGCAGCTGGATCTAGTGGATTTGTTTGCATTGCCCGTCGACGTCCCCAGTGGCTGTGTCTCAGGTGCGGTCTCTTGACTGGGGGGATGGTGGCATTTCTCCTTCGCTGTCACAACCAGAGTGGTGTGCCGGCCTGGCCAGTTCTCCGGCTAGTCCTCCGCTGTGTGGGGAGCGACGCAGGCGCTCTGTCCTCACATCATCACCCGTCAGAAGCCCTCTGTCCGTCCCCGGGCCTGCGTTGGACCGCCGATGGCCTCCCACTCTGGACGCCGGCTGGTGGTGTTCGGTACAGAGCCACCGGCCCGGCGGCTCTGTGCAGGGCGGACGGCGCCGGCCCGCCGCGGCCGGCCGTGACGACTGTGGCGGCCGTGACGGGCGGACCGCCGCCGGAGTGACGCGCCGGTCTGATGGATGTTACGGGCTTCGGGCAGCACCGCTGCGGCGTGATGGATGTTGTGGATCTGACGCGGCGGCGCGCCGCCGCCGCCGCCACCGCCTTCGCCGTCGTCGGCCGTATAGAGGTCGCCGCGGTCGCCGCGGCCGTCGGCCAGCGAGCGGAGGGGCTCCGTATGGGCTGCCGGGCGTCAGAGCGTAGTCGGCGGCGGCGGTGTCGTTGGCGGCTTCGTTGGCGGCAGTGGCTGTGGAGCGCTGTCCGCGGCGCCGGGGGCGGACCGGGAGCCGAGCCGTGCCGTGCGGCGTCTGTCGGCCCGCCGGCCGTGTGGGAGGCACCGTTGGCCGGGCCGCCTGGGGGGGACGGAGTCGTGCTCCGCGCCACCTGGCCGCCCCTCTGGAAAGGTCAGGGGTCAACGGGAACCGGACTGGGACAGCGGTCCGCCGGGGATTAACGAGGCCGAGCGGCAGACGCCGGCGGACACCTGCATGTCCCCCCCCACACACACGGACAGACGGCGACTGACATTTGCACACCCACATACCCACGTACCCGCACAGAGGGTAGGACAGATGCCAACTCCTGTGATGGACCGGATATGAGCTGACGTGCGGAAGGCTCCCTGGAGTCGTGATGTCCCGTGTCCTGGCCTGAGAGGGGTAGGGGGGGGGAGGGAACGCACGTGGACACTGATTTGTTCCTGGCATGCACGTGCTGGACGTCAGTGTATTTATTCGTTTGCAGGTCCTGTGTTGCATCTCGTGAAGTGCAGCTTTCGTCTTGGCGATGGGCGGAAAAGAAAAACGTTGGAAGCGTTCGAGACTTGCTGTGAGCGTTTCCTCGCTGCGAACTGTTCTGAACTCTTCGTTTTATGCCGCCATGAATGCGGGAAAAAAAGATAAAGCCCGCGCAGTGCTACGCAAATGGTCGTATGGGCGAATATGGAATCAACAGAACTCAGAACTTATGACGATCTTGGTTTGGTAACAGTTTTTTATTTCACTTCTAACTGTAGCGATGCTTTGCACGCAGTGACATTGGCGAATCGGAAGGGGGGAGTCATCGGGGCCATGACCCCCTTTCGTCGGGAAAAGGGACGGACATGTCTTATGGTCCCCGTTTTCAGACGGAAGCTTGTAATTTTTCGTCTGTTTACGAAACATTTTCAAAACGCATACCTGTTTTCAAAAACGGCGAAACAAAATGGCCGAAATCCGGAGAGAAATCACCATTTGGACCCCCCCATTAACTCATGGTCTGGATCCGCCCTTGTGCAGTGAATAGTCGAAGCAGGTTGATAAGCAGTTCGGACCGTTGATGACGGACGCCAAGCTGGCATTTGACCGCAGGAAGAAGGGATCAGACTGAATAGGTGCCTCGCGTTGTGCTCCAAGTTCAGATTATGTTTGTTCTGCGCTCAAAGTATGCTTAAGCTCCATTGCTTTTGGCGACTTAAATCCCAAGACCGAGTGCAATTGTTTTTGTGAGCAGTCGTTGACACCACGAAAAATGCGTCCCGATAAAGTATGGCCGACGCAAACCTCCACACCAGCGTAGTGGCCGCTGGCTCGGGGTTCCAACAATGTGGCCGGGGGCAGGTGACCGGCGGTCCCCCCAGCAGTGCCCCCCACCCACGCTGCACGACCCGCAGGACTTCCCGCCGAAATCTGATGATATCACAGACGAGACATCACGCACCAACAGCCACCTGAGCGTCTGGCCCTCGGCGTGACGCGACGGCCGTGACGCGGTCTGGCGTCACGTGACGGCGAGCGACGTGTCCACAATACCTCCTGCGGGGAATAAACCGCGGATCACCGCGAAACGGCCCACGAGAAAGTGCCGACGTGCTGCAAACTGTGCGCGGCGAGATAGGTGACGTAATCTGGGCTGCAGCGCGCTGTTTCCCTGTTGCCTTCCACGTTTCTCCTTCGGAGAGAACGGTGCCGCCGCCAGCGGAACGGCTGCGGACTTGGGTTGTGTAACGGAGGGCGGTGCCGGCGTCGGCAGGGCTCGCCGTGCCCGGCAGTCGGCCAGTAGCAGAGGTCACCGTCGTCGCCGCCGGCGGTCTGGGCGGCGCGCCGTCGTCGGCCCGGCCGGAGAGCGGGCTCGTGCGGCGCCTGCCGGCGGCGAGCCGGCCGGAAAGTGGTGCCGCGGGGTGCAGCAGGGAACTCCCCCGGCTGGTGGGGTCGGCCCCGGCTGTCTGCGGGACGGTTGATAGCGCCGCAGGGCTGGATTTACCGGCGCGGTGGTGGGCGAGCTCCTTTTCCTCCTGATGCTGTTGTTGGCAGCGGCGTAGGCTTTTCCCTGTGGTTTGGGTAGTGATGGAAGTCTGCACGGAGTTTTCGGGGCCTGAGAGAAGCTCATGAGGTCCAACCTGGAGTTCCAACCTGGAGTTCCAACCTTGATCCATATGGAGGGATCGAGGTTGGAAATTTGTCAGAATATTGCCACAATGTTTGTCATAAATTTTCCATCCTTGATCCATGCGGAGGGATCAAGAGTGGAAAAAGTGTTTTTGGTGTCGAAGAACACTAGATAACTTGTGTTCAAAAAAATTTGTACTCCAAAAGTTTGATCTTGTGCGTCCATCAGAAATCTGCATTATAAGCATGTTGACAAATTTCTAACTGCAAGCAGATGACTGTCTTTATTCATTAAGAAGGAGGTAACATTTTATGACTGACTTGCACCAAAAACGCCAATTAAATCAATATCACTCTTTTCAAAATTTTGTACTCCATGACAAACACTGTACTCCGACACCAAGAAAAAAAAACTAAATTTCCAGCCCCGGAAGGGATTGGTGTTCGTTGTACGTGCATGGCGAACAAGACATTGCTTATCAAGCGACACGGACAAAATGCCTCCGTCCGGCTCTGTTTTCCATAACATCACATGACATGCTTCTCCTTCCTGTTATAGAAAACACGTCGTGCTGGCCTGATTCGCATTATTATGTGGCGGCGCGCTTAGTTTTGGGTTGGACGTGTATAAAAAAAACACTTGGAACTCTAGTCGCTTTTTACATTTTATTTGAATTTTCTGAACAGGCGAGTTTCGAGCAAAGTGACATAAAGAAACAGGAAGAAGCTTTAGAGGTCTGGTTTTCTCAGTCTAGTTATCCCAGAAACGAAAAAGTGTCCCAGTGGCGGGTCCTGGTTTCACTGAGGCGTTTTGTGTGTGCTGTGACAACCATAACCAGTCAGCAGGAGGGCGGTTCTTTCTGCCTGCCCGCCTGCTGCCAGGAAGGGGCCACCAGTTCCTGGGCTCGGCAAACCTGGCTCCCGCGCAGAATCGAGCCCTCGGTGACCCCGAGCAGAGGGCGTGAGCTGGCCGGTTTAGCGCGCAGCCGGGCCCGCGTTCTCCGGATGCGCTGTTTATCGCCGATGCTAATTGGCGTGAGTCGGCCGGCTTCCGGCGAAGCGGTCTGAACGTGAGCGGCATTGCTTACGTAACGGCGGCGGTCGGCGTGCCGGGCGCGTCGCCGCCTGGACCGGCTCCGACGAGCCGAGTTCACCGTTTCCGACCCTGGACTCGAGCCAAAGGTCGCCACAGTTTTAGACCTTCAGGAGCCGGCCGCGCCGGAGACGGCGACGACCGATTCTCCGACGCCAAACGCGCTTCGCTGCAGGTGGCCGGTTGATGCATTCCTCTGCGCGCCGCTTCCCGAAATCGGCCGCAGAGATGCCGGCCCGCGGCGCAGTGTGTGGGTGACGTCACCGGCCGGGGATGACGTCACCGTGTGACGTGTGTCGCCGCTGGCGCGGCCGGGCTCTGGAACGGGTCCGTGGGACGTGACTTGCGGTCCGGTCGGCGGGTTGGAGGCCGTATTTGGAGGTCGTTTGGCTGAGACAGTGGGCGGGGAGAGGATCAGCCGTTATACGAAGAACGAGGCGACCTCGCGGCGTGGATCTCAGGACGCGTCACGATTGACCGTATTGCGTCTGCTGGCCGTGTTTTACAGAAGTGGCGCGTGGAACTGTACCAGAGAGTCGTGGACCTGGCGAATTACGGCGTTGTAAACGGCACAGGGAGCTTGAACTCTGGCTGATTCAAGCTTTTGAAATGAAACTGAGGGCATATAAAGCGATAATACTTTTGCTCGGGTGTGGTCGAATACGTTGTGAGTGGTTTTAGGGATCGCTTTAAGTCATGATTGAGCGGGGTCGTGTTGGTTTCTAGTCCGCCGTCAGAGGGCGTGCGCCAGTGCCATATCCGCACTGGAGGTGGTTGTAATCTGATTTTGTGAGCTCTGACCAGCGCAGCAATGATTGTTTAAAAGGAGCGCCACGCCGCTGTGGTGTGAGTTCCTCCATCACTGTCATTCCCCGTCCTGCCGGTCTGGGGTGGTGCCATCCCCTCCACGGACGGGATTTTGTATTGGGGGAGGGGAGGGATTGCTGGGGCACACGTTTGAATCCAAAAACCCGAATTTAATGGGTGCCAGAACAAGGAAATGTCCTGAATTTCCAAAACAGTTGTGATCATTTCGATTGCGATCTTTAGATTCCTTAGATTACTGAAATTCACGCAGGTATGATTGTTGTTAGCGAGCATTTGCCGCACAAAATGGTGTTGGGTTTCGAGAAATTCACTGTTTCGTGCGAAGCTCTGTAAAATTCGGCGGTTTGAACCAAGGCTGGAAATTTTGTTTTTGTTCTTAGTGTCGGAGTATAATTTTTGTTTTGAAGTATAAAAGGTTGCAGAGAGTTATATTGGTTTAAGTTGGCGTATTTGTTGTCAGTCAGTTGTGAAATGATGCCTGCTTCTTACTGGATGGAAGCAGTCATTTGCTTGCAGAGTTAGAAATTTGTTAACATGATTATAATGTAATGGTTAACATGGTTAACATGGTTATAACGTGGTTTTGATGAAGGCATAAGTTCAAACTTTCAGAGTATAAAACGTTTTTGGAACACATGTTTCCTCCTGTTCTTCAGCACCAGAAAACAACACCTTTTCCAACCTTGGTTTGAACGCACTACCTGATTGTCGTACGTATATCTGTCGTCCGAATTTGTTCGCTTTTCAGACGGTATAGAGAAATACGTACGATGGACAGGCCAAAACCGTTTATTTGTATTTCACGTCTACCTTATTTCAGGGTAATATTCATCTCTTCACTTGTCGGTTTTGCGGTGTCTGCCCTTTTCACGAAGTTTTCATGATTAAGAGCGAATCTACCAATAATGCAACATTGACAACGCAACGTACACATACGACACTAATGGGTAGAAGCAAGGATGCGGAAGCCGTTTTGTTCACCGCTCAGCACTGCTGCGGCTCAGTTACATGGGTAGCAGAAGGGGTGCGTTTTGTACCTGATAGTACGTACACCATTTCTTTTGGTATAGTTGGCAGTGCGTTGAGAGTTTTTATTGCTCCCCAGTGTTTTTTTGTGCAAATTTGATACCAGAATGAACCGTGTTGTGTCCAGGATCACGAGAAACGCGGACGTTCGAATTCCAAATACATTATTTCACCACAAGACGAAACTGTTGGGGGGGGGGGCGCTTGGGCCCCACTGGGAGCCATCCTCGTGGTTTTAGGGGCTCCCCCGCCGAGTGGAAAGTCCTCCCCCCGCCCGTCCCGGCCGGGCGGCTGCGCCAGCTCAGTGGGCGCGTGCGCCGGCCGCGCTCGGTCGGCCGGACCCGGCGGCCGGCCGACACTCCTGTTGCCGCGGCGGTCCGGGTCGGACGGCGTTCAGCTGCTGTCGGCCGGCGCGGCCTCGGTGACCGGCAACGGCGCAGGTCTGGTGGCGGCGACGGCGGCGGCCTCCGAGTAGTGGCGCGTCGGGCCGCGTGGTGTGCAGCCGACCGTCGGGGACGCGCGGCTGGCGCTCGGTTTGGCGTCGCGGCCGGCGGAGCTGTCGGCGAGGATCGCGGCCGTGGGATAGGCCCCGAGTCAGGCCTAGCTGGCTCGTGACACGAGAGAAAGAGGCGTTTGGTGACCGCGCTGTGACCGGAACGCGGACGATGAAGGAGGTCAAATCGAGGACCACGTGGTACATATGCCCCGAGACGGGGCAGGAGGAGCAGGAGAGTGGCGAAACTGGTAAGTGGGAGAAAGTTTTTCTGTCGGACCCCTTTTTATGTGCGTCTCCTGGCGGCCGCACTTTGGAAGCGGTTTCGTTCTGCCGGCACCTCGGCGCCCTGCGTGCTGCCATTAGCCCGTGCTTGGCTGCGTGTTTCCCGTTGTTTCGGCGGACTTTCCGGCCAGTGCGTTATCGCGTGGGCCGCTGCGTTAGGTCGTCCGTGGGCGAGCTGTTGGCACGCTGCTGAGTGGCCGGCGTCGGCTGGCGGCCGGTGTTGGCCGGGCCGGCAGCGGGCCGCAGCGGTCAGAGGCCGGTCGGGTCACGACCCCTGACCCGGCCGACCGCAGACTGGCGGCCGCCGCCGACCGCCGTCCGTTCACCCTCCCCGGCGGCGGCCGCCACCGCCACCGTTGCCGCTGCGGCCGCCGCCATCGCCGCTGGCAGGTGTTGGAATTCGTGCCAGACCGCCAACGCCCAGCAGTGGAGATCTTTTGATCGAGAGCACTATTCGGTCAGGATGTTTTCATCGCCGTTCGTTATCCCTTGGCTCGTCGTGAGGGGCGTGTTGTGAGGTGTTGAGTGAGGAGCTGTGAGGCGTGCCTCTGTGCCTTCTGTAGGTATTTGCCCTGAGTCCCGGTGGTAGTGGGGTGCCGTGGTGTGCCGCCTGTTCCGTCTGTAGGTGCTGGCCCTGAGTACCTGATGAACTGCGGTGGTGCGGTGCCGTGGTGTGGCTCTGTACCGTCTGTGGTTGCTGCCCCTGAGTCCCGGGTGAGCTGCGGTGGTGCAGTGCCGTGGTGTGGCTCTGTACCGTCTGTAGTTGCTGCCCCTGAGTCCCGGGTGAGCTGCGGTGGTGCAGTGCCGGTCAGGGTACGGCTGGCACAGCCCGGCCGGCGCGGTACGACCCACCTGTAACCGAACACGGCCGCGTTGGTCGGTGCCTGTCGGTCTGCGGTGCCGTGCGCGGTGGGACTGCGGACGGGCCGCAGCCAGGCCACGCCGCGGTGCTGGTGATGGGTGGAGGGAGGACAAATGATTTGGTCGTATTCTAAACTTGTTTTTGCAAAGACGAGGACTTACTTTGGTGGTTCTGAGAAACCTTTGCCGAATGAAAATGAAAAAAAACTTACTGGCACGTTTTGTTACGTGCCCCTCATGTCGTTGATTCGTCATTCGATTCTGCCCCCCCCCCTTCATGTCGTGGGTTCGTTAGTGCCAATTAGTACTGGTTGGTTGATGATAAGCTGTTCCTCTGGATCAGCATTATCCGATAGCACGCCCTTTTGTAGAACTTCTGAAGGATTAAGGAGATCAGAAGAACGCTGACTGGTTTTCGAGGTCATTGGGGTCCTGGCGGTACCAGGGGCGGATAAATTACTCTGGTTTGCAGTCAGCAAGATTTTGACGTTATCTTGCTTGCCGAATGTTGTTATTTCTCTGCACAAACTGCCCCTGAAAATGGTTTCCAACTACAGCCGAAATCTCTTGGCATGCTGAAATGCAGCCGACGTTACATCGTTTTTCTGATATTACGGCAACATTTAGAAACCATGGTGCACCGGGAGACATTCAGAATGCCGTTGTCGTCTTAATCATCTCACCAAAAGACGTTCATCTCGGTCACCGAGGCTGCATTGGCGGGGGCTGATGATGCGGTTCTGTTTTGCTGGAGCGTGCCGCTGTGGGCGTCGTATAGGCGTCTCCATACACCACCCTCTCACTCCCGCCCGACTGGTGACGCGGATAATCTCGGCCGGGCCTCGTCCCGGCTGGGTACCACACCGTGTTTACGTGCCGGTGCCGGCTTGTGGCTGCGGTTTGCCGACTCCCCTCCCCCCAGCCCCGGCGGTGGTTCAGACGTGACATCAGGCGTGGGGGGGGGGGGGGTGGAACGGACGTCCCGACGGGCCGATAGAGCAGCGGACGGCCCGGTGTTGGCCGTCTGTGGTGGGCGGTGGGGTCGTCTGCGGCCGCAGGGAAGACGGCTGAACGATGTTGGCCGTCTGCGGTCCGCTGCATGAAATGAGGCTCCTTCATGCACTGCCTCAGAACAGATTTCCCGGATGCGCGTTGCGCTAACAGATAACATCGTCTGAAGCGTTGGCTGTTGATCGTGTGGGGCTGTTCGTGGCAGCGCCATTGACGGCTGGCACCCAGTCCGACCATCGGCAGCTGAACCTGTCCGTGTACAGGCGGGCAGACCGGCACGCCGGGCGTGCCGATTTGACGCTGCAGCCAGGGCGGCTCTCCGGAATCTCTTCTCCGTGCGGTCCGTGCGGCCGCAGTGGCCGCCGCGCCTCATAAACGCAGCACGCGGGCGCAATACAGGAGCAGGAACGCGACTTCGTGGTGGATGTCCGGCGCTCGCCGGCGTTACGTTGGTCGGCCGGACCTTCGCCGTGCGTCCCAACCACTCCGATCCGGAACTGGCGCGTGCGGGAGCTGCAGTCACCGGGCGTCCGTGTGATGTCTCGTTAGTGAAACTCGTTAGTGCCGAGCGATGAGGCGTACAGCGGTGGCGCGGCCCTCGATGGGCGCCGGCGTAGTGCGCCTCTGAGCCGTGCCTGAGTTCGCCACCGAACCGTGTCCTGCCGCATACTGAGCGTGCCGCTGAATCCGCCACTGAGCCGAGCCCTGGGTTCGCCGCTGAGCCGTGCCCTGGGTACGCTGCTGAATCGCACCCGAGCTTGCCACTGAACCGTACTCTGGTTAAGCCGTACCCCGTGTAGGCTGCTGAGCTGTCCCCTGGGTACGCCGCCGAGCCGTATCCTGGGTACGCCGCTGAACCGTACCCTGGGTACGCCGCGGAACCGTACCCTGAGTACGCCGCCGAGCCGTGCCCTGGGTACGCCGCTAAACCGTACCCTGGGTACGCCGTCGAGCCGTATCTTGGGTACGCCGCTGAACCGTACCCTGGGTGCCGTCGAGCCGTATCCTGGGTACGCCGCGGAACCGTATCCTGGGTACGCCGCGGAACCGTACCCTGAGTACGCCGCCGAGCCGTGCCCTGGGTACGCCGCTAAACCGTACCCTGGGTACGCCGCCGAGCCGTACCCTGGGTACGCCGTCAAGCCGTATCTTGGGTACGCCGCTGAACCGTATCCTGGGTACGCCGCCGAGCCGTATCCTGGGTACGCCGCTGAACCGTACCCTGGGTACGCCGTCAAGCCGTATCCTGGGTACGCCGCTGAACCGTACCCTGGGTACGCCGCCGATCCGTACCCTGGGTACGCCGCTGAGCCGTATCCTGGGTACGCCGCTGAACCGTTCCGAGCCGTGCCGGGCGGCGCCGTCGTCCGCCGCTTCCTGGCCTAATTAAACTCCATTTGCGTGATTGGTTTGGCGCTGCCGGCGGCGGTCGGTTCATCACAGCTGACAGAAGTTGGCCGAGGAGTCGCCAGGGTGTGGATCGTGACCGGAGCGCGTGTAAAACTCCCGTGCGTCGGGGAGGGTTGTTGTCACGCCAAGGGGTCGCCTTAGGATGACGCGGAGAACTTCCCCAAGTCAGAATCCTCCAGGGGCTTCTTGTCGCCGTGGCGTGGCTGCACGTGAGGGGCTTCTCCTGTTGGGGGAGGTATCCTTAAACGGTATTCTGTGTGGAGTGCCGTCGACGAGGCTTCCTCCAAAGATCAGAACTGGCGAGACTTCGTGAGATGGTTAACGGTGGTTGAACCCGCTGTGGGCAGTTCGTTGACGCCCTGGGGTCACTGCGCGGCAACAAGGCCAAGGTGACAGGCCGATTCGTAAGCGGACAGGCCGCGGAGCGTTGTGTGAAGCACTCTCGTCCGCGGAGGTTCCTCGGTTGTCTGTTTCCTCGGCTGCTGGTTGTCTCGTAGTGGCGGATTAAATACTCAGCCCTGACGCCGTGACGCGGCCCCGTCACGGGCACGCGGCGTGACGAGCGATTGTAACGAGGGCACCTCGTCACATCAAGCTGGAGCGTTGCTTTGGGTGCAGTGGGTCTCCTGCTGAGTCACTGGCACCGCGGCGTGGTATTGATCTGAGCTGCGGAATCCGGCCTGCATGCTGGCGGGCCGCCCGGCATACGCGAAAATCCTCACTTGGCTGCGTATCTTCCCTGAGGGGGGGGGGGGGCTGTCGTCTGAGGCCCCATTCATCGGCCCTGAGTCAGAGGACAAGCAGCTCGGCAGGCGGCGCCGGTCGTCGTCGGTGATTCAGCCGGCCGGCCGGTGACGTACACCGCCGGGGCACGGGCCGCAGGAGCTGGCGCGCCGTCCGCCGTCTGCCCGCAGCGCCGCAGACGCCGCTGATTGTGGGCGGGGGGTGCGGATGAGTGCCGAAGGTCGAGGACTCCCGTCCGGATGGCTGCGGTCTGTTTTCGGGCAAGGTTCGGCAGCAGCGCGATGGGAGGTGTTGTCTGGATGTACGGAACGCGGGGTTGAACCTGGCGGGCGGTTGTCGATGCGGCCGCGGTGCGGTGATGTCCATTAGAGGGTGACCTGGCGCCCTTTTTGACGGCAGGCTCCCTGTCTGTTGCAGATCTCACGCCGGAGGAGCAGCAGCTGCTGCTGGACATACGGCGCCGCAAGGCCGAACTGCTCCAGGAGATACAGGTACGGTTGGCTCGGATCCAGCTGCGTCAGCCGAGGCGCGTTCGGCGCGCAGTGCGCTCGGCTGTGTCGCGGTGAATGATGCGCTCGGCTGTCGCCTTAGTCGGCGTATGATGCGCTGCCGCTCTGGGCCGGTAATGGGCTCGGCTGCGGTGCCCGCCGCGCCCGTGACCGTCCTGCCGTCAGTCCAACAGCTGCTCGGGCCAGATCCGCGGCGGAGCGCGACCAAAGCGGCGCGTCCGATCCTCGATCCGAAATCCCGGGCGACGGCCACTGACCGCAGGACGGAGCCGCCCGCCCGCCCGGCCGGGGCCTTGTCTCACCAAACGGCTGACGTCATTTGTTCACGCTCGATCGAGCGATTTCGCTCTTGTATTGCTGATTGCGGAGACGGCGTGTTTGTATGTCACAGGTGCCGTATCGATAACCTTAGTGGTTAATGGGGACCGGTCGGTGGCTCGAAAGTTGTCACGACAGGCGTGAACTCGCCCAAACCTGGTGCACGGAAAAGGACGTTTGTAATACCTGATGGTGCAGCGAGAATGTTTTAAGAATGGCATTTCTGGGCCAGGCTACTCATTGGCTACTCATGGCATTACTAGGCCAGACCGCTCAGATGAAGGGGATCAAGGTGGCATTGCAGTAAACGCGTGGAATTCACGATCGATACGCTCGCTGTATGGACTGCCCGGATGTGGGGACGAAGCGGCCCGTGCGGCGCTCAGAAGCGGCAGCGGTGGCTCAGGCGCTCGCCGGGTCGCGGCCGCGGGCGGCGCGTGGTCCCCTGCCGTTCTGCGGCCGGCGCGGTGTCGGCCCGGCGGCCGGAGCGTCGCCGCAGCCGGCCGCTATCGGCCGGCGGCGGGCCGGCGGAGTCGGGACATCCCCGGACACTGACCGGCGGTCGGCTCCGGACCGCAGCCGTGAGTCCGGGCTGGTCTGCCCCCTGTCCGTCCATCCCCCCCTGAGGGTGTGTCCTGCGGTCCTGTGACCGGAGACTGAGCGGCTCTGACCCTTACCTGGGACTGCTCGGAGCCGTGTCCTGCGGTCCTGTGACCGGAGACTGAGCGGCTCTGATCCACACCTGGGACTGCTCGGGGGCGTGTCCTGCGGTCCTGTGACCGGAGACTGAGCGACTCTGATCCACACCTGGGGCTGCTCGGAGCCGTGTTCCGCGGTCCTGTGACCGGAGACTGAACGACTGATCCACAGCCGGGACTGCCCGGTGCCGTGACCTGAGGTCATGTCACCCGGGGCTCAGTTGGTGCGGCCGCCGCCGTGCCGGTCTCCGAGCGCCGTCGTCAGAGGCGGCCGTCGTTTGTCACCGCCGCCACCGGGGCGCTGTGTCAGCTCCGCTGCATCAGTGTCTCTGGACCGCGCCGCTGTCGCGAGGCATGGCCGGAAACGGTGCCTCCATGCATGGTATTGACCGCGGCGTCGGCATCGTTTGCGTCATCGCCATAGCGTGGGACTGTGTGGGTTCGCTGGTGACATACGCCGTCGGCGGTGGGTGGTCAGACTCGGCGAGGCGGGGCCGACGTGTTCTCCCGTGCCGGACTCCCCCCCACCCGTTAACCGGCCAGGTAACGATATTGATCCCGGACGCCGCCGCCCGCGGTAATGAAGCCATTATAATTAGTGCGGCGATCCTGGTCGGGATGGAGTGGAGTTGATGGAGAGGAATGGAGAGCTGGGCGGTTTTCGGTGGTGGTACGAGGATGTGGCTGCCTGGTGGGATTGTCGGAGAGTGGCGGGAGCTGTAGCTGTCTGGTGATGAAGTGACGCGGGTTGAAGCTGTCTGGTGGCGGGGTGACGCGGGTTGAGGATGTCTGGTGGGGTAGTGGCGCGGTTGTAAGTGTCCGGTGGCGGGCGGATGGTGCCAGCTGTCCTGTTCGTCCGTTGATCTCGGTGACGTCGTCTGTGGGACTTCTACTACAGTTGCCGGGCCCCCGGCTGGGCCCTGCCCCGCTGCAGGACGCCGGATAGCCCGACACAGGGGAGGCCAATCAGGTCTTGCGTTTTCTGTGGTCTTGGGCAGTGCTCCAGTTGCTTGCTGTAGCTATGCATCCTGGTTACCTCGTCTTGTTGAATGGTTCATACAAAGCGGCGCATCAGATGGGCACCACGTCTGAAACCGGCGACAGCTGTCACGCCTGTCCGGCTTCACCCGCTCGTTCGGGCGTGGGTTTTGTTGCGTTGTTTCCGTCCGCGCGCAGCTCTGTGTGTCTGAGGCGGACCGGCCTTTGTGGCAGTGACGTCATATGTGTCGGCCGTCGGCTGTGTAATTGCCGGATGTTCCGGTGCTTCCTGCCCGTCATCGGTTTTCAGCGCTGGCAGGATTACATCGCGGGTCGCGGGTCGCTACGCGGTTGGACTGAAATACCGCGCCCTGAAATAGCTGTTCGATATTCTCCGTAGCTGTGTTTGCTGCCGCGGTTGCTAGGGCGGCCATTTGTGGTTCGATACGGACGACAGGTTCGGTGTGAACTGAGTGTCGATCAATGTGGTACTTTGCGCCGCGAGATCGCGGTGCGGTTTGAAGTTCGGGCGTCACGCCCGTCACGTGACATCGACGGACAAGTGGCACGCAATCGGACACGTCAGTGCGGTGGCCTGCCGCGCCGGCCATCTGACGTATGCATAGGGTGGCTTAGAACAATGGTTGTTTCAGTGGCTGTGGGTCGTTTCCGGACCATATGCCAGCCCGTCGGTCACACAGGAGACGGGATATTGGAAAGGGTTTGACTGACGGCGGCGTGGTCACCCGGTCATCCAGTCGGGCATTCCCACGGGGTGGGTGGGAATGCCCCTCGGTAGATGCCATGAAAGTCTGAGCTGACGGCTGCGACGCTCTGATGGTGTGGCACGCCGCAGTGCTGCTCGACCGCTCTGCAGACGGCAGGCGGACGGGACACCAGACATCAGACATACCAGACATCAGACACCAGGCATCAGACGCCAGACATACCATACAAGCCAGACACAGGACATACCAGACACCGGACACCGGGCACCATACGTACCAGACACCAAATGCCGGACATGTCATACACCGGACACCAGACATCAGACATGCCATGCGCCAGGCACCAGCCACCAGACACAAGACACTGGACACCGTGCACCAGGCGCCGGACATCAGGCACCGGACACCAGACACACCGTACACCAGACACCGGACATACCAGACGCCAGACACCAGACACTGAACACCGGCCATACCGGACACTAGCGGCTGGTACCGGACACCAGACATACCAGACACAAGACAGTCCGTGAACCGTGCCCGGTGTGCCGGAAAGCGGGCACGTCTCGCCACCTCGGACGCCGCCGTCGCCGACGGTGGCCGCTGGCCTTGCTTGAGGCCGCCGCGGCCGACTGGCGGCGAGCGTCGGCGGTCAGCGGATGTCCGGAGAGCGGGGTGGCCGCAGGATGTGCCCTCTGATAGCCTCCTCGGTCGTGGGTGGGACGTTGTCTGCGGCCGCCACCAAGTATTGCAGGTCTCTTGAGGCATTCGTGATGTTTTTTGTCAAAGGCGTTGGAGCGTTATTTTTTCACCGGAGTTTGATTGGTGTTCGGCTTGCCAAGATGCGTTTTAATTGTCTTTTTTCCAAGTCCGATTTTAATTCGGTTGTTGAGACCAGAACCATTGTCATCTGATTTGTGGGGCGAACGTTTAAATAATCCGTAGTCCCAGCCGTCCTACCTGCCGTGCGGGCCGTTCCGCCCATGACACCGGTCCGCGGGCATGCGGGCGATGTGGGCGGGGCTGGCGCAGCACGCTGCGCCGCGGCTGCCATGACAACGGGCCGGCTGCGACGGCCGACTCCGAAGGTGTTTGTTTGCCTCTGCGGCCGGCGCCGTGTGTGCGGTGTCTGGTGCCGACCGGCCGTCCTGGTCCAGTCCGTGGCCTGATGGGATCCTCCCACGCTGCGAGCGGGCGTGTTTCAGCCACCAGGGGGCGGCATTTCTGAGAGCTTCCTGCTGAAGTCCACAGGAGACCGAAACATCGGCATGGAATCGTGAAGGCCTGATCCTAAACTTCTGTGAAAGGACGAAGGGTCACGTGAATGCAAAAGCTTGGTGTGAGAAGAGTGGCTGAAATGAGGTCGTCGCACCGGTCGTTGCGGCGCAGTACTGGGCCAGCGGGCTTTACATGACGCTGCCCCCCCCCCCCCCCGCCGTCCGGTGGCCACATCTGGTGCCGCCTCGCCCCATCTCGTCTGGTGTCCCCGCTCCCGGACGTGAGGTCACCTCAGGGTCAGTCGGCTTGGCTCGCCCCAGGCGGTGGGGAGGGGGCGGGGGCACAGTTTATTTGTGCGCCGCCGCCGGCCGGAAAGGCTCGGCTCGTGTTTTTTTGCAGGCGGCCCGGATCGCGTGGGTGTCGCTGCTGTTTGTCAGCGACGACTGTCGGGCGACATGTGCGGGATACATCCGCCGAGTTGGCACGCTGCGCAGTGACGTGATACGAAGCGCTGTGGGCTGTCAGGCAACAGACGACAGGACACTGAACACACGATTGGATTCCAAGCATGATTGGAGATCGCAGCGGAATATCGCCACGTCAGTCGACTAATCTGTCGCACAAGGGGTTACCGTTTGTGCGTTGATAAGCACTGTGGTATGTCACGTGTTCAGGTTGTTGTAACTTTGAACGTCACTAGTGCGGTATTTCGGATTTTCTTCAAATGATGCATGCATGGGAGCGATAGGAAAACGAGTTGTTGGAAGGGCTGGTGAGCTGGCGCATGTTTGCATTATTTCGACGATGTCTGTACCTCCGTTGCGCGTGCTCTGCAAATTGGACGTTTGATCAGACATTCGGAGCGGCCCGTTCAGGCAGAGCGGCGGCTTCCCGGAAATCTGTCGTGGCTGGCGCCGTGCGCCGCCGGACGCTGGGCAGCGTCGTGACGGCGACGTTCTCGTGACCGTCACGTCCGCCCGGCCGGCGGCGGCCGTGTTGCCGGGGCACCGGCGGCCGGGCGCCGACCTCTGCCGTTGAGCGCACCTTCGTGGAAGTGGGCTCAATACGGCGCCGGTGGCGTGCGCTCAGTCGTCGGCGGCGGCGAGTCGGCCGCGCGGTGTCGGCGGCGCCGGCGGGGCTCCGTCGTGCCGACTCAGCAGCGGCCGACGCGGCGGCTTCCGGACGTAATCGGTGAAATGACCTCTGCGGGCGTGCGGTGCCCTTGGCGGCAGACATGGGCCTGGAGCCAGATGGAAGGCGGGTTATCCCGCGTTGTATGCAGCCCGTCGTTGACCTAGGCGGTCATTGTGTCATGTCGGAAAGGTCGTGTCCCTCCGGAGTAAAGCGATGCGATGCCCAGGTGACGCAACACCTACCCTGGTCAGCTTACATTCTGACGCAAAACGAGAATAGCCCGCATTTCATCGGGATTCCGGTATGTGTCCTCTTGGCGGTATCTTCGGAGGGAGGAGGACAGTTGTCGCTGGTTTTTGTCTCCCTTGCTACCTTGCCTCGTTTCTGGCCGTGCCGTGAGAGGCCGGCCCAGCGTCACCTCCTCTCGGTCCTCACGATGTGAGTTTGTATGCCAGCTGTGATTTTGGCCACGGTCTGCAGCCAGTCCACCCGCTGACCTCTCCACTGGCGGCCGGCGAAGGAGGCGTTCGGCCGTTGTAGAAAGTTTGCAGCGACGGTAACTCAGCTGGAAACGTGGCGCGCCAGCGTCATGGTGATGTCAGCTAGGAAATGGAGAGGCCGTAGCCAGAGACTGTCGGGCTCAGCGGGCTCTGGGGAACGGGGAAATTTAATCCAACAGTCAGCGCCAGTGTTTCACATTGTCGCTTAGCTGAGGAAAACGCTGCGTGCCTGTTTGAAAAATGTGTGAAGCCTTGCAAGACTGCCCTTGTCTCGAGCTGTTGGGATTTCTAATGCAAGGAATTCATTTGGCAGTATCACCAGCGCGCCACAGCCGGTCAAGGAGGTTCTTCGGTGTAAACCGGAAGCGGCCCGTTGTGGTTTACCTCCATCGGCGCGCAACACAGCGACCTTTTAGCCGGCGAACAGGTTTCAGCCCGTGGCGATTGTTTCGTGCTCCGCCGTCCGCTCTCAGTGCCGTCGGGAATCTAGGCTGGCTGACGTGGCCACCGGTCCCGCCTGTAATCCCACAACATTCAGAGCAGTCCAGCATTGTCCGGGCGGACCCTGGCTCGTGTGACAGAACCCGAACCGCGTGCCGCGCGCGCTGACCTCTGACCTGCGCGAGCTGTTGACTCCACGCCCGCGCCGATGACGTCATCGCATGCGTTTACGCATATCTGGAGTGATGCAAACGTCGCCAAGTGTTGCGCAATAGATCGGATGCAAGGATTGAGGTCTGAATGGTGAGGAGGGACGATCGTAGTCCGTCAGATTCCGATGGTGTCGGTCGTGACTGCGCTGTTCGGTTGTAAAGCATACAGACCGCATATTGCCAGAGACGCTGAAGTGATGCACGTGGTCTATCGCCGCGGTGTGATTGATCGTCCTCTGCCGGCTGATCGGTGATCGGTGGGATCGCTCTGAGCAGCCCGGCCGGCCGTGGCCGAGGGAGGCTGGTCAGCCGTCGGCGGCAGCAGACCGTAGTCGGCCCGGCGCGGAGACCCCGCGGCCTCTCTGGCGTCTTCCTCCGGAGGGCCCGGCAGGCGGCTCGTCGGCTGTGACCGACCCGCCTGCCCGTGCTGCTGGTCGTCGGGGCGGCTCTCGTTGAGCGCCGGTTATCGACGGTAATCGTCGGATGACGTGCCGGCTGACACCGTAAGAAGCCGGGCCGACCGGCGCGACATCTTGTGGTGGAAGGGGAAACTGACGACTGCGCCACCTATAGCTAGCGGCCATGGTAATACCTAGTAGTTACAGAGTGACGGATAGATGGTGCGGTTGCGGGGACTGCAGCTCTTCCACAGCGTTTTTTCCTTCGTTTGGAAAATGCTTCCATAGTCGTTGCTTTCCGTGTGGCTAGCACTCGCTATTTTTTTATTTAGTTAATACCCAGACTGCGTACTGCGGAAACGCACAGGATTCCTGGAGACGGATCAAACCGTCAACGTCGTCACTCCTTCAGTGGCCCCTCAGGCGTAACTTTTCCATAGCTTCCTGCGCCGCTGGTTTCATGGGTCAACAAATAGCCGTCCTCTGTGACCTCCAGTCCCCGACAGGGAGGCGGAACGCCTGGAGGTCAGGCGTGGTCCGTTTTGAAAAAGACGCCAACCGGTGCCTCTTTTGAACGTCGGGACGCTCCATCGGGCCTCATGAATATTCTCACGGGGCACCAGGTGCGGTCGGCGCCGGCGCCGCCGCGCCCGGCACCGCCGGCCGGCCGGCGTGTGACGGTCGTGCCCGGGTCACGGGAGCGGTCCTCCGGGCCGGGGCATCAGGTATGCAGCGTCAGAGCAGCGCCGGGGCTGGAGTGCTGCTCCGTGTTTGATGGCGGCGATACGGCCGGCGGCGGGCACAGCGATAAAACGGCCTGCTGTGACGGGCTGGCCGTCTGCTGAGGCTGTGTGGCGGTCTGTTGAGACGGTGTCGGGGCTGCCCTGCGCAAGAGTCCCGTGGTGACCGTGCTTTGGCTGGAGGACGGCTAGCGATCTTGTGGCTGCCCTACGCAAGAGGCCTGTGGTGACCCTGTCTCGGCTGGAGTGTGGCTGTAGTGACCCTGTCGCGATACGGGTTTGTGTATGGTCGCTCCAATTGGGATCGTGGAAGGTGGTCACAGTGCACGGGGTTGCGGGAATGTTCTTCTTCCCGTTCCCGGCATTGCACGCCACACGGGCTTATTTACGGGGTCGCACGTCACGGGTCACAACCCGGCCAGGAAGTCGATTACCGCTCCACTGGTCCGCTTCCATTGGCGAGGCCCGACTGGGAAGAAGCCCGGCGGGGCCGCCGACTTTTATAGTTGCGAATACTCCGGCGGCGGAGTCGGAGGCATCGGAGCTGACCCAGCTCGGCAGCAGTACCGTCGGCAGATAACGGGTGTTATCAGCTGACTGGAAAGTGTTGTCGGCTATCTGGGAGGTGTTGTCGGCTGTTTGGGAGGGTCCCTCAGCCTTCTTGGAGGTGCTGTGTCCGATAGATGTCATCTGTCTGGGAGGTGTCGTCAGCTGTCTGGGAGGCTTCGCCAGCTGCCGGGCCGGGATAAGGCGCCCGACAGGTGGGAGGCGGGCCGCGTGCCCCTTACACCGCCGCCGGGCCAGTCGGCCTCACTGCCGTCCCGTGCAGGCCGTGCCTGCGCCGCCTCGGCGTGCCAGCTGTCGTGGTTCGTTGGCCGGGGTCCCAGATCAATCCGAACGTCGTGCGAAAGCTGGCGGACAAATGGCGCAAAACGGTGCCGGAAGCCGAAATACACTGCGTCCGTTCCCTGCGTCTTCCGGACTTCTGTGGTTGTTTCTTCAACGATGTATTACGATTTGAACTTTGATTCTATTGTCCTGTCGGAGGGGCTCAACAGCTGTACTGACATCGTCCAACCGCCAATCAGTTTCCACTCGGCGAGGTCCCTGTTGTCGCCGAGGACGCCGGCTGTGACCTTGAGCCTGTGCGTGCCTGGTATCAGGGATGGCGTCGGCTAATGTGGACAGGAACACGGCGGCGGACGGCGCCGCTATCGCTCTGGAGGCGCCTGGCGCCGGCAAACTGGCCCTCGCTGTCTGGACTGGACCCGCTGGTCGGGTCGGCCTGGTCCGTGGTCCGGCGGTCCGCGGTCCGCCGGACCACGGCCGGCGGGACAGCTGCGCCGGCGGCCGCCGACTGACACGCGCGCCCGCGAGCGGCGGCCGCCTTCCGTGGGCGGCGCACCTGCGCGGCTCGGCGGGGGCTGGCCGGCTCCCCCGGCCGGCCGCCGGCCGCCGCTCAGCTGGCGGCCGGCAGGCAGACGGCGGACGGCGGCGGGCCGGCGCGGACGTGGCGTGCAGCCGGGCGGACCGCGCAGCACGTGTCGGCACGGCGGACGCGCCGGTGGACGGTCGCGGTGCCTGCGCGTGTGATGCGAGCGCGGGCGGCGGCCGCGTGACGAGGCGTCCGTCGAGGGTGCCGCGCCCTGTCCGGCCGCGGCCCGACCCGTGTCCGGAGCGGACAGCGCGGCCCGGACGGCCGACAGCGCCGCCGCCATGCTGGAGAGCTGGTACGGCAGCCTGCGGCGCGGCCGCAAGTCGAAGAAATCCCGCCGGGACCAGCGGCCGCCCGGCCGGCCGGCCGATGGCGGTCCGGCGCCGGGGCCGCTGCGTTCCTGCCGCTCGGAGCTGGATCTCAGCCGGCGACAGGTGCGTGGGCGGCGCGGGTGCCGCCGGCCGGAGATGTGGCCGCTGTCGAGCTGTTGGAGGTGTGGGTGGGTACAGCGGGTCGGACGCTGCGCGGTTGTGAGCTCCGCTGTTGCCGGACGTGGACGCGGGAGCTGGGTTCGGCCCGGTCTTGCTGTGGTCCCGTGTTTCTGGACACATGTGGCGGAGATCGGGTCGGGGCTGTTGGTTCCTCTCCTGTCCGGCCGCCGTGTCGGTGATCGTTGGCTTTCCCACGGCCTGGTTCCACACTCTCAGCACCGTTCGACACTGTTCGACACCGCGGCCCGTTAGTCGGTTCCGGAGCGGCCACGTGAGCGCTGCGGACGGCGGCCTCTCGGGCCGACTGCGAGGTCCCTCTGGACGCGTCATGTCAGCGCTGATGGGGTCGGTGCTCCAGAGAACGTAACGCCTCTCCCAGACCTTACCTGAGTGGCAGAGCGCCCTCTGGAGTCCCCAACGGAACGAGTCGTGCCGTCAGGAGCTGGCGCCCACGATCCGAGCATAGCTGGATATCGGGGAACCAGGGCGACCGGAAGCTGGTCTAAAGAGATTCCGTTCTCATCGGAAA
The DNA here is from genome assembly GCA_030062745.1 of Capitulum mitella. NCBI lineage: Eukaryota > Metazoa > Arthropoda > Thecostraca > Pollicipedomorpha > Pollicipedidae > Capitulum > Capitulum mitella. Next base: position 4,817,133 of record CP099851.1, on the reverse strand, counting down.
GCCGTTACGAGGGAGCCTCCGTTTCAGCGGCTGGTAATTCGATTTCCCAGAGGCAGCTGCGTTGCTTCGTGCCGCCGGTTCGTGTCTGGTCCTGTGTTGGGATGCAGGGCAGTCACGTGGCATCGGGACTGGCCGGGCATAATGAACAGTCGGCGTGTTTGCCCAGATGGCGGGGCGGTTCCCACGGTGCGGACGCCGGGCACGCCGTGGGACTGCGGCCGCGTGTCACACGCCGTCGGAACCGTATCTTTTCCGGTCATCTGGGCCGCATGGGATAGTTCGCTGGCTGGTCTGGCAGCTGGTATCTGATGCTGGCGAAGGCTTGTCTGCGGTTGTGGTCGTGGAAGTTACACGCTGAGCCGTGTGGTGTGGCGGAGGCGCCGACCCGGCGTCAGTTGTCCGGAACACGGCGTTGTCTGACACCACATCTCAGCACCGCGCTGCATGGTTCCGTGTGGTGGCGACCGGACCACGCGGCGGCCCGCGCTCTCACCCCGGGCTGGAGGCTCGAGTCGGCCGACTGCTGAACGTCGCCTGTCCGGCCACGTCCAGCTGTCTGTCTTGCACTCTGTCGCCTCACCCTGCGTGTTCTGCGTTCTCACCCCCGGCTCCGGGGTTCTGCCAGTTGCCGAACGTCGCCTGTCCGGCCGCGGACGGAGACGGAGACGGGATCGGAGAGTCGATCTGAGAGCCGATGAGAGAGAGAGAGAGAGAGAGAGAGAGAGAGAGAGAGAGAGAGAGAGAGAGAGAGAGAGGGAGAGGGAGGGAGAGAGAGGATCTGCCGGATCTGGCCGGGTCCTGGCCGCCAGCGGGACCCGATCTGCAGGGAGAGACGCGGCCGTCGGCTGGCGGGAGGCGGCCGCCGGCGCGGGCCGGTCGCGCCGCTCAGCCGGCCGCGTCGTAGTTCGGACCCGTTTGCCGGCCGCGCCGGCGGGGATTCCGGCGCCCGGATTCGCCGCAGTCACGCCAGCGCCGGCACCGCTGCGTTCGCCTGGATACGGCCCGGCTATCGTGCCGCATCTGGCGTGCCACGGCGCTGGCATGCCTGCAGTTTGTTGTGGGTCGTGATTTTTGGCCGAGATTATGTTGAGACGGACTCAGAAAGCCTCGACGTAAGCGCGGCGGAGGCTTTTGACGGTCGGGGCCGGGTGTCCTTGACTGGAATGGCGCGTTGTTTTTTTACCCGGCAGCTGATAACGACCTGGGTGCCGCTGGACTGGAAACTAGACGCGGCCTTTGAACGTAACGGTGGCGGCAGCTGCGCCGCCGCGCGCGAGGCACACAAACCCACTTCAGGCGCGTGGCGTCGGCTCCTCTCGGCGGCGGCCGCGCCAGGAACGCTGTCCGCGAGACGGCCGTCGGTCCGGCGGCTCGGCGTCCGGCGCGGTGGAGCGGCGGCGGACCGTCGACCGGCTGGCCGTTCCAGGCAGCCGCCGCCGGCGGGCAGAGGCGTGCCACCGTCCGCGGAGCCGCGGGATGACTCAGGCGGCCGGAAGTGGTCGGCCACCTGATGCGGCGGCGGCTGGCGGCGCAGCTGAGGTGCCGGCTGCGTCAATGGCACGCGCTGCCGGTCGCCGGCGTCGGGTCGGCGTGGGCGCCGGAGTCGACTCGGCGGCTGGGGTTATCGGACAGGCCGTTGGGCTGCGGTTAGATGCGCCCCGTCTGTGTGCTCGTGTTGCCCCGTGTCGGCGGTTTGCGGTGGCGGAGCGTGTTTCCCGCCTCGTTGCGACAGAGTCCGTGCGATTGTACTGAGCCGCGCTCTGTTCCTTTTCAGCAACTCAAAGATGAGATCAGCGAGGTGGCGATGGATATGGAGACGGTGGAGACCGGTGATGATGGGTAAGTTCCTGCTTTTTGCTGTCTTTTTTGTAGCTGCTTTTCCATGGTGATCCTCCGCTGCTCTGCCTTTGTTTCTGTCTCTCCTGTCGCCGCTCTCTCTTCTCCCGATGCGGGGCATTCTCGGTCATTGTTTCTCGCCTCGAACACGTACACAGAGCCGGTGAAAGCCACAGATCGGACGTCGATATGTTGATAGTCGCCGTTAATTCCGGCGTGTCGATAGTCACCTCCCGGTATGCAGATCTCTCTCTCTCTCTCTCTCTCTCTCTCTCTCTCTCTCTCTCTCTCTCTCTCTCTCTCTCTCTCTCTCTCTCTCTCTCTCTCTCTCTCTCTCTCTCTCTCTCTCTCTCTCTCTCTCTCTCTCTCTCTCTCTCTCTCTCTCTCTCTCTCTCTCTCTCTCTCTCTCTCTCTCTCTCTCTCCCCTCTCCTCTCCTCTCCTCTCCTCTCCTCTCCTCTCCTCTCCTCTCCTCTCCTCTCCGTTTCGTGACCGCCCTGAGTTCCGATGGCTGTGTCGGTCGGTCGCCGCTGACTGCCGTTCAGTCGGCCATCGTCCGGCACGGATCGGACCTGGTCACGACTGCAGGCCGTCACCGTCAGCTGTCAGGGCGCGCCCCTGTGGTCGGCGGCGGCCAGCTGCGGCTCAGAGTCGGACCCCAGCTGTGATGCGCGTGACTGGTGTCACGGGGTCCAGCGGTGCGGAACCTGGCTGGGAAACGGTGATGGAGGTCTGGTATGAGGCGAGTCCATTGGTGGAGAGACCCGGCTGGGAAGCGGTGATGGAGATCTGGTATGAGGCGGGTCCATTGGTGGAGAGACCCGGCTGGGAAGCGGTGATGGAGGTCTGGTATGAGGCGGGTCCATTGGTGGAGAGACCCGGCTGGGAAGCGGTGATGAAGGTCTGGCATGAGGCGGAACCTGCGGCGGGGTGGTAATGGAGGTCTGGTATGGCGCGGACCCTGCTGGAGGTCGGTGACGGCGCCCTGCTGCAGACCGTGGGGCCGGGGCGGCGGCGGCCGCGGCGTCCGACCTCTGCAAGAATGCGGTCCGGCCGGCTCTGAGTCAGCGACCGCGGCCCCCCGGACGCCGCTGGAAATGTGGAAAACGGCCGTGCGTCACGCCGCGCCGCCGTCGGACCGCGCCGAGCCTTAGCAGGCGGCGGCCGCGGCCTGATGTTATCGGGCCGCCGACGGGCCGCGAATGGCAGGGCCGGAGCGAGCTGTCCCGCAGAGTCAGTGGACGACTGCGTTGAGTGTGCGGCAGGTTTCCGCGATGAGCTGTCCGCTGCCGAGGGAGGGTACGGACGTGACGTGAAACGATGCAGACTGGAAGGGAAGCGTAATTGGAGGTGGCGGCCGTGCTGGGCGCGGGGACTCGCCTGCTGGCCTCGTCACCTGCCTGACCCGCCGTCCGCTGGCGGCCGTTGTGGTCGGCCCGGCGGCCGCTGTGGTCGGCCCGGCAGCCTGTCCTACTGATCTGTTGAAATCCTGATCAGTAGAAACCGTGTTCAGCCTGGCGTTCTGGCGGCCTGGCCAGCGGCCGGCGACCAGAGGCGCCCGGCGGAGCCAGGGTCGGCGGTGTGGCGGTCTCGTGCCGGACGTTGTGGGGACGCCGCGCCGGACGCCGGCCGGCGGGAATTGCCGGGACGACCGGGTGTCGACCGCAGACGCCGCCGTCCGGACGACCCGTCCCCATCCCGGGAAAGGCGTCTGGAGCGGGCTGGTATCGCCGCCTACGCCGCGGCCGCCGGCCCGGCCGACCCCTCGGCACGGCCTGTACCCGGCCCCTATATCGCTGTCTCCCGCTGCTCCATGATAAGTCCGGGGAGCTGCCTGGAACGCCCTCCTCGGCAGCACGCCCTCAGCAGCGGAGTTGTTGCCGTTGCCGTCCTTCCTGCCGTGCCATCGTTCATCCACCCTGTCTCTCTGTCCCTGACTGACTTTGCCTCTGACTTTCGCTCTGACTCCGTATCTCACTCTGTATCTATCTCTGGCTCCGACTCTGCCTCTGACTCAGTCTCTGACTCGGTCTCTGTGACTCTTGCTCCGGCATTGTTTCTGTCCCCGACTATGTCCGTCTCTGTCTCTGCCCCTGTCTCTGTCTCTGTCTCTGTCTCTGTGTCTCTGTGTCTCTGACTCTGTCTCTTTCTCTTTCTCTTTTGCTGTCTTTCGCTCTCGCTCTCTTTTCTGTCGCCCGACTTGTCCTGTATCGGGAGTCGGTCTGCGGCCTGTACTTGTCGTGCTCCGACAGATCGCCGAATAACGCCCGTTTCCGGTGCGTTGCAGGAAAAACGACCAGAAAAAGAAGCAGCTGTCGATCGGCCGCAAAAAGTTCAACATGGACCCCAAGAAGGGGATCGAGTTCCTAATTGAGCACGAGCTGCTGAAGAACACAGCGGAAGGTGAGAGGATCTCCGGGACAGCGGACCTTACGGCCTGCTGGACCTGACCTGCCAGAGGACCTTACTCGTGCTGCTCCCGTCCAACTGAACTGGACTGGCTGCTGCTGCGCTTTTGACCTGGCGTGTGGCGCTGGTGATAAGGAATGCCAGAAATGAGCTCCAGATTAAACTTTCCGGACAACTTTGGACGGGCCGACGTTGTCGGCGCGTTTTCATTCTGAGGCGAAGCGCCGTCTGTCGTGTGGAATGTAGGACAGCCGCTTTCTATTTCGTACCGAAGAGACAGAATCCTTCCCGTCAGTTGCATGAGTCAGAGCCGGATGCTCCAGGCCTTTTGGCTGTGGCCGGCCGGAGAGGTTAGGCGGGTCAAGTAACGCGTCCAGGCCGTGCTGGCGGGGTCGTCGGTGCTGGTCACGTGACCCCACTCACGACGTCCCGTCCGCCGGGCCGACTCGTGATGGGAGGGAGCGCTGACGCAGCCGTTCGGTGGGCCGCGTGTTGTCTGCGGCGACGGCGCTGGTGACGCAGCGGCGGCTGGCGGCGCCGGCGCCGGAGGCCCGAACAGCGGGTGGCGGGGTTGGCGGCGGGTCACGCTGGTGTGACGGTCGAGCCGGCGGGGCGGCGGAACGGTCCGGTCGGCCGGGCGCCGCCGCCGAGCCGTGCCGCTGCCGTTGGTGGGAGCCGCGTGTCGGACAGTGACGGGCCCAGCCGCTGCCGAGTCGCCAGGCTGTCCGGCGCCGGCTGCGGCCGCCGGTGGGAGCCGCGTGTCGGACAGTGACGGGCCCAGCCGGTGCCGAGTCGCCTGGCTGTCCGGCGCCGGCTGCTGCCGCCGGTGGGAGTCGCGTGTCGGACGGCAGGACGGGCGTCTTGCTGGCTTCGGCGCCGACACGGCCCGGTGGAAATCGCGTATCGGACAGTGCGGCCCAGCCGGTGCCGATCGCCTGGCTTTTGGGGGGCCGGGAGGAGGGGGTTTTTTCTCGGGACCGACACGGCGAAATCGTGTCTCCGACACGGGCCGTAATTCGTCAGGAAGCAGAGCCGCCGCCGCTGCACCGTGCAGATCGCCTGCAGCCGTATGCGGGCTCACACTAGGCCGTGTCCTGCGCGACGCCGCTGCCGAAAATGGGTCGCCGGGACCGTGCGACGCCCGCCGGGCAGGTGCCGGGCCTGGTGACGGGGTGGAGAGGTGTTCCAGGTCCGAAGCCAGGCGATACCAGGGGCAATCTGTTTTGCGGTACGGGATAATGGGAACGTTGCTGCAGGGACATCCGTTGTCGTTACATTAACCGGCTGCTTGCCTTTCAGTGACGCATTCTTAATGACGTCGGGAAATTTATCTTGCCGCCGTCTCTGAGCCAAATTTGTTAATGAGCGGCGTAATTTTAGCGCTGATATATAGCCTGTCTCCCTTTCATGGCAACACTGAAGATAGGATGCGGTCAGCCGAGAATGCGCTTTGTTCTCTGCAAGGCGGCAGGTGCCTGACGCTGGTAATCCACTCCCCGCGCGCTGCTCTCGAGACGGGCTGTCAGGGCGGGAGGTTAACGACATCCGTTGAGCAACGAGTCTTTGTGCGATCGGAGGGACGCGCTCGGTCGGTATCAGCCGTAAAACTCGGCGGCGCCGAGTGTTTGGAGCGGCGCGGGCGGCGTGCTGAAGGTCGCGCCGACTGGAATCGCCGGAGGAGGGAATTTTGCAGGGGATGATTCACGCGACGTAGCGTCACACCGGCCTGAGGCCTTGGAGGATGGCGTTTCTGGGTAACACTGTTTGACATTTGCCAGTCGCATTTCCGAGAAGGTGAGCGTAGATTTCCGCCGTGTTTGGGCAGGTGAAGTGCGTCACTTTGGCTGCCTTGACCATGTGGCTGCCGGCCTTGTGCGGCTGACGTGAGGGACGGCGAGATGTGCGCGGTTCACCAGTTTTACGCGACCTGCCTGCGCCGGGCGCAGCGGTCCTATAGTGTTGTATTATGTCGCCGGCGGATTTCCCGCTCCGTGATCGGCACTGCCACGACGTCCGGACACTGCCCCTGACGCCGCCCCTAACAGTGTCTCGACACCGGCTCCGACGCCACCTCTGATACCACTCCAGACACTGACGCCATCTCCGGTACCGTGTCCGACATTGCCTCTGACGCCGTCTCCGGTATCGCCTGTGACACCGTCTCGGATACCAGCCCTGATACATCCTCTTACACGGTCCCCCGCTGCTGTTTATTACAGAACTCGTTTTGCCTTTGCAACCATTTTCCTGCTTACCAATAGCTTTTAGCACAGGAACATTCTGGACGTAATGTGGCCCGGCCGTCGGTGCGCCGTTAAACCCAAATCACCGCCGTCGCCTCCGCACGACCCCTGGTGCTGCCTCTGACGCGGCTCCCGCCGTCCGCAGACATAGCCGAGTTCCTTCACAAGGGCGAGGGCCTGAACAAGAAGGCGATCGGCGACTACCTGGGCGAGCGGCACGACTTCAACCAGGCCGTGCTGGCCGCCTTCGTCGGCCTGCACGACTTCTCCGACCTGATCCTGGTGCAGGCGCTGCGCCAGTTCCTCTGGAGCTTCCGGCTGCCCGGCGAGAGCCAGAAGATCGACCGCATGATGGAGTGCTTCGCGCAGCGCTACTGCCAACTCAACCCGGAGATCTTCACCAGTGCCGGTCAGTGGACGGCGTGGGCCTAAGAGCCCGCAACAGGGTGGGACGGGGCGCAGGCGGCTATCCAGAGTATTGTTTTCCTCCAGTGCCAGATATGGCATGGTTAAGAATCGCACTTTGTATTGACGGTGAGATACCGTAATGTATAAACATCATCGTAACGCGGTAATTGATGTCTCATTAAATTATTTCAATAGAGGCCTAGGCTCTTGTCCCTTCCCCCACGCCCCTGCTCCCGTTCTTATGCTCTCAGATGTTTGTTGTGCTGGCCCGGTCCTGACATCTGGCCCCGCAGGTGTCGAGCTGTGGGAGGGGTGTTTTTGTTGTCCGAAGTCGTGACGTTGACTCGGAATGCATCCACTGAAGTATCGAAGCGTGACGATAAGGGATAATGCAGTTGGTGACATGCTGCTAAATGCTCATGACGCTGCTTCATTATGGCGTGGCTGAGCAGTCATTCGCGTTGGAACACGCTGTCGTTTGGCTTATGTTCGGATCATCAGGATCCTCAGTCGAACGGGTACCACCTCCCCTTGTTTTCATTCTAAACAAGAGAGACCATTCACTCACGTGATTGTTTTCACTACTCGGAGGGCCTGACAGTAAGTGTGCGGAGCTGCCGACTGCCCCCTGGCTCCCTGGAAGACCCCTCCTGACGGCCGGGCCCCCCGGGGGGGAGAGAGGGGGCGGTGCCCTCGGCGCCTGTCACGGCCCGGGCTGAAAGGTCGGCTGACGGCGACACGTGACGGTGACGGCTGTGACGGCGCCCGGTCGCCGCCCGCGCCTGGCACGGCCGGCCGTGTTTGTCGGCGGCCCGTCTGTGTCTGGCCATTCAGCCCCCTGGACGGCCGAAGGCGCACAGTTCGACGCGGCCTGAAGACTGTGTTTACGTAAAGTGCCGGCTAATGCGACGTTTTTTGGGAACGATTGAAGCCAGCCGGGACGGGCTGTTTGCTGGCGTTAGCGGAATGGGGAATGTTCATTTCATGTAAAAAGGCCCGTGACATCATTCAGAGCGGTGTCTCGGAACGCCTTGGGGCGTCGCTGCGTCAGCGGCCTTAGCACTAACAGCAGAAGCAGCGTCAGCTGCGTCCCGGCAGACCGTGGCGGCGTGCGCCGGCGCCGTGGTCTCTTTGTGGGTCTGTGCCGCGGCTGGACCCCACACTGATTGACCCGTTGACCCGTTACTGGTCCTTTGTTTACTGTGGGCAGGGGCGGCTCCGAGGGATCTGTTGCCAGCCCCCCCCGCGGGGTGTTGGCCTAAAAGCGGCCGTGTGGTCTTCTCAGTATGGTCTTAGCCGCATGGGGTCGTGGACTTTTTGTTTAAGGTCACGCTTATGGTCTCGCGTAATCGTTTGGTGTGCAGTACTGTTTGCGTAGTGCGCCGCTCATGATGTAGTTGTGTTTATAATCATCCCGCCTGGTACGCCTAAGCTGCATCACGTTTGCGGAAGATGTTGCTGAGGCGTCGGAGCCAAGTTTTACGCGTCGTTGGTGTTGTTGGCCGCTATGAGATTAGCTCAGATGCATCGCGGCCTGTCACTGGGTCACCGGGCGAGGTGTAACCGTGGCTGACTTGTGGTAGTACAGGTGGACTCTCCGTTTCATTACGAACCGGCGGTGTTATTTATAGCCCCGGGCCCTGTCACGTGGGGTCGGGACGCGCATCTGCCAGCGGTGGAGTTATTTTTGTTGCCGAACTGCAGCGGGGGGCGGAAATGTGAGGCCTTCTGCTCGTGGTGACGGTCCTCTGGAGCGCTCATGCTGTCAGGGACCGGGCTGAGGAGAGAGCTCTGTCATTGTGTCAGTTAATGAAACAGTGGCGCCGTTGTGACGATGGCAGGATAGCCAGGATGTCGGGCCTAATGAACCGGGCTGCGGACAGCGTGCGGGTCCCGGTGGCTATTCGCTTCACGAGACGGATAGCAACAGGAGGGCATTCAAAGATACCTTGACCTACCAGCGTTTATAGCTTTCGTGACCGTTTGTGAGTGGCCGTTTATTTTTCGTGGACCTGTTGAAACTGGACGTCAGAGGTCTGTTTACTGGCAAGAGGGTACCGGGCGCGGCGCGTGACGTGGCGGACCTGTTTCCAGACACGTGCTACATACTCAGCTACGCCATCATCATGATGAACACGTCGCTGCACAATCCAAGCGTCAAGGACAAGCCGTCGGTGGACCAGTTCATCAGCATGGTGCGGGGCATCGATGACGGAGGTAGGTGCCCTGCGGAGGCCAGCGCCGGCGCCTCCTGCGTCAGGATCACCACCGGGTCCTGACCACGTGATACGGGGAGGGAAGGGGGAAATCTTCACCCGAAAACCTACCCTGAAATGTTGCTTTCCCGGGATCCGCCAGTGGCCAGAACACACGCCATGGCCTGGTATATGATGGTGTGGGGCGGTGAGCGTGTTCTGCGTGTCGTGCCGTGCCCGGTACGGTGTAGGGAATGGCGTCGTCCTCCGTACATGCCAGCACTGATCAGCAATACTCAGGTGCCATAAAGTGCCATCGTTACTGCCCTCATTGCGATGGTATCGAGAACAGAAGCGCCGGCGTCATCGAGACGTATGCGTGTGGTACTTTTTTGTGTGCTTTTAGACGACGCTTGCGTCATGTTTGCGCCGCCGCATGCGCGGGCTTTGGTGCGATGAGCTCCGAGTGAGGCCGTTCGCGTTAGGAGCGTCTGCTCTCGGTACCGGTTTCCCCGCTACCCTGACGCTGTTTATCCTACCGCTGAGAGGATTTTCCCGGAGACCCGGAGACGTACCCTGCTGGTGGGGCGGCGTATCCCCCCACCAGTCGCTGCTGAGGCCGGCCTGACTGACCGTGTCGGCTGCCGCTGCTGACCGGCCTGTGCTCGCGGCCAGGTAATCTGCCGCGCGAGCTGCTGGTCAGCCTGTACGACAGCATCAAGTCGGAGCCGTTCATGATCCCCGAGGACGACGGCAACGACCTGATGCACACCTTCTTCAACCCGGACAAGGAGGGCTGGCTCTGGAAGCAGGGTGAGTGCGCCGGCTATGGCTGGGTGGAGGGGGTCAGACCGACTTCAGGGCGACGGGGAGACGGGTGGCCCGGTACGGTCGGAGCGCCCTTCCAATGATTGGTGGGTCTCTGCCAACAGCTGTACGTTGGTGGATTACATTGCCGCGGCTGGTCGTGGAACCTCACTGTGCGGTCTTTGGGTCTCTGTGCGGTAGTTCTGCGGCTCGGGAAAGGTTGTTTTGGAAAACGGCAGTCAGAGGGTGCGTGAGGGTCGGAGGCGAGGTTGACTGCGGCTGGGCCCGGTGCGGAGACTGGGGGCTTGAATCGGATGGCTCGCATGCTACGTGGCGATCACGCGGAGCCACAGAGGCCGTGTCGGAGGCACGTGGCCGGTGATGACGCGGCGCTCTGCGCGTCGGCAGGCGGACGGTACAAGTCGTGGAAGCGGCGCTGGTTCATCCTCAACGACAACTGCCTGTACTACTTCGAGTACACCACCGACAAGGAGCCACGCGGCATCATCCCGCCTGGAGAACATACAGGTAAGAGAGACCGACCCGACTGGACGTTCGCGCGCACCGCGAACTGCTGCAGAGTGGGCCGTTCAGTGGCGCGGACGTGCGGCTGTGTTGGCTTTCCGTGATACCGTGTGAGGTCCGCCGCCCGAGAGAGTTGTTGGCACGTCCCGCTGGTGATTTAGTAAGACTGGTGGAACTGTTGTTTCGGTGTCGATGGGCAGACGAGCCCGACTGTCTGGTGCGCGAGAGGTATGCTGTTCGCAGCGGGTTTGGGGGATTGCCATTGAGCCGCCACTCAGCCGTCTGCGGGCCCTCAGGTGCGCGAGGTGGACGACCGCAGCAAGGGCAGCTGCTTCGAGCTGTACGCCACCGGCACCGACTACATCAAGGCCTGCAAGACAGACAACGAGGGCAAGGTGGTGGAGGGCAAGCACACGGCGTACCGCATGTCGGCCGCCACGCCCGAGGAGATGAACGAGTGGATCAAGGCCATACAGTGAGTGTGGGCGGCGCGGCCAGGCGGGGTCGATGCCCGGGTTACGACGACAAACAGGGTTCTCGTGGCCATTTTCAGTCAGTTAGGTGTCAGGGGTGTAGATCGAAATTCATGCTGTCAGACTTGTTCCTGCCATGGCTGTGAATCGCCGCCTTTGGTTACTGGCTACCTCGCCATTGACGTCTGCGCCCCGCGCGCATCCAGACTTGCCCTCCAATTTGTATTGCCTGGGGCAGTTAGGCGGCAGCTCGGCAACGTCCTCTGCTCAATGCTGATTGGTTGGTCTCAGATAAGGGGAGGAGCAGTACAGCTGTCAGAAAGCCAGACAGCAGAACGATGCAGTAGCATGAATTAATATCTACATCCTTGCCACCCAAATGGCTGAATTTGGCCACACTGAACGGGGTTACTGGCACGTGCAACCTGGTGGAGCTCACAACTGAGGTGTAACGGGGGACGTGGTGCACCCAAGATGTGAGTTCCTGCATATCGTCGGTCGGAATAATAACATGCATGTTTTGGGGGATTTACGAGAACAATGATAAAGAGTTGGGAGTCATTTTGTCATCAAAAGCTTTTACTTTGTTGGATTTTGCGCACATTGCGGCCGAGCATCGTTAGATTTGCTGCCAACAAATGTGAAAAAGAAATCGGACGTAGGTAGTCCGGCAGGCAGCCAGGTCACCCATGATTGTGACGGCGCCCGGGACCTCGTTGAAGCCTGGCCTTTGCGCCCTTTTGCCACTGTGGGAAGGCCGACTCCGAAACGGAGTGATGCCTGTGTTTTGAGCGACGCTGGGGCCGTTTGTCTGGCCGTTCCGAAGTGCGTAACGGGCTGAATGGGGACATCAGACAAAGCTGGCGGCCTATCTCAACTCTTGTCGAAGCTGGCTGGGTTGCGTCACCTTCGGCTGTGACTGGGGGAGATAAGGCGACGTAATGCCATTCTGTTTGCTTCTCGAGTCACTTCCGTTGTCGGTCAGCTGTCGTGTTTGATGCAGGTTGCAGTGCACGTTTGGTTGCATCGCCATATCAGATTCATAGCAGAACGATTGAATTATGACAGTCGAACTCAAGGGAATCAGACGATCGATAAAAGTAATGGATTGTCGTGGCGCTTCGGCTCGTGTCGCGGAGTCTGTTCGTCTCTCAACGCTGCATCCCGTCTTCACAGGCAGAGCATCAGTCTGAATCCCTTCTACGACATGCTGGCGGCGCGGAAGCGGAAAGCGCAGAAGCCGCCGCCTCGGTAACGGCCCGGCCCGCCGGTGGCGCCGCGCTGCGGACAGACTCGAACTTTGAGTGCCGGCGCCGCCGCCGCGTGCCGTGACCGTCGCGCGGTGCGCCGCGTGTTCGTGTGTGATACTGTGCCGCGCCAGACGGCCGAATGAGTGCAATTGTGGCGCGGGGGCGGCGGGCCCGACCGCCCGGGCTCGAGGCCCATTTTACACCGCCAACGACATTCCGTGTGATGGATCTACTGGCTTTCCATAGTACAAATGTGGTGTGACCGGCCGGCGCGGAAGCGATGCATGGCTATGAAGAACTGCGGGGTGACAGGACGCGGTTGAAGCCCCCCCAGAATATTTAATGATATCCCATGCTGTATACACACCTGTAAAATATACGTGACTAGGTGGACTGATTGTGATCTCAGGCAGTTGTGATCTGAAGATGTGATGAAGGCGGAACGAAAGTTGATTCGTTTTGTGATGCACAAACGTTGCCATGAAAATTCGATGGTAGGCCTCAGCACAGCGTTTCCTTCCGAAATTTTTGCTCTCAAACTGAAATGCAGTATTTAACATTACCAGATATTCTGAAACAGAGCTCACCTGAAAATCACGATGCCATGATGCTAGATGCCAGATGACATGCCTGTAGTTTTCGGCGTTCAAGTATTTGGTATAGTTGCATTCTGATTTTTTTTTCAGGAGAAGAGTTCCTGCATTCTCAGCTCCCCAGCAGGACGTTACGTGCCCACCTGCTGAGTCACTGGCATTTTATTCCTCTCCTCGGCCAATGGCATTTTATTCCTCTCCTTTCTGTTCGGCCACGGGCGTTTTTCCGCCCTCCTGTTCAGTCACGAATGGACCTTTTCCAGCGAACACGACCATTCCCGCGAACAACCGGTCAGTGGCCTAGCCGAGAGGGGCGGGGGAGGCAAAGGGGCATGGTCCGCCTGGAGGCCAAGCGGGTCCTCCTCCGGTGGTCGAGCGGGTCCCAGGGAGACCCAAAGGACTGGGGTCTTCGGTCCAGTGTTTTGGATAGTGTGATGCGTCCGCAGGGCGTCCTTGCATTGTCCGAAACATATGATTGCAGCGGAACAAGAATATTTCAGACATGAAAGAAGACTTGCGGACCTAAAAGCAATACCCCGAATATGCGAGAGGGCCATGTGTGCCAAGGAGACAGGCTCGTGGTCTGAATGAGCGTTTAGGGCCCTCCTGCTGGTTTGTAGGGCGTTCACTGCTTGTCTGGAGAGGGTCCATGCCGACCCATAAAGGGCGCTTGTGGGCCCAAGGAGGGAACTTCCTTTCCGTCTGTAAGAAGACCCCTGCTGGCCAAAAAGAGGCCCCCGTCCAGCTTGTAAAGGGCTTTGGGCCTGATGGCCTTGCTGAAGTGTACAGGGCCCCTACTTGCCTGTGAAGAACGTTCTTACCGACCTGACGGGCGTCGTCACGGTCGTTTTTCGTCATCAGCCGACGTTGTACGCCATGATTTGATTCTAACCACGAGGGTTACGAGGGCCCTCATTGGTTACAAGCAGACATATGCCGAGATCGCGATGGAATGCAGGACGCTTTCGTTTTGCGTCGGCTTTTAAGCTGACCAGGGTGTGTTGCGTCACCTCGGTACCGCTCTGCTCCGGGGGGACATGAACTATCCGAGACGACACAATGATCCGCCCAGGTCACGGGGGGGCTGCATACAACTCGGGAAAAGCCAGCATTCCATTGAGATCCAGGCACATGTCACAAGGGCCTCCCTGATCCGACTTAGCCCCCTCCTGAGCGAATTCCTGGCTACGCCTCTGAAACTGGCCGCGCAGTCCGCAGCGTTGCTGTCGGTCGTACCTGCTGGCGCTCAGCAGCACTGGGTCTCACGGAAGAAGCTGCTTCAACCATCGGGAACAGAATGCGACCCAGTTTGCCAGATGGCGTCGCCGCTGGTCCCTCCGACAAAACCACTTCGCCGCCCGAGCAGTCAGGGTCACTGTTGTTGACAGCTGTTGCAACGGCCTCGATATGTAGGACAGTGACGTATCCGGTAAAAACGCTCGGCCACCATTCGCTTCGTGGCCAGCTCCAGATGGATTTGTCTTGTTTTGATTTAGTGCGTGCATACAGTACAGCACGGTTTTTAAAGCGGGGCAGGGGTAACTTTGGTAGGAAGACTTATCGTGGAAGCACGACATGACAGACACACATAACATCTATTTTTGGCTCCATTGCACCGAAATATATGGCCAAGAGTTCTAGCGTAACCAAGAAATCCCCATGACTCATTGGTCTTTACCGCAGATACAAGTCCATTCAAATACGTTTCATTACAGCCATTAGGGAACTATCAAACAGTTATTGCGGGAATTCAGGCTGGCTTGAGGGTCATCAGTTCATACCAGCAATTTGCAGCCAAAATCCGACGGAGGCTGAAATCGATAATAGGGTCCCGCGAAAGGTGTTGTAAGGCGTCCCCGAACTAGATAGTGTTTGAATCACGTAAAGTGAATCGTTTCACTGCCTGATTCTCAAAACCGGAAATCGACTCTGATTCAAGTTCGTGGCATGCTTTTTAGCGAATCGGTGCCATTTCGATTTAAAAGCACTTCATACTCAGTTCTGATCCATTCATAACAATATCCGTCTTGATAAAAATGCTTATTCTAATAGTGAAATAAAATTCCAGTTGTGAAGTATAAAATAAATTTTTTTTTATCAGCGGATTAAAAATAACGGCTACGTTTTGTCCAACTGAATTGCCTCTGTGGTTTGATTTTTTTGGGTGAATCGAATCTCAAGTGGTTTTTTGCACCAGGAAACGAATCCGTTCTTATTCCGATTCACTGCACCTTTCAACCGAGTCGATTTTGATTCTGATCCGCCGTACAAGCGCTACATTACTGAATCGCTTAAGACTCGAGCACAAAACGCCCAAACGCGCGAGCAAGAATCTCTCCCGTTATAAAAGTTGTATAATTTCACAAACATGCAAGAATGAAGACAATTTCTGCTGTCTTTCGTTAGACCATAAAAAACAACTGTTAAAGTGCTCAAGATGTTTTACTTTCCGTTTTCATTTACTGTGTTGCAGTTGTGTAATAAACTCTGGATTTGTGTCAAGCACCGGTTAACGTCTCCCATTGAGCGTCTGCCCGAAGCTGAAGGGAGCAAACACTTGTTCAGGCAAGAGCCCCGACTAAAATATGCTGCCCAGCCGTGTCGACGGCGCGATCCAAGACGTTGTGTCAGAAGATTGGACCAGTTTCTCTGCCGAGCCGCGCTGATTTCGGCTGTTCACCGGCCAGCACACACCGACGACCGCGCGATGTTAGATCACTTGGCCCACTTAACAGACGGCCACGCTTATTAAGGTGTATTCATGTCGACGCTGGTCACAAACCGTTTCTTCCAACACGCCATTGCATTGTGCGCGGCAGCGGCGGGGCCGGCCAGCCACTCTGCGGTCTGCCGCACCACGCGGCAGAGGTCATCACACCGCCTACCCCGGGCCGGCCGCGGGCCGACCGTGGGTCATCAGGAGCCCTCAGCCCGGCCGCGGAGCCCCGAGCCCGGCCTAGGGCCGAGCTGCGGTCCCAGGCGGGCCCGTCACGGCCGAGGCCGAGCCGCCGGTCCGGGAGCCCGGAGCCCGGAGTCCTCCCGCCCGGCCCGGCCCGGCCCGCCGCCGGGAAACCCGGCCAGCGGTCCGACGCGCACACAGCACCGGCCGCCGCCGCGCGGCTCAGGACGCGGCCACTTCCCGCGACCGCCGCGCGTCGCACTTTGTAAGGCACGATCACCACCGGAGGTGAAGACAGGGACGTCTGCCGGCCCAAGGGGTGCAGCTGCTCGCCAGTCGGCGGCCCGACCGGCCCTGGAAGGCTGCGGCCGCCGAGCCCGGTACCTGCCCTCCATTCCGACCGCAGCAGAACAGAGCCCGGCACCTGACAGCCGTCCCGACCGCAGCAGAACAGAGCCCGGCACCTGACGGCCGTCCCGACCGCAGCAGAACAGAGCCCGGCACCTGACGGCCGTCCCGACCGCAGCCGGACACGCCCCCGGCAAAACGGCGTCACAGTGGGACGCGGCGGCTGTACCGGAACTCAACGGCGGCCATGCACATTATGCCGAACGGACTGGACGCTTCCGACAATAATCATCACCTCGAAAGGGGCCAATCCGCGGAGGGGGCGACAATGTCAAACGTCGAAAGAAAACTGACCACTGGTTACGAACCCATGGTTCTCTCTAAAAAAGTAATAATGTAGCGATATCGAACACGACAAAGTAAGAATATGCATCTGTCATCATCGAAATTAAACCGCACCCTCCGACGTAAATAATAATCAAAACTTCCATGTGACAGCGTGACCACACAGTGGTCCATTGTGCGACCGAAGTCCTTTATCAATCACGCGTGCCTCCCCGGCGCTGGCCGTGAGGTGACGCCCCGGACCGCGCGTCAGCGGCGGCCCGCTGGGGCAGGACGCCGGGCCGGCCGGGCTCAGATGCGCTCCCGCCGTCCCCGTAAAATGCGATTATCACCGCCGAACGGCCGCGGCGCCGTCACGTCACGCAGCCGCCCGTCACGCTGCCCGCTCCGTCCAGGCACTAGTCACGTGGCCGACACGTGGTCGGCCGGTCCGTGCGGGCGCCGGTCGCGCTCCCTGCCGGCTCGGGCCGCGTGGGATGAACGTCAGGCGAGCCGGCTCCCGCCATGCTTTGTACTCGCCGGCCTCGCGGCGGCGGCGGCGCGAAGCTCTAGTCCGTTTTGCACTCAACAGGTGGCGCTATACCTCGGCGCCGGGCAGCGCCAGTATGCGGGCTATGAAAGTGTCCATGCCCTCGGGCATCGTGGAAGCTCCGGCGATAAACGGGTGCTCCAGTAGGGTCGGGTAGTTGGGTCGCTCGTTGTAGTCTTTCTGCAGGCTGCAACGGAGAGCATGGGCAGGGTAAGCGTAAATTCATATTCGGGGCAAAAGACACATAACATGCACAGACGGCTACAAAATTTGGTGACTTGATCTTGATGAAAAGTGACCATCCCATCCGTAAAATACACCATTTTTGCGTAAGACATAGCGATTACGTCATTAGCTACGACCAAGCGTAGCGGTACATTAGTTGCACGTGATGAACATTTCTGGAAAGTCCTACTCCAGACGCCACATTACCAAACAAACAACACACGGGAAGTCGGACGACAAGGTCAAATACCAACTCTTGAGTTGGTGGGAAAGAACCCTACGGCCAATTCGTTTTCCGCTACCTACGCAAAACCACCTGCCTGTTTAACACTTTTTCAGTATCCGTTCCCATTCAACTTCACATCGAAAGACATGAAATGTCTGGTTAAGCTGAACATTGTCCCCATCGTGCCTGATAACGTCCTATGCTGACGCATTCTGAGGTGGCGCCGCTCGTCATAAGGAGAACGACCATAATTTCATCACCACTGCAACTAAAAAATTCGTGCTGGAATATAGCTCATTATACACAATTCTGTTACAAGTAATGCACTTGCTTAATCTTTTTTTGGCAATCGCTTTCGTATGCTTGCCTATACGTGCAAGCACACTAAACTTCAAGGTACGTAGCTGAAAACCTCAAAATCAATATAAAAGTTGCATAGACACGCAAGACACCTTCTTTTCTATTTATGGTATTCTGAGCCTTTGGCACGCAACCCATCTGACGGCTCAAGTTTCGCTTGAACACCCCAACAGAACTGACTCCTATCGGGGAACAAAATGAAGATGGATCTGGAAGCCCTGTTCCCATCCGACTTCCCGAATGCGCAGGGACGGACGGCCACCAACGCGATGGTTCAACTTCAACAGGGAACACTAAAAAGCACGTGCATAAACAATGTATCACACGTAACACTAATTTTTCGGTCAGTTATTGTTAAAAATAAAAACCCGTTGAACAGAACAACATCTTTGTCTTTACGTTCCACGGATGCACAGAATTATAGTGACTCGTTTGTCCAGAAGCGGTCGTCACTCGCAGCCTATTTCTTTTTTGATGCTAGTGACTGTTTCGAAAGTTTCGAAGGCAAAAATGTTGAGACCTCGCTCAGTGCAAACAAAAGTCGTTTCAAAGCCAATACTTCGATCCGTAACGCCCTACCGTGACTGTTTATCTGTCAAAGATGTTCTGGTAAACGTGAATGATTTGGGCGCCACATGAGCAAATAGTCGGTGCGACCAGAAATCCAATCATCATTCGATTCGAAAGACAAGTATTTATTTTAAAACGATTTTTCTAATATGAAGAAATTCAGGCTGAACGGAATAAAATGGGAAACGTTTTTCGTCCTTCAAAAAGTTTAAAACTGTTTTTGACGAAGTGCCATCCATTTTCGACCCACTAATCATCAGTGATGTCCAAGAAAGAAAAATCAGTGGCCGTTAACATGGATTTCGGCATTAAGTCAAGAGTCTGCGTGTTTTTCATTTGAGGACAACAAATGGACACCAAAACAGGACCAGAATGCCGTGGCACAACAGCCGTCAGGGTCCGACTCACCAGAGAGCGACAAACTCCTCGAACTGGCGCGAGAAGCCCTGGCGCGGCAGGCGCGGCGCCGGGTCGGCCACCACCTGCTTCAGCTGCTCAAACGGCGTGCCCCAGATCCGGTACGGGAACTTGCCTGCGCGCACAGAGCCGGACAGCGGGTCACAGAGCAGCAGGTCACACAGCAACAGGTCACACGGACAGCAGGTCACACGGGGCGGCGGGTCACACAGCAACAGGCCGCGCGGGACAGCAGGCCATAACAGGACAACGGGTCACACGGGGGCGCACCACACAGCAACATTAGAGCGCCGGGTGACATAACTGAGCACCTCGACAGCATGGCCGTGTTGTAAAATCGTTCAACAGCACAGCGGCATGCCATCACAAACCATCTAACGTTAGCACAGCGGAACAGTGGGAACTACTCTATCGGGTCGGGACAGGCGCTGCCGTTGTTCTTCAATTTGTACACAACGATTAACCTGAACTGCCCTGAACACCAATGCAAGGCGAAAACAACAAAAGCTGTTCAGAGGGTCCAGCAGAGGCCTGAAATCTAGCTTCATTAGATCTAGGTGATCCTCGAAAAATAACAAGAGCCGACAATACACAATACCATAACACCGCTGACGACTTCAGCCCGTCTCCCAGAAGAACATAAGCCTCATGATCCGCAGCATCACGCAGCACACCACTTAACACGCATTAAGCCTGCCAAGTCTCAGGCCCCAGAGCCGGCATATCGACCGCGACCGCGGACACCAGCAGGGCTTCCGTGGCCCGCCGGACGAGGCCAGGCGGCGGCCAGACCCACCGGTGGCGATCTCGATCATCGAGATGCCCAGGCTCCAGACGTCTGAGCGGATGTCGTAGCTCTTGTCGCCCATCGGGTTTATCCGCTCCGGGGCCATGTACGGCTTGCACCTGGCGGCGCCGGCACACGTCTCAGTCCCGCGCTGAGGGCGGGCGGTGTCGGCCGGACAGACGCCAGTGGAGGTCGGGTTCAGTCTTCACCACAGTTTGATTGCATCATCAGAGGTCAATGGTAAGCGCATTTCTATGCTTAATATCGGCGAGCGAAATGTTCACCGGATGTCAGAACGTACGAGTGAATGTAAATGTTGCCTAAAAGGTCAGTCGGCTGGCATCGCTTGGCGGCACCACGGCAACCGCGATCATCTCCAGTTCCCCGCAATCCCTACCACCCTTCCCTAACTCTGCTAAAATCCCCGCCAGCCGCCTCCAGCTTCCTGCAATCCCCATCAGCCGTTCCCGATTTCCCTACAATCCTCATCAACCGTCTCCAGCTCCCCTACAATCCCCACCCACACCCCGTTCCCCTCCAAGCACGATAGCCCGCCAAGGACCACTCAAACCGCACCCCACCGCCCTCTCCACTTCAGCCCAGTCCAGCCAGGCCCGCTGCAGCCCAGTCCAGCCGGGCCCACTGCAGCCCAGCTCAGGCCGGCCCGACGCGGCACGGGCCGGGCCGACCGGCCGCCGCCGCCGGCCGCTCACCCGGCGTCGATCGTCTTGGCCACCGAGTCCACGAGGTAGCCGGAGATGCCGAAGTCGCAGAGCTTGACGCGGCCGTGCCGGTCGCAGAGTGTGTTGGACGGCTTGACGTCGCGGTGGATCACCTTCAGCCGGGTGTGCAGGTAGTGCAGGGCGGAGACCACCTGCCGGCGGCGGCGGGCAATCGTGACGCACATCACTCACGGCCCGGGCACGACACACAGGACCGACTGCTCACAGTGTGGGCGCAAACACGAATACCAACTTCCACGCCGGCAGAAATTTTTTTGCCCAATTTTGCGCGCGACCAACACAGCCAAAAACAGCAGTGGAGAAAAAACACCCTGAAAATTGAAACAAATCAAAACAAAACCAAGTTACAGAAAATGACAGTAAGACACAAACGATCTAAAAACCAGAACAGGATCAAAATAAAACCGTTTCAAACAATTTCAGGAGTTCCAACACTCGGACGAAACTTTATCTAAAATGGCCCATGTTGTCAACACATATCGTGACCGGCGTAAGGCGCGGGGAAATACAGCTGGATGCACGACGGTCTATAGCACTCACCGAGTAGGCCACGCGCGCCAGAATCGGCTCAGGAATGGTCTCGCCGTGGGCGAACACCTTCTGGTAGAACTTGTCCAGACTCTGGTCCATCACCTCCATACAGATCCAGACGTCGCCCTCCTGCAGACAGCGGGCGTCATCACGGGAGGCGCCATCATGGGCCCACCTGACCTCAGGCTGACCCTCTGCTGTTTAGTGACCACAGCAGGGCAGATCTAATCTCTGATTAACACTCTCTTCTAATAAGTATCACAGATGGACATCGTTCTTTGCAAGAGAAACCAACAACTTACAGCACACGTACTCAGTCAGATCTCTTTCTGAGACAGCCAGAAAACCGAATTTTCCCCAAATTACAGGAAAGCATGGCACAATCAATGACAACAACTCACGAACTTTTACCCGGCAACATCATAGACATTTTAACATTCAGATCAACACTGTCACATCTCAACACACATTTCAAGTGCCGCCGCCTGGCTAACGATCCAGACAACAGAGTCTGATCCGCGACAAGCACAGAGTTCGAGTCCCAGAACATGCATCTGCATTTGGCCCGAAGCGAACGGGTCAGCCTGTCACGGGGCGGCCTCGTCGTGGAGTTAGCCCCACGGTGAGAAAAACATCCGGCGCAATCTGTTTCGGCGCCTGGGATGAGATTACTCCATGTTTGGGACTACTTAAGTGGAGGGGTCATGGTCGGCAACAAGCTCGGCTTAGTATCAACTCTCAGCCTGATCCCAACGCTACCTACTTCACAACGTCCGGGACAAATTCAGAAAACGACAAAAAAGCCTCAGCACCTCCCAACACACCTGGACAAGCTCGTCACACTCGGCCGACCCAGAGCGCGACAACCGACAGCCAGACGGAAACGGATACACCGACACACGCACCTGGAACAGGGCGCCGTAGAACTGGACCGTGTAGTCGCAGTCGAGCGTGCGCATCGATATGTCCAGGTCCATCAGGGTACGCTTCGTCTCGTCCGAGTTCAGCGTGGCCGGGATGCGCTGCCGGCGGGGGCGGACCTCGTCACGCGCGGGCCGCGTCACGGGCGGACCGCGTCACGGGCGACGCCGCGGGTCACGGGCGACGCCGCGGCCGTTCTGCCCGCGGTCGGCTCTGCGGCATTCGCCGCTGCTCCTGCGCGAAACGTTAACGACATGCCGCGCTCCAGGCAACACGGCATTCGCCGATGTGTCTGGAACGCCACGTGACAAGACGGCAACGCCAAAAAAAGAATCACGCAACCGATGAGGAACTATGAAAGGCAGCCATGTCTCTTGAGCAGTCGCCAGTAACGGCGTCTGATGTATGTTTTCCCTAACCAAGCTGCTGCCTATCGCCGGCGGAATTCCGTCGCCGGCATCAGTTCAGTTCAGAGTTAAGTTCAGTCGCAGCGGTCGACGCCGGAAGCTCACCTTGACGGCCATGACGGTGCCGGTGGGCCGATGCCGCATGCGGTCCACAGTGCCGTACGCGCCGCGCCCCAGGTTCTCCAGCAGGTCCAGGTCCGTGGCCTGCACCTCCAGCGTGTCGTCACCGATCCGCAGGGTGGTCCGCACGTCCAGGTTCCGCGGCGGCGCCCTGCGACATCGGATCGCCGGCCGTACTGACACCAGGTCACCCACTGTACCTAGACCAGGTCACCATGCATTGACGCCAGGCCATCTATTGTACATAAACCAGGTCACTGGCTGCACTGACAACAGGTCATCAGCTGTGATGAAACCAGGTCACCGGTTGTGCCGGCACCAGGTCACTGGCTGTGCTGAAACCAAGCCATTAGCTTGCAATGACATATGGCTGCACTCAAATATGGCTGGTCACCAATGTCAATGGCTAACCTCATACAAGATCAGTGACTGTTCACATCAGGACAATGGATGTACTGACACCATGGCACCGTCTATATTGACACCAGGTCACCGGCTGTGCTGGACCAGGTTTCCGGCTGTACTGACATCAGGTCACTGACTGCACCGGCCACTGGCAGTACTAACATCATGTCACCTGATGTACTGACATCAGGTCACGAGCTCCACTAAGACCGGATCACCATCTAGTATAAAATGCTACCAGTCAATCTTTTGGCGTCAGAAAGGTTCGCGTGGCGTTTGCCAAGTCCCTGATCCCTTTACTTTCCCGAACTCTTCTTGCATCCTGTTTACATGGTTCCCTGGCGTCGTCCCGGGACCTGCTGCAGTTCCGGTGATCCTTGTAATTCTGGGCGGCCATCGTGACCATGCGCCCATATAGGACGCACGGTTTTCAGGTAGTCCGTTCCTCGCCACCGGAGCTTAGCGACGCCAGCGAATGGTTATTTCATCGCCCAACAAAACCTTCCCGTGATGTAAAAAACTCACAACCGAAAATTCTGACTTTTACCAGCGCACTTTTACCTTACGAAAGCAGAGCAGTAGCAGTGATAGAACTAGGCTTACTTTATTCGCAGAAATAATTAAGAATTTCCAAATCTGCATCTGTGCCACCTGCGTACAGAATGCAGAACATAACGCGGCACGAAAAAAAACATAAGAATCGCCCCATTCCCCGAAAAAACACCGAAAAACGAAACAAAAATCTTAAGCGATTTTGAAGCACAAGATTTTCATGAGAGTGACCTTGTAGGTTTCAATGGCGTATGTTTCTTTAACAGCTTTTAAGTCAAACTGTAGTCCATTATCGTCTTAGCCCGTTGCTGGGGTGTGCAATGACCTTCCATTTTGCTGGACGTGGAGGGGAAAGACGTCAGACGCAACCATTCACTAATTCGCAATCCATGGCCAGATTACGACAATTCAAACGGTAACCGATTGCTCCGATAGTACGTAACACGGCATGCCACAACTTTGGACTTCAAGCTTCGGGCATTACACATTTCTGGACTTCAATATGACCTCTCAGGTCGCAAACCGTATTACATGTAATTATTTGGCCCGTTCGGCGAGTAATTTTTTCACGCCAAATAGAAAATTACAGACACTTCAAAGCTGAAAATACGTGTCAATATCCCCTTTTTATATCAATATTGTTTGCGTAAGATGCCAGTGCATGTCTATTTACAAAAGACGGCGACACAGGTCGAATTAGGTCACACGACATTAAAAAGGCATTTGCATGCTAGTTTCGACTTAAGTACAACTAAAATGCCAGATGTACAAAATGGGACTTCAAAAAATGTCTCTAAATACTCCTGCCTGCACCATAAAATCTTCAACTGCTTTCCACGGCTGGTTGTTTAGTGTAAACTGGCATTATGTTTCAAAAATCGCAACCAGATAAACTGACCTATCAGGATCAGACTTGTAAGCATTGAGAACGGAGCCAGAATCGATTCTGACTGCCGCCCTCTTTTTATAGATCAGAATCAGAATCAACCACCAACATGATAACTCTAAATCCGAATTGGAATGAGAATCGCATTTTTGGGTCAAAAATCCGAACCGAATCGAATCGATTCCGAAAGATGATTGGAATGGAGTCGCTGAATCGATTCCCAAATGTTGAACCATCTGAAGCAGGCACGTAGCCAGGATGCTCCTCGAGGGGGGGCAAATGTCAAATTTTGGCATATGCCACAGGTACATGACAAAATTTTCAAGAAAAGGCGACAATTTTAGGCAATTTATTTCATTTTTTATGTACAGCAAAACATATGATGTTTGTTTTTGCAACATATATATAATCACTATTACGTATTCATGCGAAATCTCCATGTATTTAGTGCAGACCGCTTGGCTCAGGTGAGGGGGCAATGGCCCCATGCCCCCCACCTTGGCTACGTTCCTGATCTGAAGGCATGTTTTGTTTACCTAATAAACCACACCATTTACGATCAATGTTTACAAGAATAGCTATAATGCATATCAGCATTGAGAACTAAATAAGAACAGGAAATGAAACTTCTAGCTATGATACAGTAGGAAAATGAAATATTTCCTTTCCGGTTATCATAAAAAAGGTGTTCATTCTGCATCCCTTCACTGGTGCTTTGGCCATACTTGGTGCCTCATGGTTAGGGTCTACAGGAATACAAGAACCTGTCCAAACTCCCAAAACCTAACGCGCATTTTCATATGGCTTTTTCAGTCTTATGAATGGAAACCACAAAAGACAGAAATTATATTATCCAGAAATCAGTGATAGCAGAGTAAGTTGCATAAGCAGCATCAATCTGACGCACATTTCCAGCCCTTTCGATTGCAATTATCATGTGACATTTTGGGCTTTCACATGGATCTGAACTGTAAATTGCAAGAATCGAATCGATACCGTGCAGATAAAAATGGAATTTGAATCAGGACTGGGTCGATTCTCTGTTTTTCATTGTGAATCACAATCAGATTCACCTTGGGATTTGGCAAAGAATTAGAATTCAATTGATTCCCAATTTCGTGAATCGGTTAAAAGCCTGGTGATCACCTTGTGTAAGGTCATGGGTAATCCACCTTGATCTTTCACGGTATTATAACACACAATGGGTATTACTGGCTATCTCGCAGCGCTAGTGTATCCCAAAAGATCGAGCCAACTAAACGAATAAAACATCATTATCTTCATGACATCGTTTTGCCGTGACCGTGAATACCCTTGGCATTTCCCCGAAATCTCCATAAATGATACATCAATGCGTTCTCGAAGTTTCGTGATGCTGCGCTGTTTAGCGACGGAGTTATATGGCAGAGAAAACTGGGAGCATCCAACGCCTCCTTCCATGTTGTGGGCGTAGTTGCTGGGGCGTCATCACCTTCCATTTTGCCGAAGGGACCGTCAGACAGCCCACGTAAAAACTCCGCAGCCAACAGGCCGATTCGGCCGATTCGAACGGCGAATCGATTGCATTCGATGACACGACCCGTGCATGTCACACGTTTTTGCCACGCGGTTATCTCTTACATAACGGGCACGCCATTTGACTGACTCTTCTTTTCTCACTGATCACTTAACCGCTGCAGCTATAAAGATCGCAAAAAGCAGACACAAAACGTAAAGCCATAAAATATATCTTTGCGACGCCTTTGTGAAGTGACATTGGATCACACTGACAATTTATATCCATTTGTACGAAAATAGCACAAATAGCACACAGTACGAAGAGGTTTTGAAGCTATGGATGCTGCGCAGTTTGGACATGGAGTTCTACGACCAAGAAAAGAATGTGGGCGTTTGACGTCCCTAGCAGGTTGCAAGTTAATATGTTTACAAAACTGTCTCTTTTGGGTTCCTGAATCTCTGTTGTAAGGAATCATTCAAAATGTAATTCGCCTTTTAGTACGAATCAAAACAGGTCTCCTGTATAGTCATCTGTCTGCCGCACGACAGTACGCGCCGCCGTCCGTTCGCCACCCGACCACCGCTACCCCTGAGTCAGTCTCCCGCAACGCGTCCACGAGCGCCGTCGTACGCTTGCGGGAAGATGACGGGAAAAGACTAAATCTCACCTCAAGCAGTCGGGAATCCCTGACTCTGTGCACAGCCTCTGTGAATCTCACCCCATGCGACTGGGAATCCAGACTCTGACCGAGCTTCTCTTCGTCCTGCACTGAACGGAACTGGCTGCCCGGCCGCGCACGCCCTACATACGGAAACGCGGCTTCTGGGGCATTCCGGCAACCTCTGGACAGACATCGGGCCCGCGTGCCCAACACACGACGGCTCCCCCGCTCCAGGCGACCGCCTCCGGCGTTTGTCGGCCGGCTGGCCGAATTTCACGGCACGCGCCTGACCTGACCGGACGTCGCCACTACTCTGACGCGGGGAGGGTATCGAAAGCGGCCCAGTGGAACAAGACCTTGGAAATGTTTTCCAGGGGCAATTCAGAACTTTAAGGCAAATACTGACGTGAGTCAAGCAATATCCTTAGAGCTGTTTTCCCAGTGCAAAAAAGGAAGATTTCCAAAAGTTGGCTTACTTACAGTTGTGATGGTGTAGTGGATTCAGAGATGGAAAACTTGAGCCCTGGACGTTTTTTCTTGTTATTCATAATGATATGCTCAATGGGATCTAAAAATAGAACACACATACACATCAATGCAGTTGCACAGTACACAAAGATTACCTATGTGGTGATTTCATTCATTTATATTCATCACCACATGATGATGCTATGATACATATGATGACCTGAAGAGTCCAGGAAATGAGTGAAATAAAAGCATAACAGTCACAAAAAAGCAATGCACTGCAACACCCATGACTGATTATGATGCCATATCATTTTCATCTATCAAAGCAACAGAATGTTAAATGAACAATGTTCTGTAAAATGCATCCATACTCTGGAGCAACCTGAGGAACAATGTACAGTGAAACTTAGGCATTATGTGTTCCTTGGGATATCACAGCATCCAAGCAGTGTCAAAGAGACAAGCAAGTCTGCTGGATTGTCCCAAGAAAATTGAAGTCCTGAAAACTAAATAAAGACAACTAGTTATTTAAACCAACACAATGCAAATAAATCAAAACTAATTAGTTTTTGTTTTACTTGATGTTCAAAATACATATGATTACCTTTTCTACCATTAAAAATCAGCTAGTATGGCAGGTCTTAGGATAATTCAGGATATTTCAAATCTCAGATACACCCAGGTGACACCACTTTAACATGGGCAGTGTAGAAGCAGTTTTAATAGCCACTTCAGATGGTGATCTTTTTTTCTCATGGGGAACTGATAATCATACAATGGTTGATTTGTGCATTTTTTTGCAAAGTCAACATTGGAAATCATACCCATGAAATGCTGTTGAACTGCAGATAGTCATGCACACAAAAACATGCAGACATCAACACTGAGAATAAAACAAAACGAATCATCCCAGGTACGGCAGATCTTTCAAAATGTTTTAAGCATGCAAAATATATTGGACGAGCAGGCGGCGCCGTAGGCCTCAGGGTACGACCAGGCTAACAAAGCATGGCAAAATGCAACTGCAGCCCGGCTCGCTCATACCCACAGCACAGCTTTCAAATGCTGAGCGACATTTGGTGCTGGGCACTGCAAAACTGGGAGCCTCCAGGGGCCGACTGATAGTGAAAGTAAGAGTGCCCTAAAATGGTCCTGCATGGTCTTCTTGCAGATGTTCTAATTTGTCACACAGACACACTGAGTCCAGGTCCGAGCAGTGCAGTTGGATATTCTTAAACTGGGTGGATGAAGGTTTGGGACTGGATCTGCCCTGGAGGTGCCAGCTCTCCCTTAGCTGCATGAGTAAGTAAAGATGACAGGCAAGATGCATGCCAAATGAGCCAATGGCATCAAAATTTCACTGATGACCAGATGCAATATTTGGGCCCAGAAGATTACAGTGCATTTTGTTTTCCAAACTCTGTATATTTTTACAACTGGTGCACTTTGGAAAATGACAATGAAAACATGTGTTTTGGCTACAGTGATTTTCATCTCATTAGCTGCAATCCAAATCTATGACCTTGTGCAGATGCATCTGGAAATGAGAACCTTGGAACACCCACAGGAAGACAGTAGGCATACTTCCACACATGGTCAAAACTGTTTAACCAGTTGTTAATCATTGAAAGATGGCAGACTGGCCTGAATTTGGTGTCCTTTGACACTTAGCATGTGGCAGCATTTCACTTCAATGTTTGAATGTAGGCTGAGTGGATAATTTTGCCATCAGTGACATCTGTGCAGGTGGCAGGCAGGCACATTAATGTCTGCCACAGTGCCACTCATATATGTCACAAAGCCAGGCACCTGCACATAGATGACCCTGAAAATAAGCCTGGTATGGTCCATAATGGCAAAAGCTTCACTAGAATCAACCTTGCACAAGGTAGCAGACAGAGCAGTAAAAGTACCTGTTTTGTAAAACAAAGATTAACATGGTCACCAAAAAATGTGTAGTTAGCCTCCAAACTGTAGGAAATCACTGATGAAAAACATTGCAGATAAAGGATCCTAAAATCTTGTTTAGATATGACATGACTTAAATGGGTACAAGATCAGTCTGGCCTGGACACACATGGATTCTTGGGCAAGAAAGTGACCCAACTGCACTTCCAGGCTGTTGGCACTCTCTTTGGAGTGAGAGATGATTGGTTTAACATTAAGGTTAGGGGTTCTGCTAACTTGTATGCAAATTCTTTTACTAATTTTGGTGGCTGCTTGCCTGAGTGCATACCTTGCTTACCTTGCCAGCTGTCAGTTTGCAAAACACAATGTGAGATGAAAGGGTTTGTGCCTGTAATGTTGGCAAATATGCTAGAGAACTCACTGGTCACTGAAGCATTTGAGCTGCAGGCCATGATATCCATGATTTGCATGACTTCTACTGTCACAATGATATATGCATGCTACTGTGTGGCTAGTTGCATTGCCATAGGCTTAATTACACTAGTATGTGCATAGTTTTTTTCTGAATGAGTAGCTGCGCTATAAGGATAGATTACTGCTCATTAGATTACCCTAGGATGGTTTACTTTGTTATATCAACCTTAAGAAATGCCCTTATGATGTTCCTGTATGCTTGGCTAAGTATGCTTGTGATAAATACAACCATAGGAATGCAGATACATGAGCCATCCAACTGCAGTAAGTTGGACCAGCTAAGACTATTTCTGCTAGTTTATAGTTTGTTGTCTAACATGATTTTATTAGCCCACCTGCATTATAATAATACTATTTATTTTATTTTCACAAACAAAAAAGTTCAACAGCTGTGAGCTGCTCTCAAGCCACAATTGGTGCAGAGGCAACAGCCTAAGTGCATTAAGGTGGTAATGACTGGCACTGCTTTGGTATTTCACATAACCCATGGCAGAGTCCTTATGCATCATGGTACTAATCACACATCATTATTCATGAAGACTCAAAACAAAAGTATTTGAACTGGTATGATGTTTTGTTTTCACTGCCTTACAAACTAAAAGGAGAGGAAGACAAGACCTGAGTAACCCTTGTCTTTACATTGCCCTTCACTAAGTGATAATGGCTGTTTCAAAACACATTATCATAACATGAGCAGTACACCCAAAAGCACTATTTGATATGCAGACAGGCAGTGTGCCATGGATGATGCACCACTAATCTGCATCTAATGCAAGTGAGAAGAACCAAAATGAAACAGAAATCAGCATCTTGGCCAAACCGGCACTAAGCACGGCAATAAAAAATATCAAAATGGACTATTTCGAGAGATTAAAGCCAGCGCCAAGCTTGACCATGAGAAATAACTTGAAAGATGGGTTATGTTGCAAAATTCCAGGCGTCAACACAGTTGTTGTTTACCTCAGGAATATTAAGCGAGTCCCGATACGAGGAGATTAATGACGCTGGACTTTGACCTCTCTGATCTCGCAGGAGACCAGAATCAGGGTCCAGCGTCAGGTACCCGCACAGGTATCCACCCACTGGCATTCCACGATAAACAAAACTTGAACAGGAGACAACACAGCAAACGCGGCAGTGATGGCGCACGTAAGAAAGAATTTACTCTGAAATGAAAAGGGCGGCTAAATTACCACGTGGTTCAAGACTCGTTTAATTGGACAGAAAACACTTGCTACAGAACAAAGCACATACACGTCATACCAAAATATAGACGCCAACTACTCTTCGAGCATTATTCAAGATCCTTCTAAAAGAATCTGAAAGGTGACAATCTTACTACATATTAAATGTGAACTACAATTCACGCCATTTCATGCCAGTTAGACACTTGTCTATGTTCAAAATGATTGACAGGCGTAGGTTTTCCCGTTAGGTATCTGATGTAAGATATCACGGGCGCGGTCAGAAGGGAGTGAGGACGTCCCCCTTAGCCTGCATTCTTTAGTGGAACCCATTACGCATGGTCTTCCCAGCAGGCGGCTTACGTATAATTTCAGTTCTCATTGAGCTCCCTCCCTTGACGAAAATCCTGGCTGCGTTCCTGTAAGTTACTGACGATGTCAGCGTAAATGTGGACAAGGGAGCATACCTAGCATACCCAGCCGAGAGGGAGGGACAACCTCTCGACCCCTTGCCGGGGACGGCTCGACTCGACCCGTCGATCGTGACAACATAATTCGAAAGAGCGTTTTCGTCTCACCAAATTACGAAGGTGCTAACTGCAAAAATGCAGTCGGTGGTTATTGCTATGATTCTCGCTGATGACAACATCCGATCATTTCGTCTTGTTGGTCATGCGCGTACGCATCAGTAAAGAAAGTGGGGTCATGTCTGTAACCGCAGAAATGGCGGTGCTACGAACTTTGGGACAGCACTCCGAGGAATATCTTGCGTTTTGTTGACTGCAAAATATGACGTCATAAACGTGAATCTTGGATTGGTTTAGATTGACACAGCTTACGTGATGTTAGGAGTACTCCTTGGCTGGCACGGCCGACTTACTTTTCCTGAATGTAGCCTTTCACGATCGGGCTCCGCCAAAGGTATCGATTACTTTGTATTCCTTTGTGAGGGCCCTGCGCCCCATGTTTGATTCGTCCTCCCCCCAAGTCGGTTTGGGCCATCCAATATTTTCCGCCAGTTTTAAAGGGAGGAAGGCAAAAACAGCGAAATGAACGGCCGCAGTGAATAAGAGATAGGCAGGAAACGTAGAATAAAGCATAAAGTGTTCTATTTCGTCTTCTGTCATATATATATATATATATATATATATATATATATATATATATATATATATATATATATATATTGCTGTTTTTTAGCTGATGTATAAAAACAAAGAACTTATCAGTTTGTGTTCGTAAAAACAAAGTGGGCCAACTCCGTTCAAAATTCCACATTTCGGGGGACGTTAGGTTGTCGGGCCTTCGGCCTGGTCACGAATCATTTACAAAAACGACGTCCCCAGGCTCAGCTTAACTAACCAAATCGACAGGTTTTTTGACAGCTGAACAGGCATTGGCCTGATCCTGCGAATACGGCCAAGTCATGGACGATCCGGAGAAATGTAAAGAAATGCAGGTGCCCCGATATGATGATTAGCTGTCGGAAGGTTACTAGTCCGTCTTAACAGCTGCATGCTTCCTTTCGGGCTGATGGTGTAAGCTCGGACAAGCGGATTGTCAGCGCTATCCGGTGCAATATTTACCATAAGTTCCCCGTAAATTATTTATTATTCAGACTCCACAAAGAACCGAAGGTGTCCACTGCTGATAGATTTATGAGCACGTCGCTTAAGCTCCGATAACCATCTACTGCATGTCATCATCTTAAAGCTATGACCGTGAAAACCGTTAAACAAACTGGAAAACGCAACGTTTCATGTCGACAGTTGAAGGCGGTATCAGGCACGCACTTCATACAAATTAAAGCCCGTGAGGCGAGGAAAATGACTAGCGATGGAGCTCGTCTCGTTAGTTCGAGCTATGCGGCGGCTCCGTGATCTCCCAACCAATCTAACGTACACGATATTGGAACGAAGAACCCCAGAATGCCCAAATGGCTCTTCCAGGATCCGTGCCTGCCTACTGCCGCGATAGTCGGCATGAAACGTTGAAGGCTGACAGCACTCAGCAGTCGTCGCGAACGATATCGTAAATTCACTGCGAGGGAATACTTACAAATTCGGTTGGAAGGCGACTGAGCGCGCGATTGAAATGCATTGCATGCATTCACCGTAATGCATTCACCGTAACAACGCAAATGAAATCGAGCGCCGTTCTGTGACGTCGGTGTTCAGATGCATCCGATCGATCACATTTCTTCATATAGGTCCGATTATTCCTGCTTGATCACCGAATGCCCAATAAGCGAACATACAGGATTGTTGCTGTCATTCGCTGCTTTGTAACACAGACGGCAAAGGCTAAAGCATTCAGTCTGTCTGTTGTTATTTATCGTGAAATGTCATGGTCCTGAGTGTACAGGCTGAGGAGATTCAGAGAGAAGCACAACCTATAGCTTCTGATTCCAGTGGGAGTTTCAAAACACCTCATAACACTATGCATAGAAACATCGCGCAAATGCTTGTAACAGGGGCGAAACCACATGAACGTTTTTGCTAAAACACACAAGCAATGATCCGAAAATCTCACATGATGCCTATAGCGATGCATGGAAAAAATCGATCTCAGACCATTCTCGGCAGCACCAGTGATTTGGGATTGATTCCGACCGTGGCACATGTGGAGCTACTTCAATCGTGTGTTATCGCGATCACACATGTGTGACGGCAATGGCGTTGAATTATCCAGGGGTGTTGACTGTCCAGTGGCATCTCGAGTAATTCTGCCAAAGGCGATTCTTCTCCAGGATCTCTTGTTCAGGCACGGGAGGCATCGCTCAGACAAAGAGCAATTATTTCTTTCCACTGGCGTTTTTTTAACACATTTCCGCATCGCCCGAAGTCCCGATCCCGATCCGGCATATCCGGTATCCGGCCGGATCACAAAAATCCCGGTTCGGTGCATCCCTACCCAGGATACATCTATAATGACATGAAAACGCACAAGGCCGGAAATCCACTAAGACCTTTTATATCCCAGATACCAACACCAACATACGCTTTGATCAGGTATTTCAACACACCGATTACGCCGTACAATCCGAAAACGTACCCAATGAAGTCGCGGGGTGAGTTCATTCATGTTTTAAAACAAAAGGAGAGACGTGGACTGATAGCATCTTTGGACGCCCAGGGCCTTTTCACGGACGACCCCATCGAACAGACAATCGATGTCATCACCCTGGATTATGTCTGTCAACACCCAATCCTTCCTCGACTCCGAAGTTTCAAAAAGGCTGTTTGCTGGCATGCTCAGAACGTGCACCAAGAGGGCCTCCTTCCGATGCTCTCAAGGCAACCTTTATCAGGTTGATTTTGATTTTATCTTGTACGGTTTCGAACTTTAACCTATTTGTCACTTTCACGCACAACCAGACCTCTTTAACACGGATCTTGAAATATCAGGTCGCGATACGTGTTCGATCCATTGTGCCGAATACATCAATGGCACGGTAACTACATGTCTTGTGATTCTGCTTCATGTTTCCCGGGCCGCCTCCTGCTTGCTTGCATGGCTTCGCTATTGCTGAGGGCGGTGGTCGTGTATTTCTTATATGTCACTCAACAGTTAGTTTAAGCTTTTTTAATTTGGGACTACTGTCATCTCGTTGCCAAAAAACACACCCGTCGGAGATCCGAAAGCCACGCGATGAAACGCAGCCACCAAGCATTTAGTCGTGGACTTGTTCAGCGTGTGTTCCATGTGTGTGCATTCTTGGTGTAAATGTGTTTACGTGTGCGTGTCTGTGGCGGGCGAGGGGACTGCGTGACCCTTAAGTGTAGATGTCGCCTCGAGGGGCTCTCAATAAATGTGAAAGATAAACACTGACAGGGCAAGGACGTGGCAAACAATAAGCCAACTAAAAAACAGCTGTTTTACACGCATAACTATCCTAATAACACAGAACATTGTGACGATGATTGTCAGGTGAATGCTTGAAGAGCGGTAGACAAGAGAAGACAAAAGGTAAAACATATCGGTCGAAACCAAAAGAGGGGACTCTATTGGTCTGTAGGGCCCCTGTTGGCCTGCATGGACCCCATGACGGCTATTTGGGCTCCCTACCGGCCTGAAAGGACCACCTGCCGCTCTGAATGGCCCCCTTCGGCCTGTGGGACCCCTGCCAGACTTTTGAGAGCCACTGTCTTCCAGAAGGTCCACATGAAGTGACAGGGCGCTCCCCTGGGCGAGGACCCCCTCGAAATTTTTCCCTGGCTGCGCCCCTAATTTTCGTAATACATACACTCACGCATTTATTTGTATCCCATTTTCGGGGCCCCTCCGCAAGTCCAAGACTCCATCAGGGTTTTTTTGGGGGGAAGGGACAAAATGATATGTCTACCTTCCAACTTTGCGGATGGGACAGCTGCCACCCCACCTCTTCTCCGCCTCCCTTGCCGCCACTTGGATACATTATTTACAGTGCTAGCTAGTGGTAATTATACCACCGAACTTTAAGAAAACCTATGGCGGTGCCAGTAATAGTTTATTTTTCTTCAGCACATCCGTTTCAAACAAAAAGGTCGGTACTCTTTCCATAGACGTTAACCCTATTCTCGGAAGGCTAGACGGTATGGCCGATTCCCGGCAGTGTGGGGGGATTCGACCCCCTGAGATCTCGAGAGTTACACATACGATTTCACAGTAGCAACAGCATTTTTTTTAATTTTGAAAGGGGTTGGTGGATACTGGGGCAAAAACGTCAAAATGGGGATATCTTTTGGGCGTAATATAACTCCATAGTTTATGGACCGATTTTAATGAAACTGGCATGAATCGAGAGGTTACGGATGAGACTTTTACCATTTGTCTATACGTTAGAAATTTTGAGGAAATTTGTAAGCGTTCACAGGGTTTCGAAAATAGCAGGACTAGTTTTTTTTCAAAAACTGAATTAAGAGAGAAATTAAAAACACTTTTTAACATCTGTTAGTCATGTTATGCATAAGAAGTGCAAATCGCATTGCAATGTTCGTATAACTTTAGCATAGGCGGTGCCAGGGACATGGAAAAGGGGAACTGTCGTGGTCACATTCTTCGGGCCAACTTACGACCGTTGACTTTAAATGACCTCCAATGACCTTAGAGGCACTTGGAATGAGCTTGTGTGCATTTCATATTATTTGAAAACATTTCCAGCCATTTGAATTCATTGCATTTTCAAAATTCTATTTTACGGCTGTTGCGATACAGGGTGCGCGCACTGGAATTTCAGATTACAGCTCCGCGACCCAACCTGATGTCAACCTGGAACTTGATAGACAAGCAGGGGACACCCTTCAACGTCGTATATATTCCGGGTTTGGCATTTTTACTACAAAACCAAAGTTAGAATTTTTGACCTTGATTTGACCATGTGCAGCGACCTCAGACAAACAAAATTGCATTTGTATGTTGTCCATTTTTTAGCCATACATCCATATAACGTTTAATGCTCTATCTTAAAAACGCTATTTTTTGCCGGACATTTTCCTTTTGCCCTCAACAGGGCCAAAAATGGCCTGAGGTTAGGGATGCACCGGATCGGGATTTTTGTAATCCGGCCGGATACCGGATATGCCGGATCGGGGTGCCGGGTATCCGGCCGGATATCCGGCCGGATACCGGATTTTACGTTTACATGTTTTTATTTACTATTTCTATTGAAATAATGAAACCGGAAAGACTGAATAGAAAAAAAATATGAGAAACTGAAAAAATTAGTAAAAAATGCCCACAGCTTGTGAGTCGATATCTTCAATGCCAAATGAGGTGGAAAAGGTCAACTTTGGACACTTTATCGGCCTGTACAGGCCATTCCGTACAACTTTTCGAACGAAACGGGTTGTTTGTTGGGCCGTTAAAACGTGGAATACGATACCTTCCATTCATTTGGCGTCTTGACTGGGGATTTTGGGTCGAGGTCATGTCAGGTCAATGGCCTGTGACGTCATTTTTTCATCTTTTGCAGATCAGATTTTGAACAACACGGGACAGTTTGAGAGTAAATGACGGCGCGACATGTATCTTTTGGCGTATTTTCAGTGAAGGTAGCTAACATCGGTACATCTGGTCATTTCCAGCGTTTATATTTCCGTATGTATGTATAGCTATGTATGTATATACATGTCAGTATCAACATGTCAAACGTGTTTCAGAAGGGTCTTTGAATGCGTATTTCACACAAATCGATGTATTGCAAAACAAATCTAGACCAGGTCACAAAAACCTGCCCTTGGCCTTTGATGACTTTGACCTGAAATGACTGGCATATATGTAAGCGTCTGCATGTGCGCACACGTGTCTTCATTAGGGTCTTTGAATTCATATTTCATACAAATCGACATGTCGCAGAACAAATCTGAGCAAGGTTACAAGATATTTAACCTTGGCCTTTAACCCTTTTCCCGGAGGGCTAGACGGTATGGCCGACTCCCGGCAGGGGGGGGGGCGGATTCGGCCCCCCTGAGATCTCGAGAACTACTCGTCCGATTTCGTCGCAACAAACGGCAATCGATTTGCCGTGACGTGAACTACATTTTTATAAAAAGACCTTCTCAAAATTTCGAAATTTGTGGATACAGGGGGCAAAAATGTCAAAATGGGGGGTACTTTTGGACCTCTTATAACTCCTTCGTTTATGGACCGATTTCAATGAAACTGGCATGAATCGAGAGATTATGGATCAGGCTTTTACCATGGGTCCGCAAATCTGAAATTTGGAGAGAATTCATGGGCGTTCACAGGGTTTCAAAAATAGGAGGATTAATTTTCCAACAACTGAATGAACAAAAAAGGCAAAAACACTTTTTTGGCTTCTGCTAGTCCTGCTATGCTAAAGAAGTACAAATCGTATTGCAATGTTGGTATAATGTTAGCATAGGCGGTGCCAGGGACATGAAAAAGGGGGAATTGTCATGGTCACACGTTCTTCAGATCAACTTGTGACCTTTGACCTTAAATGACCTCCAGTGACCTTGGGGTCACCTGGAATGATCTCGTGTGCATTTGGTACTATCTGTAAACGTTTTCAATCATCTGAATTCACCCTATTCCAAAAAATTTCATTTTATGGCTATTGCGATTTAAATTACGCGCACTGACATTTTAGGTCATAGCTCCGTGACCCGACCTGATATCAAACTGAAACTTGAAAGGGGCGGATTCCGCCCCCCCCTGCCGGGAATAGGGTTAACGACCTTGACCTTCACTGACCTTGGAATATGTAAGCTTATCAGTGTGCGCACACGTGTTTTTATTAGGGCCTTCGAATGCATATTTCATACAAACTGACATGTTGCAAAAGAAATCTGGATCAGGTCACAAACCTTGACCTTTGATGCCCTTAACCCTTATTGACCCTGGCTTTGGCCTTGGTACGTCCATCACTTATGCCCGAATGACATCGCCTGACTGTGTTCGAACAGCAGTCTTAAGTAGAGCGCCAGTTCTTTCACAAAGTTCCCATTTGTCAGCGACAATCGTCGTTTTCGTGATGTTTGTCGGACTTCAAGTGCTTGAAACTCAAAATGTTCGGCTGATTTCCAACTTTTCTACGCCATTCGACGAGTTATTCCATTGCCATAAATGTCACAAAGTAACAGCAACCAGCTCAGATGCGTTCTCGAGATATTCAAGAAGAGCAGGTGGGGGGCACAAAAAGATCCCAATTCCAGTGCGCGTGTTAAAAGACAGCTGTAGCTGATTCGAGCTGTAAAAACAACGGGTGTCATAACGCGTTTCGGCTGGAAGGTTTGGAATCTCCAGAATGTACGTGACAAGAAAATATTGGTGGCAAACAAGGTTCGGTACCGAAAGAGCAAGAGGTCACCCCAGTTCACCCAAAAACAAGAGGTCGCCCAAATGACCCGCATCCGGAAACTGTCCCGCGGATCATATGACATCGGAAAGAATGGGGCATGGACGACGAAAGCTACTTCACCTATCACGAGAGGCATATGCCAGGAAACCTTGGGTACTCTGTTGGAGCACGTCCAGCAGAAGTCCAGCAGAAGTACAACTGAGGCCAGAGAGCAAGTCACGTAATTTTTTCGTGTGGCCCGCCATCTCTCTAAGGGGTGTGAAAAATCCGGTTATCATGCCGGGTATGGGTAATGTTGATGGCAACGTGTACCGTGAGAAGTGCGTAGGAGATGTGCTCATCCCATATTTGGATGAGGACTATTTCGACAGGGCCATGTTGATCTGGCCAGACTTGGCCAGCGCTCATTATGCGAAGAAAACTCCCAAGTTGCTGGAAGAGGCCAGAGTGCCGTATGTAGTGCGTGACAGCAGTCCCCCTGTGTGCACCAGGTGTGTCCTACTGAGAACATCTGAGGCATCATTAAGCAGAGGATGTATCAGGGAGACTGGTACGTAACATCCAAAGCCGCCCTAAAGCGCTGGATGATCCAGGTGATCGCTGCTCTGGACCTAGAGATACCGCGTTAAATGCTGGTGCGTGTGCCCAGGCTCGTGCGTGTTGCCGACAGATAAGAGGTGATGGAGATGATCCATTAAGCAAAAACTGACCGCAACGGTTATGACTACATTTCTGCAAAGTTTAATGTTCGTACAGTAATAAATGTGTTTATGGTATGACTTTAAATACTGTCTCATTTTCCAGTGCCCACAATTTATATTTTTCCTTAATGCATTTGTGTCAGAATTTGAGAAAGATAAGAAATATTTGGAAAAAAGGAAGCTGATAAATCATAAGATGGGCTACTGACTGCATGCTGGCTATTGTTTCACAGTTTTGAACCTGAGTCCCATTCTTGCAAAGATATGTCCGAACCCTCCCGGACCAATACAGAAAAGAATTGGTCCCAAGGTCTCCAAACCGACTTGGAACTGCCAGTTACATCGACAATCTAACACAACAAGCCACGTTTCCCCTGAAACGGTTTTGGACGCAGACATTAGAGCACCGTCTTGACTGTACACCGGGAGGTTAAATATCCGGCAGTGTCCGGCCGGATCACAAAAATATCCGGCCGGATACCGGATACCGGATAATCTCTAATATCCGGCCGGATATCCGGCCGGACCGGATATCCGGTGCATCCCTACCTGAGGTGCCTCCTAAAAATGTTGCCTGGTTCCGCCCCTTAGCAAAAAATATACGAGATTTTATTACAGTACGTAGAAAGAATAGTTGGAAAAGCCACCAAGTTACGTAAAGCAGTGTCAAAAACCCCCGAACTGGCAAAAAAACTCCTCGAGGAGGGGAAATTCAGCCCCCCTACCGAGAAAGGGTTAAAAGCAAAGCGCCTGTGCTCTGACAAACAAGCTCAGAATCGGAGGACGGATCGAATATAATCTTTATTTCTGGCCAATGACTATCCACGTAAACTCACCAAACGTATAAGACACCAATTCACTCGAAAGCCAACAAAATCTCAAACCAATGGACGTTTATTCACGACCTTTATTTGCCTTTCTTTCATTGACGATACATTAGCCAGACGGGTCGACGCGATCATCAGAGCTTCGAACATAAACGCTAAAGTGGCATGGAGAAATCAGCAGACTCTCTCTAGCATATTAACATTTTCTGCCCTTGATGCCCCTCCAGGGGGAAAGCGTCATTGTCACAGTTACGAGGCGCGTTTGAGGGGAGGATGTCATGTCAAGGACGCCGTTTACAAAATCACTGGTGGTTTGTGCGCTCCTCGTGTGGGTAGCTATATTGGGGAAAATAAATATAGAATTAGGGAGCGGTACAATGAATATTTGAGGAACGCCAACAACAAAACTAGGAACACGCCCCTGGGTGATCAGTTTCGAACATCTGATCCGCAGGTGATCATTCCATCTCAATCTCTGCCCGTTGAAATTATTCGGATGTGCAAGGACGTAATGGAACTCAAAATCGCGGAATTGAATGGAATTCCTAACGCAAGACCAATCTTGAACACCAATATCACATTCTGGCGTCTGTTACCTACAGTCCCATACCAACAATTATGTAGTACCCATACCAGTAGTTACCAGTAGTCGTAGTAATGGCTATGTCGTTGGTTGTCGCGATCGTTTTACTTTGGATTCGGTATATGGTGGTGTTTTATTGTGGGGTATTCCATGTGAGATCGACCAGAGGGCAACACACCGTAATGTCAGATTTCCCCTTCTCACCTCCGTCTGACAAGCGGTTTTTACGCTAGAGCAGTCTGAAACTTTTAAGCGTGATGATTTTTGACCAAACCCTTGGTGAGATAATGTGCATTATTTTAGTAAACGATTATCACATTTTCAAAATCTGGATATCGTGATGAGGTCGAAATGCTGCGGTGTTCTGCTATTCGTGTTTTTAAAATATCTTTGATTTTTATTTAAACCTGAAACATGTTTTCAAGGTCAAATTTTGAGGGTGTGACCAGTGATCCCGGTTGAAACTGTGAAGAGGTAAAATGTCCTCCAAAGAGTTTTGACTCGTTTTAAACTGAGTTCGCGACTTTTATGTTCAACACTACACATTCAGGAATAATGCATGACATATTGGCTGGACATATAATTGTTGGGCATTTCTTTGTCCTTTACCGGCGGTAAATGACATAAAAATTAAAGGTATAGATGGTTTGTGCGCGTCAGTTTATCATGTGATGCTTTTATAAACAAACATTAAATAGAAATACAGGTACAGGAAACACTCGGTGTGGTTCGCAACGGAATCAGCCGCAAACCTGAAAAAATTTTCAGTCGATGCCGTCGTAGACTGAGGAGTTGAAGGTGATGCGGCGAGTCCAGTCGTCTTGGATGCCAAAATGGACAAAGAAGCACGGAAATGAGAACAGTTGATGTGCTCGTCACCATACCATCATTAAAATATTCTTCATAGACAAATGCGAAGATTGTCATTGGGACCGTAGCTTGCAACCGGTGGCTGCATTTGTTCCGAAAATACTGTGGGCAACATAGATTAAGCTCTGGGCAATTTCTGACTCAGTATAGTATTAAATATTTTCACGGCATACAGAGATACCTGATGCGGCTTTCCTGGTCGTTTCTTAGCTCTCTCACTAGGGAGTCCAATTTTCCGTCCACTTCCCGGCGGTCCAGAACGGCGTCCTTGACTCTGCTGATGTATTTGGACACACCCTTCAGGTGTTTCGGAATAGCGAGAAAACGGCGTCGCGTAGCGCTGTCAAATTTTCAGTAGCTTTTCTCACATCTGTTGCGCACATTTTGGACAAATTTTAATTTCGGATCGGGTCAAATCAATGACCTAGGTCTGGTTAAAGGGACCCATGTCAAAAATAGCTTAGCCTGTCGTAGCATTAACAAATCCAAAGATATCAGACTGCGTTTTGGTACATGAACTTTTATTGCCGATAACCTTAAGACGTTTATCTTAGAATTTCTCAAAAAGGCCAGTTCAGTAACCTGATGTCAAGGAAAGATTTAGACATTTTTGAGAAATTTCATTTTTCGTATTTTCTGGTCTTCTTTAATAACTGTATTTTGGGAAAAGAGAGTTATAGCAGAGCATCATGAGCGTAAGTGAAAATATGTTTTACCTCCGTCAATTCGCCGAAGTCGAAGTTATTATCCCTTTTTTCATCTCGCTTCCGAATTTATTGCAGGCATTCTGAGACAACGTTTTTTAGTTTTATGGCATGAATTGCCCATTTCACCACACTACGGGGTCAAGGTTACTTGAAGCTATCGAAGATCATGTTGATTCAAGGACCTATTTGGGCCTAAAAATCTGGTTAGGAAGTTAAAAAGGC
Organism: Capitulum mitella; assembly: GCA_030062745.1. NCBI lineage: Eukaryota > Metazoa > Arthropoda > Thecostraca > Pollicipedomorpha > Pollicipedidae > Capitulum > Capitulum mitella. The sequence goes on along the minus strand of CP099851.1, from coordinate 4,775,215 downwards.
ACGTAAAATGCTTTAATCTAATATTTTGGCATGTTTTGTCATAAAAGTATACAAAATAGGGTGTGGTGGTGTGCGCTCCAAGCCACACACATTTGTTTATGGCTATGTTTTGTGGAACGAAAAAGGTGGTATGTCGCTTGTCTCCTCTGCTAATATGGCTGGGTTGACAAGGTGAGACCGGAGGTAGGCTTCGCCAGTTACTGCATGGCGCAGGCGGTAGAGCACGTTGTGAACTACCACAGACTTATTTCCGAACGTCAATGAGATTTTTTAGTTTGACTGATTTGTCTCGCATGATGTAAGCTCGACTTTAAGGCCGTTTTTGTTTTTCTTCCTATAGCTACAGTTCGCGATTTGGAAGGGGGAAGGATGTTCGGACATCCCCTAGTACGAGAAAGGTGGGTCTGACGACTGGTACGGGATAGGTTAAAAGAAGCACAATATCTTCCCAACGGGCCCTATCGACAGTCTTTACAAATCTCGCGCCTCAAAGGGGAAATCAACAAATGGAAATGCGGGATTTGATCAGCGGAACACAGTTCGCTGACTGCATTTTTGGTCGAGTCCGTTGAGGTGCCACGTCAACGAAATCTGGGTGGCGTCATTCCGTTCCTCCGTCGAATCCGCGTCGGTCGAGTACGCGACGGATTACCGCTCATGTAAACTGAGCTTTAATGCTTTCGCTTCCCTATGGCGTGTAATGCGAGCGAAGACCATCCGGCATGATCATCTGTCTTTGAGAAGAATTGAACTATCTCTTCGCAGCGGGCGACAGAGGACTATAAATATAATGAGATTACGAAACTTGTGGCGTATACATGGAAGACAGCAATGGCCTGGGTGTCCAGAACTATTTTCCCCGTCGTCCATACTACTTTTTGCCGGTCTAGGTCGGAAATCCACGATAGGAATGTTTTCGGTGAAAACATCCGGAATTAAAAGTTTATTTTATAACATTAAAGCATAAAATGGGGCGTTTTTTCTCGATTTAAAACAAGTGAGAATTTTTGGAGAGCATTTTACGTAGGTTGTATTTGACCCGAAATAGGAAGCAGACGGGAACACACCCGCAAACGAACGAAAAGTAATATCCTCAGCTCCACTTCACCGTGCCGCGCGACCCACAACTGGCGACCACGTTCACACACCTCGTCACCAACGCTCCGTCCCCACCACGGGCTGTTGCTCCAGAACGTTCTTACCACCCACCCGACCGACATCGCCGCGCCCGCGCCGCAACAGCCAACTCTGTTAACGCTGCCGACTCTACTCCATGTTACGCAGGCGTTCTACAGTAAATCGCGCTGCCGATTTGCACCGTATGTCATATTTTACCAGTCCAAGGTTTCAATAGGAGTCACTGGCCATATCCACAAAATTTGACTTTGAAAACAAGTTTCGAGAAGAGACAAAAAGGAAAAGATATTTTGGAAAATGCGAATGGCAAAAAGATGCAGCATTTCGTCCTCATCCCAACGATACCTAGTTTTTGAAAATGTGGTCGTGGTTACCGAAATAATATACATTATTTCATCAAAGGTATGAACAAAAATCATCAAACCCCAAAATTTCACATTGTTCTGGCATAAAAGCCGCCTGTCCGACCGAGCTGAGAAGTAAAAATATGAAATCCCAGCCAAAGATTACCCACCGGACTAAATTTTGCAATAGTTTGAGACTGTAATGTGTTAATTTTGGTAGGTGCTTACTCGATTTGTCCTATGATGGATGCACGTTTCCTGCGCTGACATGCAAATTTTCGTATTCGCCGATGCCGCTGTTTTTATCTTTTTGAAAAAAATTTCTCCTGAGGAAGGTCCGTGGCCGAAATATAGGATAAGTCTGTTTTCTTGTTCTTTTTGGATATTATGAGCTAAGGCTAATTCGATCTTACCAATTCTATCGCTATTCTATCGCTAATCTATCGCTATTCTATCGCTATCATAACAATAATGTTCATTCACGTACTGAAGTGTTAAGTGTTAAGTGTTGTACTGAAGTGTTACGTATTGAAGTGTGGACATGTATGTGTTAAAACTAAGCCCTAATTTTTTCTCGCAACTTCACGTTGCCTTAGTAAGCCATTGTAACCTTATATATAAGTTTCCTTTTCATGAACAGACTGACATTATCTGGTCTATTTACAATGGATGATTACATGCTTCTCGTCGAACATGATGAACTCGGCTACGGGAGATCTTTCAACACAATAAGAGGTCTGTCATCACAAGCATGTCATTTGTTTGGGACACCGCGCACAGTGCAAACGTTCGGACCTTTATTTGCGCGTGAAAGCCGGATGGTTTCCATTTTGTTTCTGAGCAAATTTTCAGCGAGTGCTGTGGAATGCAGGTGGTTACTTCGTGGTAGGTGCTTTCACCTCCATTACTCAAGGGTCGTGAACACGGAGGCACATGCCGGCCAACGTGTATAATGAATTATGCTGTGCTACGGAACGGGTTCACGTGTTATTTCACAAATGAACTACCATAATTTGATGGGTTATGCGTAGTAAACGAGAGGGTTCCATCACAGGCACAAATATTTTTCTCTTGTGCACTTAAGCGATTCGTTGTTTTTGACCACAAGAACATAAATAATGGCTGTCAAACATTGCCCTAGCCTTGCTAAGTAGACAAAATCCAAGTGGTGCCTAGCCAGGGGTGGAACCGCATCAAAACTGATGTTTTGATGCCCTAAGGAATTAAAGGTCCACTCTTGCAGTGTATGATTATCTAAAAAGACAAACTGCTTCATGGCGGATAGTTTGGGTTTACACACACAATATATATATGTTACGTGTAAACCCAAGCTTGGATTTAGACACAATGTGTATATATATACATATATATATATATATATATATATATATATAACGTGTACACCCAAGCTTCTCCTGGTACACGGAACGTTGTCTGTTTTCATAATCATGATCAAGGCCAAGAAACCAACAAAAAAGACATTTTTCACCTTAAGTTGTTCAGTGTATTGCTAAAAGACCACCATTAAATTTCAGGGCTATTGGTGCTGCATTTGGAACATCAAAGTACGAATGATTTCATCTCTGTTTCATATTTAGTTATATGGTCAGGCTTCAATGCAGTCTACATATGCGTCGTCTGTTGCAGTGGTGCCGCTATTGGCTGTAGTCAGAGCTACAATATGGCCCACCTACAAGCACGGAGAGAACTAGATAAGCTTGCTGGGCTGGTGACCCTGCTTAACATTATCGTAGCTAGAGGAGGTCAGAGGGGTGCCCTGGGTATGCTATGACGATGCTAATCTAGGTAAATGGACTACCCATACTAATCTGCATTTCTACGTTGCATGATTAAGGTACGTATCACGTGCGTTGTTCAGAACAGCAACACGAAGATCCAAACTTTGTAAAATGAATGATTACAATGATGGCGTTCATAATCGCCCTAGCATAACAAGGAGACGTTTCGTAAATATTGCTAGTGAAATTGATACAACTGTAGCGCGTCCATGCAGGGACGTAGCCTGAGGGAGGGGCATAGGAGCCATGCCCCCGACACCTAAACAAAGACATTTTTTAGATATAGGTATTTCTGATATTTTCGGGAGGAAGTCCCAAACAGTGCGACGCAACCGCACGAAATTGAAATGGGTGTATTTGACGAGAGGGCGCAGTACACCGCACTGTCGGCGCCAGCTGGTGGTGGTAGGGCGGGGTCGGGGGGGGGGGCAGTCGGAGATATAAACCGCTCCGTCAGCGATGGGAGGAGGCTGTCGGCGCCCGGCAGTCGGAGGCGTCGGTCAGAGCCTGCCGACGACAGCAAGTCGGAGTCTGCCGGCGACAGGGGCCAGAGTCTGCCGGCGACAGTATCAGAGTCTGCCGACGACAGCGTCAGAGTCTGACGACGACAGCAGGTCAGAGTCTGCCGGCGACAGCAGGCCAGAGTCTGCCGACGAGAGCAGGTCAGAGTCTGCCGACAACATCAAGTCAGAGTCTGCCGGCGACAGCAGGCCAGAGTCTGCCAATGACACCAGGTCATAGTGTCTGCCGGCGACAGCAGGTCAAGGTCTACCGGCGACAGGGGGTCAGAGTCTGCCGGTGAAAGCAGGTCAGAGTCTGCCAACTACAGCACGTCAGAGTCTGCGGCCCACATAGGGCAGACATCAGTCAGTACGACCGTGCGAGCTTCAGGTGAACCCACACTCCCTAGTCCGGCCTCAAAGTGACCCGTTCGGAACTTCTGTCGCATTCATTTTCTGATAGGTATGGAACGAGGCGGCCGGCTGATGTACATTTTTGTCACCCTTTGCTTGCTTTGGCGTCTAAGTCGAATTTGGGATAAATGCGAAACTGATTCTTTTGACCATTGACTTCAATGAGGAGATTTCCGGTGCCTTAGTGGACAGGCTCCTAATTTTCAGTCAGCATTGTTTCCGCAGAATACCTTTAAAGCTCAAACGATCTGCCGAAACTTCTTTCCGCTTCGCCTCTATGTAGGAGTTTTCTTATTGCCGATAAACATTATATCACTGGTCAAAAGTAAATGTGCTTAACCCGCCCCCGACTGGGGGGGGGCGGTTGACCACCCCGCTAGGTTTTTTTCCGAGATTGTGAGAGAACGAAGAAACGTAGCACCACGAAATTTTGTGTACCTTTTGCTTGATCATTTTTACACCTTCTACCAAATTTTGACCTCAGGTCAAGCAAGGTCTGACTTAGGTCAGGCCGAGTAGACCTATGCCTAAGAAAGCTTAGCGCCCTGTAACGTTTTCGCAAAACATGATATCACAATAAAACTTGAAAGGGTTAGATATTTTGATAAATGCAACAAATCTACCATCTCGGATTTTTCGGTGTGCGTTTTTTTACCGTGCGACCTATCGTTAGTGAGGTAGAGGGAGCGGTCAGCCGCCCCCTCCCCCTAGTCGGATGTGCATGGCGTCGACCGACAGTCGGGCGCGGGTTAATCATGAGCAAATCCGTAAGCCAAGCGAGGCTGACTACAGCTGTCCAAAAAAATGAGCGGCCGGCCTGGCCGACTGCTTTTTGCAAACTCCAGCTCTGCAGTTACTTCCCTTGAAAATCATACAATGCTCACCATAATGCAGCTCAATTCTTCCCAGGTCTTGCGTTTCCATAAACATGCAGCAGTCTTTAACTTGCTGTCTATTGAACCATTCTGGTTGCAAAGCTCTTGATCTTCGACATTTTTCTCTGGCAGGTCTGAAGGGATCAGTAACGACTGCAAGCAATATCGTGACTTCTAATTTTGTAATTTTGTGTCACGACCGTTCACCTTGACCTTTAGCCTTGCCGCTCCTCAGTCACTGGAAAGTAGCGACATGCGCCAGTTATTACCGGGTTAATGCCAGTGCTAATGCTTGTACGGTCCCGTTCTTCATTCGCATGAACGTCCTCTGGTTACACCGTCACATCATTCCCTTCTTTTCGTTCCTATGTCATGGGATTCTCGAAATCCTCGTAGCAGTAAAAGAAGACCCAAATAATGGGTCTTCTTGTCAACCGGTTGATCCGCCTCCCACGAGGGGGTTGTTTGCCCCCCGTTGCAAGGTTTTTCTTACGCTGTCAACGAACGACCTGCCTGCAAACCTTTTCTAGATCTGAGCATCATTTTGGGTTCTTCTTACGATGTCGCTGACGATGTCGAGGAATTCTTATTCTTCCTGAGGAGATATGGACCCAGTCATCGACCCATGACTGTTTCGACAGATGTTTGACAATATTTCGGGGAATGAAAGTTCAGCGACCTTTCCAAGATCATTCTTAGGTTACCGACATTATGTGGCCTCAGAATGGCTTTGAACCAAGGCAAGATAGTTTTGTTTCTGATTTCAGTGTTGGCCATGATTTTTATCTTCCTCAACGACCAGAAATCCAATCTGTGATAATGAAAGATGATTTTGGTCACTAATTCCGTCACATAAATTGAAAATGGCATCTGATCTTTCACTGACGTGACCTTGACCTCAAGAGAAAATCAATCACCTACAACGACCGACCAATTTTAACACCAGACCGCTACATAAACATGGCTTGCATAAACATACATAAACAGCCGAAATGTCTTAAAATGACTAGGATGACAGTGAGATGAGATTAGGAGTTGAGCCTGCTCTCTGAAACAGCGGGCCACAAAGTGCTTTATTTTCCTGCGACCTGAGAGGTCACTTGGGTGCCCAAAGAGGTCTGCAAGAGAAAGAACGTGCTCCACGCTCGTTTTGCTTCTTCTCTCCGGCTTGATTAGGAAAGAAATGTGATGAAGGGTGTGGCAAGCACGCCCCCAGGGCCCCGGGCGTGCGTCTGTCTTTGTCTTTTTCTACACCTATGAAAAGCCCTATGTCCGGTATGTGTTAAATGAATGTACAGGACGATGTAAAATATGACAGAAGGTATGATCAGAGTTGCATATATGTGGCAAATTCCATGACCTTCGTTAACCCTATTCCCGGAGGGCTAGACGGTATGGCCGATTCCCGGCAGGGGGGCGGATTCGGCCCCCCCTGAGATCTCGAGAACTACTTGTCCGATTTCATCGCAACAAACGGCAATCGATTTGCCGTCACGTGAACTACACTTTTATAAAAAGAAATTTCCAAAATTTTGAAATTTGTGGATACAGGGGGCAAAAATGCCAAAATGGGGGGTGCTTTTGGACTTCTTATAACTCCGTTGTTTATCGACTGATTTCGATGAAACTGGCATGAATCGAGAGATTATGGATAGGGCTTTTACCATGGGTTCACAAAAATCTGAAATTTTGAGAAAATTCATGGGCGTTCACAGGGTTTCAAAAATAGGAGGATTAGTTTTCTAACAACTGGATGAACAAAAGAGGTCATGACCACCCTTTTCTGGCTTCTGCTAGTCATGTTATACTAAAGAAGTACAAATCGCATTACAATGTTTGTATAATGTTAGCATAGGCGGTGCCAGGGACATGAAAAGGGGGAACTGTCATGGTTACACGTTTCTCAGATCAACTTGTGACCTTTGACCTTAAATGACCTCCATTGACCTTGGGGTCACTTGAAATGATCTCCTGTGCATTTAATATTATCTTTAAACGTTTTCAATCGTTTGAATTCACTCTGTTTCAAAAATTTCATTTTATGGCTATTGCGATATAGGGTACGCACACTGACATTTTAGGTCATAGCTCCGTGACCCGACCTGATATCAAGCTGAAACTTGATACACAAGTAGAGGGCATTGTTCTACGTAATAAACATTTCGGGTTTGGCATTTAAAAAAACGGCGCCGAAATAATTGCAAAAAAACAAATTTTGACTTTTGACCTTGACCTGACCTTGTAAAATGACTTCAGGTGAACAAAATTACATCTGCACATGGCCCAACTATTTAGCTATACATCAATATAAAGTTTTAAGTTCTATCTTAAAAACTCTGTTTTTGGCAGACATTTTCCTTTTACCCTTAACATGGCCAAAAATGGCACGAGGTGCCTCCCAAAAACGTTGCCTGACTCCGCCCCTGAGCAAAGTAGAATTTTGGAATTTTGTCACGGCACGTAGAAGGAATAGCTAGGAAAAGTGACCAAGTTTCGTGAAGCTGCGTTAAAAAGCCTGGAATTGGCAAGCAAAAAACCCGAGGGGGGCGGATTCCGCCCCCCCCCCCTGCCGGGAATAGGGTTAAGTTGCTTCATACAACTGAGAGGATATCTCTCGTGCTCAAACGACACCTGCAATAAATCTGTGCACTGCTAATGCATGTCTTCCGCTGTATAGGAGTCTAATATCCTGAATCATTTCTTCCTAACCCACAGAAGCTGGAAACACTCCGCGCCTGGCGTGGGGACTGTCACAGCCGCTGGATCGAGGTACAAAACACGCCACTGAACCCGTGTGGAAGGCAACTTGATTTGTTCCGCAAAGCAGGCAAGCGCTAAGCAAAATCCCGCGGAAATCACGTTGCGGAAACCAGCAGAAACCAACACCTGAGGGAAAACGCGCCCGCGAAATGCCAGCGAGCGTATCAAAAGCTTTGCGGTGTCGGAGCGTGGGGAAGTACGCTGTCTTGCTAGCTCTGCTGATCACCTGTTCCGTCCTGACGTATTCAAAATTTTCTGAGTACCAATCGGAGCCTACTTCGTCGCTGATCAGGTGGGAGAACAACTTCACGAGACCACCAATCACCATATGCCCGTACCATAGAATCAACAACACCATCACGAGAACAATTTTGCATGGCACGGAAGAAGAACGTCAAAGGATTTTTGCCAACAAATCCCTGGTTGAGTTTTACCACCTGAGCGGTATAAAGCTGGTGGACATGATTTATGGGCTGAACGAATCAAAGGAATATAGAAGAGATCCAAACACCCATACCTTTACAACAAGTTATGGCACGTGGAAAACGATGGTTGACTTCGTGAGGGGAGGCATCTGTGCCACGCTCATTCCCAAGAGGAACAGAGTCGCCTACCTACATCTGAAGAAGTTTCCGGAGTTTCAGGTCGTCCACAGTCTCAACGCTATCTTCAGCTACGTCATCAACGTTCACGGGGACCCGAACTTCTGGGGTGCAGGATGGTCTCCCGAGACAACGTTCCTCCTCGAGCACGCCTCACCGCGTGAAATGATGCACGTCATGGTTGATCGTGAAATTCGCCTGAATCTGAGAAAAAGCCCGTGCGAAAAGAACACGAATGTCAGGATTTGCCACAAGCGGTGCTACCTCAAGTTCCTGAACTGTAGCATGGAGCCCGACCCAACTGGTACAAAGCCGCCCTGCATGGCATCGGACATAGTTTCGTTTTCAAATTTGGATGAAACTCATCCCTATCACGGCTACTTGAGAGCCAGGCATTCCGAATGCAACTGCCCAAAACCATGCGTAGAAGATCGGTTCACTTTCTACAATACGCCCAGTGCTTGGGCCAGCAACCCTCAGTACATAGGAGTCTATCTCAATCTGGGTCTAGTGCGGAAAACGATAGAAATGATTATGACCTACACTGAATCGGACCTAATTGCTGACGCCGGAGCCTACTTCGGACTGTTTTTGGGATTCTCGATCCTGTCCATGTACAAAGGTCTAGAAAGTGTCGTCAAATGTGTCAAGGAAGAAAGCACCTAGCACGCCTCAAGGGAAGTATTTTGAGAAGAGGTTGTGGAAAAGATTTCACGACAGTCAAGTTTAGAACGCAACGGAATGTTATTCCGCGCCACGACTCAAGGGCATCAACAAGCTGCGAGACATCGAGACGAAGCATGAAAACGCGCTTTGTTTCAAACCACAGCATGAAAAGCAACTCACGAAACACATCAACACTGTCACGGTACATCGTCGAACACCAGAGGAGTGACAAGGGCAATGTTAAAAACAATGCATTGATGCAATGTCGTCGAGTGGGTGGATGCTTTAGTGATGTCACCGTCGAACATGTGGTGGAAATGGAAACGGCGCCATTCCTTCTTAGAAATGGACTTCGTCAAATGTCAGACGTCGTGGAAGGGACTAGGGATATGGCAGGATGGATGCCATTTCTTAGGTCCAGTGAATGTGTCATTTAGCCTCCCAAATACCGCACATCCTTATTTCCTAGTAAATATTAAACAGTGTATAGACAATAGTTGTATATCTTAGACAAGCATTTTTTCACGACCATATATATATATATATATATATATATATATATATATATATATATATATATATATAGAACATATATATATGTTCTCTCCCCATCTTTCTCTCTCACTCTCCATCTATCTGCATATAACATATAATGTCTTATTATCTGTTGCTTTACGACACAAAGGTCCACATGTCTATGCTTATAGGCGTAGAAACGTGGAGGGCGGGGGGCCCATTGGTGCCATGGCACCCCACTTTTGGGAATGGGGTGCCAAAAATAATAAGTGTACGGCACTTTTTGGAGCTATGAATTATCTTTGGCAACGTCTTTATTTAACGAATTACATACAGCAAATCTGAAATGACCTTTAGGTAGATTGGAATTGGAAATAGATTGGGAAACTAAATGCTCACTCTTATTCCTCATTTCACATTTGCTGTACCAGAGGGAAAATCTTCATAGTTTCGATACAGAAACACACAATTTTATCAAATGCGTTTTGGACAATATACATACACACACACAGACATATATATATATATATATATATATATATATATCAGTAAATAACGTGGACAGCGCTGTCTTCACACATTGCTGTTATACTTTATCTTAGCCGATGACACGTTTATTTTCTATTCATTTCATGGCCTTACTTCTCTCATACACTAACCTGAATCCATCAGCACCGTGGGAGACGGTGGACGCAGCCCAGGGAACGATGGACCGGGATATAAGGGTCTTTTTCAAGAAAAATATGTGCAAGAATGTGCAGGAATAAAAATATCTTTGGCGCTGTTATAACATCATTATCAGGCAAAATCAAGCCATCTCTTCATCCTTCTGCCTAAAGCCCACAACTTTTACACTGAAATCTACATCCGGTATGTGTGAAAACAGTTGTTATTAAGGTCAGGGGTGTAATCGAGAGGTTACGCAGGAGTAGGCGTACACCTTGTCTCCGAAAATTTGGTGCCAACTGAAAGGGAGGTGGTAGTACGCTACTGCGGTGCATTAGAATAATGTGCGTGCTCGTAGCCATTTTTTACCATTACGCCCCTGATTACCATTACCATTATCATGACCTTGATTTTAAGTGTGAAACTTAACCCTCACCCGGGCTCGTTGTTTTCCCACCTTCCTCTGAGCAGGGGGTCGATTCGACCCTCTGCTCCCTCGTGTTTGGTCCCTGATTAAGCAGAGCCGCGAAACAGAAACGAGCCTGTTGCTCGTCATAAGAGAAAGCCAATGGTATCCGTTTCCAGGTTTCAGGCCGACTGGTGACCTCCCAGGGCAGGACAGTGGCTCGAAACAGGTGAAAATTGCGAAACGTTTCGTTTGGGCGGTCATGGAGCAAAAATTGGGGCAGTTAGGGAGACTGGACAAGAACTAGAGGACTCCCTGAAGCCTTGAAAATTTAATGGTACCGTCCCGTGACCGGCTGCAACGACAAGAAATCTAAAGCCCTCTGATTTCCATGAAATGAACATTAATGAGTGGAAATGGTGTGAAATGGGCTCTGAATTTGAAATCAACGTCTCAAAATACCTCAGACATCGCCGGAGGTCAAAAAGGTCCTTCGAGGTCATCCGAGATCAGTGACCTCGTTCGACCTTGAAAGGGATGCAAACTTGGCGTAAAGCGGAGCTGTGGCCCGTGTACATCCTGCTTAACCCCAGCTCTACCCTGTTATCCTGTTACAACTTGACCCAACTTCGATCCTGTTTACTGACACGCGGGGACAACGAAATCTAATTCCGGGTCTGAAATAACACCATATCGTATGTCAATGCAGCAAAGGGCACCCGAGGTCAGATTAAGTCGGTGAACTCACATGACTTTAAAAGGTCAAACAAGAATCTCAGTTACGTTCAGTTTGGTCATCAAGGGTCCTGAACCACCATTGGGAGGGTGGGGAGAGTTGTGTCAGTCCCAACTATGGGGTGAACTGCATGTCATGGGGTGAGTTGTATCGAATTTTTTTCGCATGTGCGGTCGGGTAACTCGCCCATTGGTAACCAATATGATTGGAGGGAAGACGTGGTAACACAACGTTAACTAACAAACCACAAACAAACAAACAACGAACGTTAACCCAACGTTGATCTTCGACATTATTGATTTAACCCGCCCCCGATTGGGGGAACGGTTGACCGCCCCTTTGAGGTTTTTCTAGGATTGCGTGAGGACGAACGAACACAGCGCCATGAAACTTCGTATATCTCTTGCTTAATCATTTTACTCCTTGTGCCAAAATTTTGACCTCAGATCACGTCAGGTGTCTGACCTAAGTCAGGTCAAACGGACCTATGTCCAAAAAAGTTTGGCGCCCTGTAACTTTTTCGGAAAACTAGCTATCACAATAAAACTTTCAGGGATTAGTCACCTCGATAGATGCAGCAAACCTGCCATCTCAAATGTTTCGGGATTTTCCGGGTCATTGACCTAAGGTCAGGCCCATTTTAAGACATGTCGCCGTTTTTCGGAAATTGGCGGAATATTTCATAACATTTTTGGTGTGGAGTGAAGCAGAAATTTAGTTATCGCCAATGGGCAAAGTATCAATGACTTCCAGCGATTGGCCTGAGGTCAGGTCACGAATAACTGTTGTCAGCCAAAACGGACCACCGTCAAAATCAGAGACGAATTTCTCAGAATGGGTAGAAAATGGCACAACTGGCTTGCACAGATGCAAGTAGTACCAATAACCTCAAAAAGTTTTAAAAAATTGCGTGTTTTGGAAATAAAAAGCCTCTCGCGAATAAAGCTCCGCCAGTTGTGTACATTGGTAACTACTGGATTTTTCCAAAATTCAAGCATGAGAAACCATCACAAGTACCACTAAGATCAATAAAATTTACATGGATGAGCTTATGTCGCAAAAATAAAGGAACGCTAAAATTGGTTCCCGTTAAGTTCTTACTGCGTACGGCTGCGGCTTTCGCCGACAGCCAGCGCGAAAATTGCCGTGTCTTTAACTCAACGTTTCGGTGTATATATTGACCAAATCCGGGAAATCAGACGAGTATCGGCATCCGCGGACCTTTACTTGTGCGTTGGTGCCTTTACCTATGCGTTATTAGTCACAGTCCTTGAGATTCAGGCCGTTTCTCGGTCTCATGCAGTCGGCTATGAGAAAATATATATAGGACGTAAATTGCTTCCGTTTTATCTAAAACTAAAAATGAGACCAGTTTCGAGCCCTACTCGTCTCAAGCTTTCCAACGGTATGCTTATTTTTATCGTGCGACCAACCGTTCGTGAGTTAGAAGGGGGCGGTCAAACGCCCCCTCCAGTCGGGCGTGATCGTCGCCGACCGACGGTCATGCGTGGCTTAAACGATTTTGAAGATCCAGTCAGTTTGTGATGATTCTGACCCTGCCTCAGTCCAGGGACGGCAGCATGATTTTTGTCTGCGGCGCAAAATCCCAATGGCAATCCAAAGCCATCTTCCCTCCCCCCTAAAGAGCAAACTCTCCTGATTTCCGTCACGCTTTTTCATCCGACCCAATTTGCCTTCCTTTTTCGATTTACGACTCATTTTTTATCAGTACATTTGCGTTCATTTTCGGGAGAGGGGAGAAAATCCGTAATTTGCCCCCATAGGCCGACCTTCATGGGACACCGCTCCATCTGCCCCTCCCCCTGTTGCCACCCCTGGAACGGTGTTGCTTCTGGAACGGGTAGCCCCCGGGACGGGCCGTCCCCTGGATGATCCGCCCTGCCCGAAGCGCAGCTCCATGGATGACCCACCCATCTCCTCATCGTGCGTCGCCCCTGAGAGCTCCTCTCCCCCGATAAACTCCTGGTAAACTCCGGTATTTAGGCATGGTAAACTGTATCTAGGCACGTTAAACTCCGTGCCTAAATAGAACAAAGTTAGGGTTTCCAATATATAGGTGTAGGGTAAGTTTAAACACTGATACAACATACCCCAATTCACAACCGATACATATACCACTTGCCATCTTGGAAGAAACACGACACCATTCCTTCAGGCGTTGCTGGCAGACCCAGTCGTTCTGCAGCTTATGAGGCCAGGCGTATTGCTTCATCACACAGTATGCTATTCAGACCAGTCTGGTTACATCATGACGACTTAAACACACATTTTCATCGGCCGTAAAAGTTAAGAACAATATGCAAGAGACGTATTTTACGCACTCACCCCAAGACGCGTGCACGGATACGGCCAAAAGTCCATTGAAAGAAAGAGAACACTGTTCGGCGCCAGCAGAGTGGGAAACAAACAGTGTACTGGAATTTGCCAGTACGAAAGGGAGGATTTCAGATCCGATTCTTTTGCTCCCGAAATGGAATGCATCCAATTTCAGTCCATTGTTTTGCCAAACGAAATGATTCCAATTCCCATCCAAGTGATAAAAAGAATTGAAATTCAGTTCCTAAGTCCCGTCAAATGAGCGTTTAACAAATGTGGATCCGGATACACAGGAACGCATGCAGTTGCATTCCTAAACACGTGAGTAAACTCTTGAAATTCCACGCTCGCCGCACTCGGTACTGAACTGTTCGGAAAAGTTGCCTTTAATAAGCCGGCACACCATGCAGTGCAATATGCAGTAGCGGGCAACGGAGCTATGTGCCATCTGGCCAAGGCCGCCAGCAAACCCCGCGGAGAGACGGCATCGCTGCAAAGAAAGCGGAAATTGGCCGCCGGTTTAAAAAAGGTAGAGTTTTTGGCCCCGCCACAGACGAGTTATTACGATGCGCGGATGAAGGCTGCGCTCAGGGTGTGCAGACGGACTGCGAAAGTAATAGGAATAGAACATAGGAAGTATCGGCGACACCACACTCACATATACTTACAGTGGGGTGCCCCGTGAGCCAGCAGGGTCATTAATTTCGCTCTCGAAGCCATTATTGGTTTCCTCTGAGTCTGCAACTTGCAGCCCTCATACGCAACATCTTTTTTAACACGCGCAGTGCAACGGGGTTTCGCGCTAACGCGCATTGGAAGGGGAGGAACAAAAGTGCCCTCTCAAAATCTCACAAAGACATGATCTCGGAAACGGAAAGAGCTAGAGACATGAAATTTTGTGGGCATGGTAGAGCCATGAAGATTTACATTGTGCGCAATTTTCACAACCCTAGGCTAATGCTTCAAGGTTAAATGGGCTCGAAAAGGTCAACTTTGGACACTTTCTCGGTCCGTACAGGCCATTACTTACGGCTTTTCGAACGAAGCGGGAAAAAGGTTACGTTGAGTTTGAGCGTTTAAATGTGGAATCCCCATTCATTTTTTGTCTTGACGGGCAACACGGGATACTGGTGTAGCTTGAGTAAAAATAAAGACGCTAAACGCATTTTTCTTGGCGTATCTCCAGTGAAGATAACCAACATCGGTACATTTGATCACTTCTGGCGTTTACTAACCTTCGCAAGGTCAAAGGAAATGAAGGGAGGCCATTGACCTTGGATGAAGTTTCTGACCCAAAGTAAGTTCTATGTCAACTGTTTGCGCAGATGACCTTGACCTTTGATGACTTTGACCCTTACTGACCCTGGCTTTGGCCTTGATACATCCATCACTTATGCCCGGATGATGTCGGCTATTTATGTCCAAACGGTAATCTCACGTAGAACGCTGGTCCTTTTGCAAAATTTCCATTTGTCAGCGACAACCGCTGTTTCGTTATGTTTGTTTGACTTTAAATACTTCAAACTTCAATAATTTGCGGTCGATTTTCGATTTTTTGCGTCAGTCGACGAATTATTCGATTGCCATAAATGTCACAAAGTAGCAGCGACCAGCTCCGAAGTTATGCCCCACTCAGCGCCAGACATTAGACTGTGCAACGTAGGTATCAGATTCGGTAGCGGCAATCGTTAAGGCATTTGGCGTTATGTGGATGGGAGTCGCATGGAAAGGATAAACCCAGAAGCCCTATATACGCCCAAAGGTCCTGTTGTGCATTATCATTTGCCTTGGCGCCGCCCTTAATTGACGGACGGCGGTAGGTATAGGTAATCAGTCATGACGCCGCCCTGATCACATAAGGTCCTGCATTGACGCCGGCCACCTTAAAAAAGGCATCCAAAGGGCTCCCGCGTTCTCTTAACACATGGCTGTTAGTCCAAGCCATTGCACAGCATGTAGCGCATGTTGCATGTTGCGCCTGACAGTACGCTCCCCCCCCTCCTCCCAGCACCTTCACATCCATAGTTTACACTCTCGATCTGTCAACACCGACCGTCGCGAAAAAATTGCCCCGCCAACCTCATCAGCGCCTCGTCGTTACATAGCAACAGTGGGAGAGCCGCGTCTCCTCTCTGATCTCCGTCAGGGAGGAGAGAAATAATAGTAAAATCACTCTTAAAAACGAATAGTGGTTGCAACGTTTCGGAAAATTCCGCTACCCGAATCTGTCATTGATGTGTTAACGCGTAGATACAAAGCACCTCCTGGGTAATGAGTTAAGGCTTGTTAAAAGCACTTTAATTCCAGCTCAACCCAAGAACAAAAGGAACCATTCCAATTTCTTTCCGAACCGAGAGGAATGATTCCCGACTCAGTTCATTCCGCCGAAACCGTGGAATCATTCCGGAATGATTCAATTTCGCCAATTACTCTTCCAATAAAGAGGTCGCCAGAGCCATTCGTCACTTTGATTAAAGATAAATTGCCCCAATACTACTTCGCCATGACACACAACACACCCCATTCTACCCTATTATCTATTCATGGGTGTAGCCACGGTTCAGAAAGTGGGGGGGGGGGCGGACGCTGACTGAAGCCCACCAAGAATATGTAGGGCGGGGGATAAAAATTTATTTTTTTGCGTGCTGCATTAGAAACTACGGTTTAAACCCCTCTTGTTAGATTTCAAAGTTCAGGAAATTGTATCGCCAATGCGAAATGCCTATTTGATGCCTTAAATATTAGGAGGGACAAAACACCGGTCCTGGAAAACTGCGGGGGACTGTCCCCCGCAGCCCAGCGGAGATTACACCTATACGTCCATTTAGGGTCATCGTATCACGTTAACCTGGAAAAATCCGCGATTCCATTGCAAAATGGTTGGTGATGTTTCTCTTCACGACGTCATAAGCTTGTGACCTGACATGACATTAAATTTTACTTTTTATCGAAAGTTGCGGAAATGATGCTCAAGAGGACATCGAAAATTTGGGGGAAATCCGGTCAGCCATGTGGAAGTTATCCCTAAAATACACAGGGGGGAAAGTCATCGACCCCTCCTGCTCCGACGAGGATTACCTCTCGCATTGAGGGAGATATATCTATAATATATATATATATATATATATATATATATATATATATATATATATATGTATATGTATATATATAATATAAATTTTAAAAAAATATCCGCCCCCATTGACATTCTTCGAATAGCCGCAGAATGGAATAGGCCATCGTCCTCATATTTTCAGAACATTATTCCACATAATTTTTATAGGAACCACGAAATTTTTGCTCCAGGCCATGTCGGATCAATAACCTTGATAAGCTTTAGCTAGGTGATGTCGGACCAAAACGTGATTGAATATAGCGTTCGCTAGTGAAGCATTCTAATGTGGTTGCGGTTTCCTCTGCTTCACTTTTTCACACAACGTTGTCGCTACCGGACCTCTAAATGGCAGATGGATGTCATCATAGTCACTGACCTGAGTTGACCTTTCCTCACAGTTTTTTTTTTCTCGAAATGTGCATTCTAGTTCTGTTATGTTCGATTTCATTGATTGTTGGACGGGCAAGTGTCGCTTCTGTAATTTCCGGGTGGCATATTTACCCCAAAGGTCGTCATAGGTCACACTCAAGCTGATCTTTAACTCAGAATTTTCATAAGAGGCACTACAGCGGCAGAATTTTCTGTTTTCATTCGTCTTTAAACTTGACAGGGTCGCTCCCT
Source organism: Capitulum mitella (assembly GCA_030062745.1). Classification (NCBI taxonomy): domain Eukaryota; kingdom Metazoa; phylum Arthropoda; class Thecostraca; order Pollicipedomorpha; family Pollicipedidae; genus Capitulum; species Capitulum mitella. The sequence goes on along the minus strand of CP099851.1, from coordinate 4,757,721 downwards.
CTTCTGAACGTGACATTTTGCTACGAAAGGTCAACATGTGTCACTGACCTACGTTGACCCTGAAATGAAACCAGCTCGACAGCTGGCTGGCGTAGGTCAGCAGTAAGCAGTATGTAATTACGGGTTGAACACAGTAATGTGGCTCACCAAATCCTTCAGTTGTCAACAGATTGAAAGGAGAGGAACGATTTCTGTTTCGTCGGTATAAAAATTAGAAATGACCCAATATGACCCTGACCTGGACCTTAAGTTAACAGATAGCCTTTTGTACAAGTGATTCAAAAGTGCAAAGCTACTTAAGGACGCATAATTTACCCATTTATCTTTATTCTGTACAGACATAGCAGGTGACAGATACCAGCCCCTCGTCCGTTCTAAGTTAGCGCTGAGCCCCATCAGTGCAAGGTTAATGGGTGGGGAATCCATATTCATGTTATGTAATTTTTCGGCCGCTTTTGTACTTGAATAGGATGAAATCGTTGTCGTGTGCTGAAGTGCCGAAGCTGGACCACTGACATCCAGAGGCACTGTGGTATGCATATCTCGACGGGAGCTACATCTGCAGAGGTGCAGACAGCAGAATAAAGCAAGACCAGTTTGACTGTGTAAAAAGTAGGATTTTGATGGCGTCCTGACTGAACCTGCCCCCCCCCGAACTTTTTGGAACGTTCCTACGCCTATGCCTGTGGTCGTTACCAGAAGATGCATCATCAACGGGTGACGCCAGGATATTGTTTGTTGATCAGTGCATTTGTTGATATTTCTAGGACATGTCAGAAAAAAATGAATGACAAAAATGAAAAAGAATCCGAGAGAAGTCCGGCCAGCCATGTGGAAGTTATCCCTAAAACATAGTGGGTGGGATTTTGTACACCAATCCACAATGTTAACCCCTTGATGGAAAGGTGCTGGTGGCGCGGGTACTCGTGACAGCAGCATTTTGACGTCCCCGGAGACAATCGGTGTTAGGAACTATGAAGCAAAATGACCAAACGCAGTCAAATACTCCGATATATAGCCCTGCACGAACCTGCTCCGTAAATCATATTCCAAATTCTCTTCTGAACTAAGACTTTCAGAAATGATTATTCAATGCCCCTTTCGACGGGTAGTTTGAACGTCACAAGTTTCAGTGCTGAAATAATAGAAAATGGTTTAAATCTGAAACAGCAAGAAGTTGTCCTTTCATTCCTCGTGAACAATATGAAGCAATCTTTCCGAACGCAAGGACGTCAATATTCTCATTGGCAAACATTACCTGAGTCGGCAGCTGACCTGCATTTCCATCGCTGTTACAAATGAACGCAATTCTTGTGTTTGCAACATCGGACAAAACACTCGTGTTACTCCATGTGCATTTGCCTAACTTTTCAGAAAATAATATTGTGTGGTCGTGTGCCGTTGCGGAAGATCCAATGAGTTGTCGGTGACTTGTTACGCATTTCATGTTTCACGTTCTTAATACCTTGTCAAGACCGCTTAGCCTTTGCCAGTGATGTTGTCGGTGGTCCGCAATGGTGAAATAATAAACAATTTCGGGTGCTGAACAGTTTGTGCTTGCGAGCCGACACAGACGCGAGGAGAGAGACACACGATTAATAATTCATTTCAGGTAGTCTCTATGAATCTCCGCACTTGATGTAGAAACTGTGGAAGATATCAAGTGACCGAAAAAGATCTAAAATGTTTGCTATATTTCCCTGGGGTTTTCCATCGGGTAAACCCAAGGAGTTTTACAAAGGTGCATCCAGCTGTAGCATACGGCTGCTACGATTTCAGGTGTTTCCCGATGGTGGCAACCAGTGGCGTGAACATTAAAAGAGGCCTGTGAAGTGGAAATGGGTGGAGGGAGGTGAATGAAGCAGTGGCAGAGTGACAGCTATGGCTATCAGTGTTTTCTCGCAAGCACTACCGAGTCCCCGCCAAAAATTGGAAGGCATTGTCTAAAGAACAATCGTAGTTTGGAGCAGCCGAATCACTGTTTCTTCACTGTCATGGACTACTCAAAAGGTACATCGCGGTATTCATGCGGAACCTCAAATGCAACGTAACAAAGTTCAGCTCCACGGCTTTTGTCACGACCATTCGCATGATCCCAGAGCGCAGATCCAGCGAAAAGGCAAAGCTCGGGCCCGCCAAGTTCGTTTCACGTCGCCGAAAAGAGCTGCGGCAGCTGTGGTGGCGGATTCCCCCACAGACTCCAACCGCACCACAGACTATTCCTTGCGCTGAGGCTGGAATGATAGGCTGTTACCGTTTACGCGAGATGAAAACGACAGAGGAGCAAGAAAGCGGCCATCCACGTTCCCATTACCATGTTGAGCCATGTGCACATAAGCCATGTGCAGATGGCTCATGCAAGCCTGAGAGGCCCCGTCAAATAGACTACAGTGCAACCACATGAAGTCACAACATGATTCCGAGTGACGACTGCCTGCTATAGCCATCACTCACACCTGCAATATGACCGACGCCATCAACTGTTGGCGGTTCATTCGATTGTCCAAGAGCTCAAGATCACTTACCGTGGCTCCGGTTCGTCCTCAGATTCATCGGCCGGCTCATCGGGTTTTCGAAGAGACATGCTGTGTCGACTACGACTCAACGGCTTTTGTGAATCGCACTGTGCCTGAAACGAAATATGCGATAGGCGCTATATCACGTTGGCGAACCGTCCATTCATATCAGAGAGCAGTCAAAAAGCGGCATGGACAGGGGTGCGTCAAAATATCATCATCATCAGCATCATCTATTTCGGACGCTCATCCACATGAAGCGGCTTTTTCGGATAAGGGTCAGTTTGCCACAAACACCCCATATCCACGCCATACTTTCGCCGTGATTAAAACTGTCATCAAACCATCAAAATTGTAACCATACCATTCCGTCATATGAACTACCACCTATGTCAGGGCCAATACTCCATCGTCTTCCCCGCACAATCCCTCCACGAACGCGCGTCTCTGATTGTCGCCGCAGCATCATTCCACTCCGACGTGGCTCGGAAACGGAAAAACCGTCCTGCATGTTTGGTTCTAAAGTTCTGGTTCGTGGTTTCTTGGCGCGAAAGATCCAGGTGACCACCGGCAGACCACCTCATCTCCTTGACACAAGTTTCTTCTCGGAACGAAACCTGTTGTCGCAGGCGAGTTAGAACCAGGGGAGTATTCAGGAGTCATTGCATCACTGGCATGTCCCTCTCAACAACTAACTCCTGCACTCCTGACCACTTCATTCCGTTTAAATTGGTGCCTTGAGAATGTCCGTTGTAGTGAGACGGCTGACTTATCTCTGGTTCATATTCTTTACCCTGGTCCATGCTGTCCATACTGAATCCATTGATGCGTACAGCTCATCTGAAACCAGACTAAAACCCGAAAATCAAAAGCAGCTATTTCCATTCGACAAAGACATCAAGATCTCCCTTTGCTAGTGAGACTTTGCATCAATACCTCTTCAAACGAGCATGAGTTTCACTTGTATGCTTATTCACATGGCAAGACCAGTCCTATACACATGTTTGGACCGCCAAATGTCAAATGGGCCACCGAATCCTCTTCAAACCTCCGCCGACCGACAACCGTTATCGTGTCCCGGAGTGAAACACGCATGACGTGTATAAATGTTTATCATGACGTATCCTCCGTCTGTTTCTCCAAAAAAATCGACCGGGGCAGACACCCCCCCTCGTCAGTGCGAGGGTTAATCTCGGTCAGGCGCGATACGAAACAAATTTTTCTGCTTCCATCCCTGCAGCCACGTTTTTCGCTGCGGACAGACTGAAGAACTGCAGCGAGTGCACGCCGAGCCGACGGCGACGCATGCTGCTCTGCAGGAATTACGTCGCAACGGACGGACAGCCCCGTTCAAAAAGACCTGTCTTGATTTCCAGTCATACCGGGGTTGCGTTTTGTAGGCTCTGCAATAAAAATCAAAGGACCGGAAACAAAAGGGTAGTTTTGTAAGATCACATGAGGTAGGATGCAGTGGACCCCATCCACTGACACATTCACATTTAAGAGAGGTTAGGCTGTCGCTGTTGTGAGTTAGTCAGGTTTATTAAAAAATGAACTCAGAATTAAATAGTCCGAATTCTGGCACGTTTTGGAGGTTTTCACTGCGGATTTGCACAGGCTGATGAAACTCATTGTGTTATGAATATGAATATGCCACTTTTGATATAGAATAAAAAGCTTTCGATGCACTTTTCAGGCTACACATATTCGATTTAAATTGCTCTCCGTGTTTGCCTTCAGTAAGCAACATGAACTCGCTGTCGCCGTTTGCTGCTATGTACGGGTTCACGTGGTATTTCACAAATGAACAGTCTTAATCTGATGAGTTACGCATTCTAAACAGGAGGGTTCCATTACAGGCACACGTATATTTTACTCTTGTGCAAATTAACGATTCGTTGTTTTTGACCACAAAACAAAAGTAATGGCTGCCAAACTATGTCCTTAGTTTTGCAAAGTGGCGAAGCCCAAAGTACGCTTTGGTCGGGGGTGGAACCGCATTAAAACTATTGGTGTTTCCCCAAGGAATTAAAGATCCACTCTTTCAGTGTATGATTATCGAAAAAGACAATCTTCTTCATAGCGAGTGGTGTATATATATATATATATATATATATATATATATATATATATATATATATCTCTCTCTCTTGGGCATGATTATGAAAATGGAAAACTTCCATACGCCAGAAGCTTGGGTTTATCTACAGTATATATATACATATATATATATATGTATATATATATATATATATATATATATATATATATATATATATATATATATTTCCATTTTTATAATCATGCGCAAGACCCGGAGCCTATGAAAAGAGGAAAAAATTTTAACTTTATTAGGTTTTTCAGTGTATTGCTAAAGGCCCACCATCACATTTCAGGACCACTGATGTGCATTTACAACAGCAAAGTATAAGTGGTTTTGTCTCTGTTTTAAGTTTAATCATATGGTCAAGCGTCAATTCAGTCTACATATGCGTTGTCTGCCGTGGAAGTGCCACTATTGGATATAGTCAGAACTACAACATTATTCACCTGCAAATACGGTGAGAACACGTGCACTGGAAAGGGGTCTGTTTGTGCCCTCCACCTGTTTTTTTTTTAATATCTCGAGAACGGATTGGGGCTCGCTGCTACTACTTGGTGACATTTATGGAAATTCAATAACTCGTCGATTAACGCAGAAAAATAAAAAATCGGCCGGAAATATTTGAAGCTAGAGAAACATAACGAAAACGACGGATGTCGCTGACAAATGGCAACTTTGTGAAAGAACCAGCGTTCTACCTAAGATTACCGTTTGAACACGATCACGCAACGCGACGTCACTTGGGCATAAGTGATGGATGTACCAAGACCAAAGTCAGGGTCAATAAGGGTCAAGGTCATCAAAGGTCAAGGTCAACCAGTTTGTGAACTGATCCAGATTTGCTTTGCAACATGTCGCTTTGTATGAAATATATATTCAAAGACCCTAATAAAAAGACCTGTACACATGCATGTCACACACATGTCGATTTCTATGAAATAGGCATTCAAAGACCCTACTAAAACACGTTTGGCACATCGATATTCTTATGTATATACATATACATATATGCATAAATATAAACGCTGGAAGTGACCAAATGTACCAATGTTAGCTACCTTCACTGAAAATATGCCAAAAGATACGTGTGACTTCCTTATTCACACTCAAGCTGTCCCGTGTTGCTCGAAATCTGACCTGCAAAAGATGAAAAATGACGTCATAGGTCAATGACCTGACATGACTTTGACCCGAAATCCTCAATCAAGACACCAAATGAATGTAAATTGTCGTATTCCACGTTTTGACGACCAAACAAGAACTCTTTTCCCGTTTCGTCCGAAAAGTCGTACGGAATGGCCTGTACGGACCGAGAAAGTGTCAAAATTTGACCTTTTCGATCCCATTTGATCTTGAAGATATTGACCTAAGGTCATGAAAATTACACACAATATAAAACGTCGTATCCCCACCCTGCCCATAAAATTTCATATTTCTATCTCCTTCCGTTTCCGAGATCGGCGAGGGGGCACTTTTGTTTCCCCTTCTGGTGCGCGTCAGTGCGGAACCCCCTTCCACTCCGCGGGTTAACAGACTTCTTGGGTTGGTGGCCCTGCTTAACACTATCGTGGCAAGAGGGGGTCAGAGGGGTACTCCAGGTATGCCATGGCGATGCTAGCCTTGGTAAATGGACTACCGATGCTAATTTGCACTTGTACGTTGCATGACAAGGGTGCGTGCGACGTTCATTCTTCAGGAAAACAACACGAAGATTCATACTCTGTAAAATGAACGATTACGAAGATGGCGTTCATAATCGCCTTAGCATGGCGAGGAAACGTTTGTCAAGTATTACTGGCCAGATCGATACCTTTGTAGCGAGGTCATGCAGGGACGTAGCCGGGGGGGGGGGCATAGGAGCCATGCCACCCCTCCCCTCCTAAGCCAAGCGGTCGACACTAGATATTCAGCGATTTGGCAGGAACACGGAACAGCGATCACATATATGCCGCAAAAGCAACATTATATGTTATTCCTGTGCGTAAAGTATGGTGCCAAGGACATGAAATTGCTGATTTTTCCCATAAATTTCGTCATATGCCAATGATATATGAAAAATTTGACATTTGCCTCCCCCCTGAGCAGGCCACATGCCTGGCTACATGCCTGCGGTTATGTGATCATAAGTGATAGTCTTGTAGTGTTTAACCATAACATTGCGGGAGCTACAGTCTACGGTCTTGTTATCACGTCCTTTGTGACTGTAGTCCTACAAAGTTAATCTAATGCCTTTTTTAACGTTTTAAGTTAACGTTTGTTGAAATGCGTTAAAACGCGCCCGGGTGGGAGTCAATTTGAACACCCTGAGGTTTTCCGAAATATGTCCCAAACGGTGCGACACCAACCACACCAAATTTGGCACAGCCGTTCAAAACCAACTAGCGCATCTTTTGGCGTTAAAAAAAATATCAAGGCTTTTTAGGATCACTAGGCTGGAGCGGGTCAAAGTCAGGCCATGGTTTTCATAAATGGGCAATTTTAGGGTAAACTTCAAATTGCTACTACGGATATAGTTTTGAAGACAGACTGTCAAACTTTTGAGGATGAGCAAACAACAAAATGAAAATAATACAAAAATGGTTTGGTACATCTGAGGTCTGGTGAAGAGGTTAGATCAAGGCTAAAGGTCGAAAATTATTTCCGAATACAGAACTTCTGTTCTATTACATCAGGAAAGCAACGGAACATACATAAAGGGCCACTTCATCCTTGACCGGTGTACCAAGTTCCATGTCAGGAGAGATGACCAAAAAATGTGTTCCCGCATACCTATTTTCGTAGAGGTCAAACAATGAAACGCCATCAGTTTGAAGTTCAATGACTAATTCACGGTTCAGATGGTACAAAACAATGCAAGGGATAACTTAACACACATTTCGATGGTCATGACCTCTTCTAGGTAAGAACTAGAACTTCTAGAACTTTGTTGATCTTGGTACACCCATTTCTACGACAACTTGCTTCGTAGCGTTTTCGTTTTTTGACGCTGATTTCGAATCCAGCGCCCAGAATTACCTTGGAATAGCACACGTTTATGCGGATAGGTGTCAAAAAGAAATGGATCAGATTTGCCTTTAATCTAGCCTTCCGAGCATGCGTTCTATACTGACGAAGCCGGAGGATGCAATGAAGTTTTTGTTTACCAGTGCCATATACTGAAGTGGTAAAACTGTACCGGGTGAGCATTGTTGGCTCTGTGGAGAACGTTTGCGCGACTTTCATTTTTTTGCTTCAAGGCCGCTTTGGGTGGCTTCGGTGGCAGAACTTTGAAGGCGAGGTATTTCTGGGTGCCAAATGCGAATTCGGAGCCGGAAGTTGCCCCGCGACACCACAAAACAAGATATCTGACACTTCGTAAAACTATAGCCATATGACTCAAGTTGTGCTGAAGCACTAATTTAGGCATACGTACTGACCAAAGCGTTTCAAATTATATGTCATCTATTGCGGTTCTGTGTGGCCTACAAAAATGGTTCCTACATCTTGGCGCTGTGACGAACGGTTTTCGCGCCACAAATGAGTCTCGCAAGTCGCATCAAATTTAATCCCATTTGACCTCATTTGACCTCGAAGGCCAGAGTCTAGAAGAATAAAACTTCTACATAGGAAGGTTCCTTTAGGGTTGCATCTACGCCGCAAATTTGGCGGATCTAGCGCCGTTATTTTTTAGATCTTAGAGGGTTCAAACTGACCCCCCTTCACCTTAGCGCGTTATATTGAACAGGCCACCCGTGCGAGTGTTAACAATGCGGCCGACGGTGACAAAAATTTAACGAATTTTAGACAGGTTGGGTGGATATCGAAACCTTATTTTTAAACTAAACGATGGAATACTTCCAAATGGAATACTCGGTGACATGAGTTGTTACAGTTTATACTTTTGTGGCGGAAAGCAATACCAAAAACCGCAGGAACCCTAAATTTTCGAAACAAAACGCAAAGTGATAATGATGGATTCTCACATGCTGATCGTAGCGGGAAATGAGTAAGTACGAGAGAAGGCATTGCAATGTGTCGTGTTTCGTGACAACCAGAGACAGGTTCTCTGGATTTTGGCGAGGGTGCATCTGACGAAAAGGTGCAGTACACTGCCCTGTCGGTGCAGTTGGTGGTGGTAGGGGTGGGGGTGGGGTGGGGTCAGTCGGAGGTATAAGCCGCTCAGCCGGCGATGGGAGAACGCTGGCCCGGCCGTCGGAGGCGTCGGTCAGAGTCTGCCGACGACAGCAAGTCAGAGTCTGCCGGCGACAGGGGGTCAGAGTCTGCCGACGACAGGGGGTCAGAGTTTGCTGGCAACAGCAGGTCAGAGTCTACCGACGACAGCAGGTCAGAGTCTGCTGACGACAGCAGGTGAGAGTCCGCCGGCGACAGCAAGTCAGAGTCTGCCGATGACAAAAATGACAAAAATGTCAGACCTGCCGATGACTGCAGGTCAGAGTCTGCTGATGACAGCAGGTCGGAGTCTGCCGCCCACAGGGGGCAGACATCAGTCGGTCAGACTGTGCGAGCCTCAAGTGAGCTCACATTCCCAAGTCCGGCCTCAAAAGTGACCCGTTCGGGACCTAGCCAGAAACTTGCGTCGTATAAATGTTCTCTCATAGTCGACTACATGAAACCGAGAAATGGCCTGGGTCTCAAAGGCTGTGATTAATAAAGTGATGAATAAAGGTAAATGCATCAACGACTCGGTAAAAGTCCACAGAGTCCGATGCACGTCTGATTTCTGTGATTTGCTTAATATATGCGCGGAAACGTTGGTTTAAAGACAGCATTTTTCTCGCCACTACACGGTGGGCGCCGGTGCCGAACCTGGGATGGAATTAACCCGCCCCCGACTGGGGGGCAGTTGACGGCCCCCCCTGAGGCTTTTCTGGGATTGAGAGAGAACGAACTAACACAGAGCCACGAAACTTTGTGTAACTTTTACTTGATCCTTTTTATACCTTATGTAAAATTTTTGACCTCAAATCAGGTCAGGTGCCTGACCTAAGTCAGGTCAAACGGACCGATGTCCAAAAACGTTTAGCGCCCTCTAACTTTTTTGAAAAAACAAGATATCACAATAATACTTTCAGCGATTTGTTGCATCTTGATAAATGCAACAAATCTGGTATCTCAGATTTTTCGGAATTGTCAGGGCCATTGACCTAAGGTCAAGCCTATTTTTAAGACATGTCGTCGTTTTTTCGGAAATTGACGGAATATTTCATAACATTTTTAGTGTGGAGTGAAGCAGACATCTAGTTACCGTCATTGGGCAAAGTATCAATGGCTTCCAGCCATTCACCTAAGGTCAGGTCACGAATAACTGTTGTGAGCCAAAATGTACCACCGTCAAAATCAGCGATGAATTACTCAGAATGGGTAGAAAATGGCAGAACTGGCTTGCTCAGACGTAAGTAATATCAGAAACCTCAAAAGTTTAAAAAATTGCATATTTCGGAAATAAACAGGCTGTCGCGGATAAAGCTCCACCAATTGTGTAAATTGGTAGCTAATGAATTTTTCCGAAATTTAAGCATGAAGAAACATCACAAGAACCACCAAGATCAATAAAATTTACATGGACAGGCTTTTTTCGCAAAAATGAAGGAACGCTAAAATTAGTTCCCGTCAATTTCTCAAAGATCAATAAAAATTACATAAAGATCAATAAAAATTAAATGGATAAATAAAGGAAACGCAAAAATAAAGGAACGCTAAAATTGGCTCCCGTTAAGTTCTTACTGTGTACGGCTGCGGCGCACGCCGACGGCCGGCGCGAAAATTGCCGTGTCTTGAACTCAACGTTTCGGCGTATATATTGAACAAATCCGAGAAATTGGATGTTTATCGGCATTTGCGGACATTTACTTGTGCGTTGGTGCCTTTACCGATGCGTTATTAGTCACAGCTCTTGAGGTTAAGGCCGTTTCTCGGTCTCATGCACTCGGCTATGAGGAAACATATATATGACGTAAACTGCTTACATATTATCTAAAACTAAAAAATGAGACCAGTTGCGGGCTCTAATCGTCACAAGCTTTCCAACGGTATGCTTATTTTTATCGCGCGACCAACCGTTCGTGAGTTAGAGGGGGGGCGGCCAACTGCCCGCCCCCAGTCGAGGGTGATCGTGGCCGACCGACGGTTGTACGCAGGTTAAAGGGAATTAATGCTGGCGTTCCTCTATTTTGGCGATATATGCGTTGCCAAGTAGCTTTGCTCGACGCTGAGGGTTCTTGTGATGGCTTCCCATGGTTAAATTTTGAAACAATCCATTACTGATGAATCTACACAACTGGCGAATATTTATTCGCGGAAGACCGTTTATTTCCAGAGTATACCATTTCTGGAAACGTTTCGAACTTCTTGGTATTATTCTCAACTGTCAGAACCAGTTCTACCATTTCTATGCGTTCCAGGTCATTCATCGCCGATTTTGGCAGCGGTGCATTTTTGCTCGTAACAGGCATGGGTGATCTGACCTCAGGTCAATAATTGGAGGTCATTGCTTCTTTGCCCATTCATGGTATTCAAGGTCTGCACCATTTCACGCTCAAAATTTTGCACAAAATTTCGCTAATGTCCGAAAAAAATGGTGACGTGTCCTAAAAATGGGCTTGACCTTAGGTCCATGACCCGAAAGTTTCCGAGAAACTTGAGATAGCAGATTTATTGCATCTACCATAGTCTCTACTCCCTGAAAGTTTTATTCTGATACCATGTTTTCTGAAAGCTGCAAACTGACCTGACCTAGGTCAAACACCTGTCTCGATCTGAGATCAAAACTTTGAAGTAAGATATAGAAATAATCAAGCAAAAAGAACATGTAATTTCGTGGCTCTGCCCTCGTCCCTTTTCTCCTAATGTTGAAAAAACCCAGAGGGGCGGTCAACCGCATCCCATCCCAGACGGGGCTGGGTTAACCTTGTCATTCTCGCAGTCACTGGAAACTGCCGACATACGTCAGTCATTTCCAGATTAATGCCAAGGCTAATGCCGAAACGGTTCCGGTTTTCATTGTCATGCGCGTTTCCTTATTAAACGGTAATCTCAGTCGCTTGCTTTGGTCTCTTGATCACAAATTATCGAAATCACCGTAACAGTGAAAAAAACCCAAATAATGCTGCTGTCAGCTGGTTGACCCGGCGAGGAGGGTGGTTGCCCCATCCCCGCCCACGAGGTTTTTCTTGGGTTGCTGATGAGCGACCTGCTTACGGCCCATCTTCCTAGACCTCAGCGAAGTTTTGGCTTCTTCCTCAGATGTGGAGGAATTCTTATTCTTCCTGGAGAGATATGGAGCCAGTTTTCGATACATGACTGTTTAGACACATGTTTGGCAAGATCTCGCGAACTGGAAGTTCAACGACTTTTCCGGAGTCATTTTGGGATCATCTGCATTAAGTGACCTCAGAATGTCTTTGAACCAAGGTAGGATAGTTTTGTTTATGATTTCAGTGTTGGCCATGATTTCTTCTTTTTTCTAGTCATAAATTCAGTCTGTGATAATGAAACGTGACTTTTTGAGCTAGCGACGTAACGAATGTTGGCAATAACATCTGACCTTTCACTGGCCTGAACCTGACCTCAAGAGCAAGACAATCGCTGACTACGACAGACCAATTTTTAAACCAGAAGTCTGTCCCACCAAAAATAAGAGTATGTTCCCTACGTCGTGCTTGGTAAAAATACGACGATCACTGATTTTATACGCCGACGTAAAACGTGTTTCAGCATCTTATTTTTGGTCGCATTCTACGGTATAGCGTCATAGATCAGAACAAATAGTACTGAACAAAAGGCACGTTTTTAGATAAATTCTAGAGCACTTTGACAATCCGAAGGTGCATCACAAGAAGATTAAAATGCATGTTTAGTTTATACTAACTAACGCTAAATATCAGAACAATCAAAGATCTTAGGGGAAGTTCAATATTCATCTGCCTCGTCTGCACGCGTGCGGTACGGTAAATTTCAAACACGTAAAGATTGTTCAGTCCAAATGTCCCAGTGCTTTACACGTAATTTAACGTTTAAGGTAGCGTCAAACACTTTCCTTATAGGAAACCATGTAGGTTATGACTGAAAAGCTTGACAGTTGACACAAAACGAATTTTCTGACTTAGGGTCATATTCTAACTGAAAGTCGGTTCGTGGGCCGAAGAAATGAGAAGGTTTAATTGTTATGTTTTGGAAAATTCCGAGAAGGCTTAAGCTGTTCCTAATCCAAGTCTGTCATGGAAAATGTGCGTTGTTTATTTGATATCTTTTTCGCGATTGTTGTCATGTGGCGTCTTAGTGTTTTCTCCTTTTTTCACGGTATTTCATGGAAAGCTGACAAGTTGACTTAAGACGCTGTCTTCTATATTTTCCTTCATTTTTGGGCTGGTTCTTTGGGATGGCCAAGCTGGCAGGTTCTTGGTATCATGGGAGGATATTATCAGAGGGTTTCCGACTATTTCCCTACACTGGCACGGGCCTAATCTAATGCAACATGAACCGTTGTGGAGCATTCGGTGAATTATATCAATGGCGTATTCTAGAGTAGAAGCGTATTTCCTGTAAAATTAGAGCGAGGAGAATTCAGGAGACTATCGTTGGTGTACCGATTTTTTTAAAGAGCTGCTTGAGTGTGTGTGGATATATCAACATATATATGTATATATATATATATATATATATATATATATATATATATGTGTGTGTGTGTGTGTGTGTGTGTGTGTAGAATCGATTCGCACTTGTTTGGAGCACTGAGTTTAAAGAGCATTTATGGTGCCGAAACCCGGGAACTTTAAACCACACATACATTTGTTAAGTGCAGAAGATAGTGTTGCTAAGATGTCGGTGTTCCATTAGTTTATCGCTCGTTAATGAACCGAATTATGAGCGTCGGAAATGGGCGGTCTCGGACGGACGAAGAAGGCAGGAAGGTGGGCGCGCTCTTGGCTTACAACAGCCCAAAGAGCGATTGATATTCTTTTAGTCCAAGATGCAGTCGCTGCACTTGAGATTGAAGCCGGGATCCCGGAATGTAGCAAGAAGATTGAAATTTTGAATCAGGCCCAAGTGGCTGTTGAAGACGATCTGGACGAGGAAGACTTAGATGCAGATATAGCGGAGGCCGGAGAAGGAGAAGTCAGAGACGGCGCAGTGACGTCACGTTTGGGCGCAGCTCGACTCTTGGATTCACTGCGAGAGTCGCCGGACCAGGCGAGAACGCGTCCAGCGGCGGGCACTGGGAAGACACCAGTGCGCCTGTCGGTGCAGAATTTGTCGAAATCTTCGGGCGATGTGGTCAAATTTCCAGCGTTAGTAGACAGGTCGGAACGGCCAAGCATTCCGAAGTTCACTCTAATTTCCCTCAGCCTTTCCACCCAGAACAGCGAATGTGTCAGCCTGAAGAACCTCCATGATACATTGCTGTTTCATTACAATGCTGTTTCATGTCAAGGCTGGAGGTCCTGGGAGTGAAGGGTGACACATACGAAGTGTTCTTCACACCCTTAATCCTATCAAAGAGTCCAGAAGAAATACATACAGAATGGGCGCGCTCCAGCTCTAAAACGGAGCAGAATGGTGTCGTTGAAGAGGTTCCTCAGGACCAGTTGGCGGCGCCGAATCCAGTGGCCTTCTTCCCTCATCACCCGGTAATGAAGGAGTCCAGCTCAGCAACTGGGATTCGCCCTGTTTTCGATACATCAGCAAAGGACCCAAATCGGGTGCCCCTGAACGATTGCCTGCAGACTGGGCCTTCATCAACACCTAGTCTCGTGGACGTCCTTCGATTCAGAAGGCACAGGGGGCTTCTAACTGCGACTTTGCAACGGCGTTCTTGCAACTAGGGCTGAGGCGAGAGGGCCAGGACGTTCATCGGCTCATCTGGTATTGCAGTGACGGTCTCCGTGTGACGAGATTTCAGAGTCACTTGGGGTAAAATCTAGTCCGTTCCTCCTGAATGCCACGATCAGGCACCATCTTGCTCAGCTCACCCCCATTCATGCGTTATCTGAGCTCAAGGACAGCCTGTACGTTGATGACTGGTTAACCGGGGCTGATATGGAGCAGGAGGCGTGGAACGTGTTTGTGGATGATAGGGAGATTATGGGGAAGGCCAGCATGTCTCTGACAAAGTGCAACTCTAGCAGTAAGTCGGCGTTTGGCAAAGCTCACCAACGAAGTGAGTCAGCAGAGGATCTAGAGCACCCTGGGGGCGAAGTGGCTGTCATCAGAGGACGTGTTCACCTTTGGCGGGGTATGCGTTCCGCCCGATGCTATCAACACCAGACGGGCAGCATTGAGTTTCTTCTCCCGGCTGTTCGACGCCCTGGAACTCTTGACGCCGTTCATCATGACGGCCAAGTGTCTCTTCCAGCGGCTGTGGCAATATGGCCTTCACTGGGACGAATCAGTCCCTCCAAATTCCGTGACGTCTTCTGTCGGTGGAGCGGTGGCCTTCCACTTCTGAGGCCATTGAAAATCAAACGAGCATTATCAGAAGAGGCCTGGGGAGACGCCGAGGCTGAGCTGCGTGCGTTCGGCGGCGCTTCGCCGAAGTATTACGAAGCACGTGTCTATGTTCGGATCCCGCAGGCGGACGGCATATTCGCCACGTCCTCGGTCATCTCCAAGGCTCGTGTCGCCTCTCTGAAAAGGTCATTCTGTCCCAGCCGGAGTTACTCGGCAACCTGTTGGCAGCGTGTCTGCTCAGTCACGGGAGATCGGCTCTGCGGCTGCCTGGCGATTGTCAGTACAGGTGCTCGACTGACTCCAGCGTGGCCCTGCGCTGGATCAGGGGAAGCCCGGGCCGGTGGGAGCAGTTCCTGGCACAGCGTGTCACAGAAATTCAGGATGAGGCTGATCCTGTCCGCCGGGCTCACTGTCCTGGGCAGGATAGGCCAGCTGACCTCCCTACGAGGGACATAATGGCCGAGGAGCTGATGTCGTCAGATAGGTAGTTTCATGTGCCGCACTGGCTGTCACAACCGGCAGTGTTGTGGTAAAGGTACTAAGGTGCTAAGGTAAAGGTACTAAGGTAGGTATCACAATCCCGCATACGGAGAATCCCAAAGCCAAAAAGTTGCACAGTCACATCGATGGCATCTTCCCACTGATGTCCTAATATTCATCATCCTTGGCGGCGTTTGTGACTTTGCAGCACACCACGAAATTCCACACCTCCAGTGCCAATGTTCCCAAACCAAAGGCCCGAACGGCAAACGGGTACACCTCAGCAAGTGCGTCCCACGTGCACCAGGATGAAGATATTGACGTGCAAAGGAGTCAAATGTATCGACTCCCATGTATCACGTGCTCCTGCCCGCCAAGTTTCAGCACCCCAGCGGTAGTGCTTTTGCGGCAATGACGGAGGGGCGTTATTCTTCGGCACCTCGCACTCCACGTGTAAGCGCCCCGTTTTCGACCTGAATCCATTGACATTGACCGCGATATGACGGCGGTGCATTTCGGCTCATAACAGTTATTCATGACCCGACCTCAGGGCAATGGCTGGAAGTCATTGATATTTTGTCCGTATATGACCAGTTATAATGCGGTCTGCATAATGCATCAGATATGCAAACATAAACATCGACGAGAGGGTTGCATTTTAAAGGTACATCAAATATGCTCCACGTAGAATTATGTTGAAATATTACCAGCAAGAACTATATGTATAGCCTGTCATGCATTAAATACAAAAGAAAGATATCTCGTTGTCATGAAACCTTGAAGCTCATTGTTCTCAGACCACCAGGCATTCCTCTGGTGATGAAAAACAGGTTGAAATATCATAAGCAGAGCTAAAACTTGAAAGATGTCTGAAGAACACTGGATGGCTACTGCGGTATATCACACACAGCACAATCCAACACACTAACCTGAATGGACCCGATCACGGCCTCTCCACATTTATTCTGGACCGAAACATCCTAGGCCATTCTCGTGGCTGACGGACTGGCGTTCTCTTCCAATGTGATGACATTGCAATCCGTCCTCAACAGAAACAAACCTTTTCATGTCTGTTGCCGCACTTCTCGAGACGCCAATGACACAGCACGACGCATTTCCATGGGAAAAGTTCCTACACGCCTTTTTTTGGCTGGAAGGTTAGGCCTATTTACGGTTATAGCGAAGACTCAACAGGTTCAGATAGACTATTTTTGCGAATTTTCCAAAATAATGAAACAGGATGAAACGTCGGCAGGGTAAAATGCAGACGTAAATTCGGTACCGAAATAAATTTTCTCTACGACGTTGATGGGACGGAATGTCGTGTTTTCGTACATTTCTTTGGCACAGTTGTTCCTTTTCGAGTAGCAGATTTGGTGAAACAGGCTACAGACCATTATCAACCATGGTTTGTTAGCCGAAATACCTTAAAGTGATTAGGACTAGGATGACAGCGGAGACATCAGACCACAAAGTACTCTATGTTACTGTGTCCTGAGCAGCGGCGGCTCGTCATTAGAGGAAACTGAGACAATCCCTCACCAAAAAATATCGGAAAATGTGAAACCGAGTTCATGAGTGACCTGTGTAATAACATTAAAAAAACTGAATGTATAATTAAACTGGAATAATATGCCCCTTTCATTCCTGCATTCATCATCATCAGCATAGCTGGGAGCATACCCGCAAAGACGCCCCACGCCGCGCCACATCCCCACATCAACAGCGCTACCTCCACTAGCATACGCCACAAGGCGGCCGTAAAGGCAGCCAGCTCATCTACCTCAGCCAACGTTAGAATCCCGTGTATTACAGCGCCTCTGACGAACGTCCGCGAAACTCCACATAGGCCGCCGCCGACGCAGCTGACGGAGTCTGTGCGAGACAATGCGTAGTACTGCCTATAGCCGCCGCCGTAACGGCGCCACCATCGGGCTCACCAGCGAACAACACTCGACTGCACGCCACTAGCATGAGTGGTGGATAAAGGAATGCGTTTGTAGGGTTACTGTTGTTTAAAGTATTATATTTTCGCAAAAGATCAACAATGGCATTATGCCCCAGCAATGACAATCATTTATCCAAGCTTGAAACGAGAGAGAACTTTTCGCCTGAGGCCTTATTCTGCGCGCCAAGGGCGAAATTCTGATTATTGTTATATATACATATATGTTTTATATCAATGCACATAATATGAACAGTTAAGCAATTGATATATATATATATATATATATATATATATATATATAATCCAATTAAGAGCGTATTCTGATCATTCTCGTTGCAGGGATTCAAGTGTACGCCCGACTTGCTCTAGCTTTTTCGCATATAGCAGACAAAACACCGAAAATACTGCGTCATGTAGCATTTCGTTTCTTTTGTATGAGTCGATCTGAAAAGGGTCGGATATCACTTTCGGTTTAATAGTTCGACAACTTATATAAGACAGCCTATATAAAACAGTATGCTGCTGCCGTTGCGCTGTGCCCCAGGTGTTTATGAGACCACTAGCCAGGGATGTCCACTTCTGCAAATGATTGGGGGGGGGGGAAGGCGAGCCAAGGACATGACAACATAACCTCTTCCAAATGAGGGTTTCTCAACGGATTTCATCCACTTTATTTCGGTCAACGAAAGTTCATGTCTTTTGTTGCTATATGTCAAGTAAAAAATTGCATACATTTCCATAGATATATACATATATATAAATATACAGAGATAGATATATCATTTTATGTTTTATTCCATGCTTTCTGCCTTTCTGTTGAACGCGGTTGTCCTTTCGTCGTTATTACCCATTTCCCTTCAAACTGGCAGAAATTATTGGGGGAGGAAGGAAACCAGCACTGGAGGGGCCCAAATCAACATTGGGAGGGGGGCCGGGGCCAGGGGCGTTGGGACCGGGGGGAGGGGCAGCTGCCCCCAAGTTTGGGCAACATTTAACATTAACCTTATGGCCGGCCTTGCATGAAAATAAACGAGGGAAAAATCATGTTTGCCCTTCCCCCTCCCCAATCTCCACAGAGGTTCCACCGCTCCTGGCCAGGGCCCTCTCTAAAGGACATAAATCGACACCCCTGCCACGAACCGCCACTGGACCTGAGAGGTCACTTGGCTACCCGAAGGAGTCAAATCACGTATCATGCCATTTGAAACAGAAAGAACGTGGTAGACGCTCATTTTTGCTTCTTCGCTCCGTCTTATTATAAAAGAGATGCGATGAAGGGTATGAGAACCACATTCCCGGCGCCCGGGCGTAGGTGAAAAATCCTTACGTCCGACGCGGGTGAAATGAATGTACAGGACGATAGAAAATATCACATAGTGTGTGATAGGAGTTGCATCTATGCAACGAATTTGGTGAACTTCGTTTAGTTGCTCCATAAAAATGAAAAGGATTCTCTCGTGCTGAAACGATACCTGAAACAAGTTTGTGCAGTGCTAACGCATCACTTCCGCTGCGTAGAAGTCTAATATTCTGAATCATGTCTTTCTAACTTGCAGAAGCCGAAAACGTTCTGCACCTAGCGTGGGAGAACGCCACAGCTGCTCGATCTGGGTGCAAAGCAAGCCACTGAATCCGTGTGAAAGGCAACTTGATTTGTTCCGCAAAGCAGGCGAACGCCAAGCAAAATGCCGCTGAAACCAGCAGAAACCACCACCTGACGGAAAACTCCCAAGATGCCGCTGAACGTGGCAAAAGCTTTACGGCACCTCAGGCATCAAAGTGGATTCATCACGCTGTTTTGCTGGCTCTACTGATCGCCTGTCTCGTCCTGACGTATTCGAAATTTTCTCAGTACCAATCGGAACCCACCTCGACCGAAATCAGGTGGGAGAACAACTTCTCGAGACCATCCGGCACCATATGCCCGTACGAGAGAATGAACAAGACCGTCTCCGATATCATTTTTCGTGGCGCGGAAAAAGAACGTCAGAAGATTTTCGCCAACAGGTCCCTGGTTGAGCTGTTCCGTCTGAGCGGCATGAGGCTGGTGGACATGATTTATGGGCTGGATGAATCAAAGGAATATCGGACAGATCCAAACACCCAAGCGTTTACAACGAGTTACGGCACATGGGAAACGACAGTTGACCTCCTGGCGGGAGGTGTCTGCGCAACGCTCATTCCCAAGGCTAACACAGAAAGAGTCCACTTCCTCCAGCTGAAGAAGCTGCCGGACTTTCAGGGCTCAAGAAGCCGCGACGTTGTTCTCAGCTACTACATCGCCGTTCACGGGGACCGGGACTTCTGGGGCGCACCACGGTTTTTCCAGGCAACGTACATCCTCGTGAACTCCTCGACTCGTGAAGAGATGCGAGTCACGGTGGATCGCGTAATTCGCCTGAATCTGAGAAGGAGCCCATGCGAAGAGAACACGAGTGAAACCGTTTGCGACAAACGGTGCTACTTCAACTTCCTGAACTGTAGCATGGAGTCCGACCTTAATGTTAGAAAGCCGCTCTGTATGGCATCAGACATCCTTTGGTACTTACATCCCAATGCATCTCATCCCTACTGGAGGTATACGACTGCCAAGAATTTCACATGCAGCTGACCAGATCCATGCACACAGGATCAGTTCAGCTTCTACATTAGGCCCAATGTTAGGACCAGCAAGCCTGGATACATACGATTCGATCTCCATCTGGGTCAAGTGCGGAAAACGATGAAAACCGTTATTGCCTACACTGGATCGGATCTGATCGCTGATGCCGGAGCCTACCTCGGACTGTTTTTGGGATTCTCGATCCTGTCCATGTGCGAAGTTTTAGAAAGTGTGACCGAATGGGTCAAACAGAAATGCGCTAAGCACGCCTCAAGGAAGTCGACTCAAGGACATCAACAAGCTGCGAGACATCGAGATGAAGCATGAAAGCGCGCTGTGTTTCAAACCACGGCATGAAAAGCAACTCACGAAACCCAGCAACATTATCGCGGTACATCGTCGGCCACCACGGAAGTGACAAGGGGCAATGTGAAACATAGCGCATCGACGCAATGACGTCGGGTGTGTGGATGTTTCAGCGGTGCCACCATCGAACATGCAGTAGAAATGGGAACGGGGCTATTCCTGCGCAGGAGTGGATTCTGCCAACAGTCAGCCGTTGTGGAAGGGATCAGACCTTAGACATGGATATGGATGTTGGATATGGATAATGTATATTGGATGCTGGATATGGATATCGGATACGCCTGGGATATGGCGGGTTGGTGCCATCTCTTAGGTTAAATAAATGTCATTAAGCCTTCTAAACACATCTTTACTTCTAAGGGAATGTTACACTGTTCTCTCCCTCTCTCGCTCTCACTCTTCATCTGTGTATAACGTATAACACGTCTTATTGTCAGCTGTTACTTTGTGACGCTAAGGCGTACAGGCCTATGCTGGTATCAGCAAACACCTCATCGACGGGTGACGTCTGGGTCTAGTTTTTTGATCGTTACATTTGTTGATGTTTCTAGATGCTTGTCATAAAAATGGGTGCGAAAAACGTGGTGGACGGGATTTTACAGATCGATCCAGTGTTAATCCCTAGATGGAAAGGTGTCGGTGGCACAGGTCCGCGTGACAAGGATTCTGACGTCCCCTGAACCAATCGGCGTTAAGAACTGCGGCACAAAATGACCCAGCGCAGTCAAATACGCCGATAAATAACCCAGCAAAAAAAAAAGTTTCGTATTTGGTATTTCAAATCCTTTGGAGAACCCACAGTCGCAGAAATGATTGTTAAATTTCCCTTCCGGTAAGAAATTTTGATGTCACTAATTGTAACGCTGAAATAATACAGGAATGGCTGTAATTTGGAACAAGGCCTTATCCTTCCATTCCTGGTGAGCGATGTGAAGGAATCGTCCCAAGCACGTCAAAACTCCCACTGGCAAGCAATACTCCAGTCGGCTGCTGACCTGTACTTCCAGCGCCGTTACCCTAAGTCAGTTTGCGTTGTGTGAGCCGTCAGTTTACGAAGGCAACTCTTGTTTGCAAGACCGGACCCAAAGCACCTCGTGTTACTTCATGCGCATTTGCCTAACTTTTCAGCAAATAATATTGTGTGGTTGTGTGCCGTTGCGGAAGATCCAATAAGTTACCGGTGACTTGTTACGCGTTTCATGTTTCGTTCTTAATACCTTGCCAAGACCGCTTAGCCTTTGCCAGTGATGTTGTCGGTGTTCCACGATGGCGAAATAATAAACAGTATCGGGTGTTGCGCAGTTTATACTTGTGAACCGCAACAGACGCGAAGAGCGAGTTGGTGTGCTGAAAAAAATCTGATGCGAGCTGATGCAACCCAAGTTCCAACAAACTGCATGTCTTCCTGAGCTCCACGCTAACTAATTCAATTCAGGTAAGCTCTCGGAATCTCTGCCCTGGGTACAGGAACTGACCAGAATGTTCCAGTGACCGAGAAAAATAATTTGGATACGTCCGGTGTATTGGACTAGACTTCCCATCGCGTGAACCCACGGACTTTTACAAAGATGCACCGAGAAGCAAACGACTGATACGATTCCAGGTATTTCCCGATAGCGGCGGCCAGTGGTGTGAACATTGAAGCAAAAAAATTTAGTTACACATTCCTTTATTATAGAAGTAACTAAATTATTATCCATATAATCTAGCTACGTCAGTGTTACATGGCTACTTCAAAACACATCGAGGTATTCATGTCAAACCAACAGTACAATGTGTACAATGTAACATAGTTTAGCTTCAACTTCTTTTGCCATGATCATTCACGTGATCACAAAACGCATTTACTTTCAGGTGTAGCTCCAGTGAAAAGGCCAAGCTAATGTCAGGCCCATTTCTTTCAGATCGACGACAAATGTTTCGACAGTCGTGATGATGGATTCCTCCCACAGACCCCACGCACACCACAGAGCACCGCTGACGCTGAGGCTCGGGCGATCGGACAGTAACCGTTTGACATTGGACGGAAGAAAAATGATAAAAAAAAGAAAGCGGACAGAGAAACCTTCTCCTCGGCGCAAACTCTTGTCGCAAGCAAGCTGGAGGCAGGAGAGTATTCAGGAGTCATTGCATCATTGACAGAGCAACTAACTCCTCCACTACTGACCACTTCGTTTCCTTCAAATTGGTGCCCTATGAGTGTCCGCTGTAGTGAGACAGACGGCTTATCTCCGGTCCATATTGTTCACCCTGGTCCATGTTATCCATACTGAATCCATTCATCCACTCCAGCCTACAGCCCTTCTCAAACCAGACTGAAACCCGAAAATCAAAGGCAGCTAGTCCCATTCCACTAAGCCATCATGACCTCCCTTTGCTGGTGAGGCTATGCATCCATACCACTTAAAACGAGCATGAGTTTCATTTGTATGCTAATTCATGTGGCAAGACAAATCCTAGTCACGTGCATGAACCGCCAAAGGCCACATGGGCCACCGAGTCCTCTTCAAACCTCCGCCCACCGATAACCGTTATCGTGTCCCGGAATGAAACACGCATGACGTGTACAAATGTTTATTATGACGTATCTTCCGTCTATTTTTCCACACAGAAATGAACCAACGACGCCACACAGACTAAAGTGACGCCACCCAGACAGCTGAAGCCGCACACCCGACACAGGTCTCACGTAACGCGACGTCACGCGACGTCATGCGCGCCGACGCCGCCGCGCACGAGGAGACCCGCGGGTTCGCCTCAGTTCATCCTAAACACGCTCAACGTACACAACGTACATCAAAAAACGAGGCCGCAGCGGCGGCGTCCGCCGGCGCGGCTGCCAGATGGGCCCGAAATGGGGCGGTCGCCGGCCGCGGCTCACACCAGGCGCCCGGCAGGCGGCGGGGGAACACACAGCGGGCGGCCGGCGAGGCCGCGCGCACAAATAATGTCAACTAAAACGCTCTCCGCAGCGTCAGACAGACATAAAGGACAGGAGTTGATCGTCGGCCGCCGGCCGGGCCGGCAGCGTCCGGCGGCCGCGGCACTCGCGCGCACACAGACACACACACTCTGACGCGCGGTCCGGGAGAGCCGAACACGACTCGGCGGCAGGCCGCCGAGGAGCACGCAGTAAAGGGCACCTAGTGAAACTCGTCCGGAGGGGGCGGCGGCGCGCCGCGGTGTGAGGGCCGTCCGTCGCCGGCCGGCGGCCAGCCCTCGGGCGCGAGATCAGCCGGCGCCGGCCACGCGGCGCCCATCCAACAGAGGTAAACGGCCGGCCGGCCGGGCGGCCGCCGCGGCGCCGCGGCCGTCTGCGTAAAGCGTGGGTGTTGAGCAATCTATGACGTGGCGGCGGCGGCCGGCGGCTGCGACGACCGGCAGCACACGGCGGCGCACCGTATGGAGATCAGGTGGGTCCGCCTCACGCCGCCGGGCTCGGCGCGTCCGCGGCCGGCGCTCCGCGCGGCGGCGTCCCGGCCGCGCGCCCGCCATCTATCGGCGGCGGCGACAACTGCCGTTTCGAAGCGCCGCCGCCGGCCGAGGCAGTCTTCTCAGGTCTAGACTCACGGTCGCCTACGAGTCCTGTGCACAGTGAGCTCGCTCGCACCTGTAGGTCTGCAAAGGTTTGTATGCAACTGTGTGTATGTGTGTTTCGCGTGCGCAGGTCCTGGGCGGCCGACCAGGGCCCTGCCTTATCTGCGCGACTCGACCTGCATCGGCTGGCTGACGGCCCGCGGCGCCGCGCTCGACGACGCGAAGTGATTGGCCGGAGAGAAGGCCGCGCCGCCGTGATTGGCCGGCGACCCGTACATCGACGAGCCGTGGTTGGCGGGCGAGAAGGCGCCGCCGCTGTGACTGGCCGGGGAGCCGAACATCGCGGCGCCGTGATTGGCCGGCGAGAAGGAGGCTCCGCCGTGATTGGCCGGCGAGCCGAACGGGTTGTGCGGCGGCGGCGGCGGCGGCATCATGGACGACACGGGTGATGTGGACATGTGAGCTGGAGCACAGGAGTCAGCGTCAGACGGCATAATCGCACCGGCTGGCCTATCGGCATAGTGTCGTCAACAGCGCAAACTGGACACGGACACACGTTGGAATCGCCGCATCCGATGACACTCGTTAAACTGCACTTCATTCAAAACAGACACGACACTGACGGTGTTTTTTTTTAACTTGAAACATTCAGCCACGGACTAATTTGTATAAAAATGAGTTTATGAACGTAACCATGTGGAGGGGGGGGGGACAATCTGTTGGATGAAGCCAAATTGCCTGTCACGATCGCTAACAACCTAGAACTAAGACCCACAAAGCACTAAAGAACAATCAGGGGAGACCAATAACATAAGTTAACCAGTTCAACCACTCCTTGAAACATGCCGGCCTCGCAAGTCCCACTTGACACTCGCCTCAGACCCGGCCCCACCTAACACCAGCCAGAGCACTACCTCACACCAGCCAGACTCAGCACTATCTGACACCAGCCCCACCTAAAACCAGCCAGACTCAGCACTACCTGACACCCGCCCCACCTAACACCAGCCAGACTCAGCACTATCTGACACAAGCAAGACCCTTCCCGGCCTAACCCTGTCCCCTGACACCAGCCAGACTCTGCACCATCCGACACCAGCCAGGTCCTACCCACCTGAGGGACTGGTGCCTAGTTTGTCGCTGGTGGACATCTTGCCGAAGGCCATCAGCGCGTCGGGGAAGTTGGGCGGCGTGGCGGGCGTGTTGGCCGGCGTCTGCAGCTGAAACAGCACACGCTCGTCAAACAAGCCGGCCAACTCGTCAACAGGGCACTCGACGCGCGTGAGAAGTGACACGGAAATTCCACCGTCTTCGGCTCTCCATTACCATGAAGTGAGTTTAACCGGAACTCAGCAATTTCCCGCCCTTCGTGGTCAAAGCCTCGCCGCTTCACCTTTTACCTTTCAGGAAGCCAAGCATCGCAGAGGAGAAACGATCAGCACTGACGGCGAAACTCTGAATTCGTTCGCACCATTACGAAACCACGGAAGAGTTCCCGCACCACAGGTTCATGCTTCACTCGGTAGATGGCAGAGCAGTCACCCATGAGTGGCGTCGCACTGCGTAGCGTACAACAGGCCCGGGAACCGGTCGCAAAAAACCGGCACACCCAGGTGCAGTTGGTAAACAGTCCGCCGAAAACTAAGTGTCGCTGAAGCGAATGACTGGATCCATTCTGCCGCGTTACGAGATCAAAGATAGCTGCCATGTTCTCGACACGGCCGCGCTCCAAGATAGCTGCCACGTTCACATGGCTGTCAGAGACGCATTTAGGGATCCGGTTTTTCAAGGACCTTGGGAAGCGAAGATTTCTCAGGCCACTCTGGGCGACCACGCACTGGCCGCGGACGCCCGAAGGGACATGATCAGTCTCACCGGATATAATACGCGACAAGGTCACGCATCTATTCCACGCAGGCACGTTGCCAGGATTTTCCTTAGGGGGGGGGGGGCAAATGACAAATTTTGTCATATACCACAGGCATATGACGGAATTTACGAGAAAAGGCAGCAATTTTAGGGAATCCATCTCATATCTAACGCACAGGAAAACATATCATGTTTGTTTTTGCAAGATATATATGACCACTATTACGTATTCATGCAGAATCGCCATGTATGTAGTGTAGACCGCTTGGCTCAGGGGTAGGGAGCCATGGCCCCTATGGCCCCCCCTGGCTACGTCCCTCATTCCACGTGCCAGAGAACAGGAGAAAGAGAAAGGCGATTTACATTTCACGGAGAATCGTGAACGGGATCCAGAACATTATGTCATGTTCTTCCTGGTGCCGGGGTTCCCGGGAAGGGCACCGCTAATGCATGAGCAACGTTCAGCTGCAGCGACCACCCCAGGCGAGCCGGTTTTCCCCCGACCAGTCGGCGGCGCCCCACCTGACGGCACCTCCTCCCGCCGCGGCGGCTCGTCAGCACGGCCGGCGCGACGCACGACCGCTCGCCGCCCGCAGGCCGCCGCCGCCGCGGTCAACACACAAAGAAACTGGTCGGGCCGGGTTCGCCGGGTACGGAGGCCCGGCTCGGGCGGCCGGCCCGCAGCCCACTCCGCCGGAACACGCGTCTCCGGTGACGCCGGCCCGCCGTCGCGTCACGTGGTCCCGCCGCGGCCCGCGGCACGGCGGCACGTGACCCGCGCGCCGCCAGCGCCCCTGGCGGCCGGGCCGGGAAGCGCCGCCCCAAACAAGCGGCTGCCGGCGACGGCGCCGCTCGATACAGCGCGGGGCGGACCGCGTGCCACGCCGCCGCCGGCGCCGGCGGCGCGTCCCCGGCGAACCCCGGCCGGCAGCCGACAGCAGGCGCGGAGGGGCTCCCTCCGTCGGGCACCGTACGGATGCCGAGAAGCGTCACACAGCTGAGGTGCCGAGTCCGTTCTGGCCGGAGTGGTCTGCCGACACGAGCTCCGCCGAGCAAACGCCCATCAGACGCTTCACTTCGTTTCTCCAGCTTCGTTTCGCCAAAACACGATCAGCCCATCTCCAGTGTCAGCGTTCTACGCAGCTGTCAGTGCCGTCGGCGCCCGACCCGCGTCGGCCGGGGTCGGACTTCACCAAACCGGCCGGCCGGTCTACGGCGACCCATCGCAGCCGCGGGCGGCCGGTGCTTCAGCCGCGGCCGCTCACCACCTGAGCAGCCCACGCGGCCGGCCGCCGCCGTTGCGCAAGGCTGGAGATGACGCGCCGCGGAGGACGTCACAAGGTCAGCGCGGCCGCGTCCGACTCCGCGTCGGCCTTCCTTCCGCCGCGGCAGGCCGGCGGACGCACGGCTTCACAGACCGCGGCACGGCCCGTCACCGGCCGGCGGGCACGGCCCGTCACCGGCCGGCAGACGCCACCGCACACCGCAACACGGCCCGTCAGACGCAGCTCTCCGCCGCCGCCGGAGGTCGACCTGGCTCACAGAAGCCGACTTGTGGCCGCAGCCGCCTGCTGCTGATGCTGCGGATCGTGTCCGCAGGGGTACCCAGAACCAACGGCGGCCTCCTGTCAGAGTCAGGCGGCCACCGCTCACTGCTGGCGGGGCAGCGCAGCGCGCCTGACCGCACTCCGTCGGGGCTACACAGGAACATCATCCGGATTACATAAGCAACACAGGTCCTCAGGCTGTGTCACCACACAGACCGCGCGAGCCCCGACAGACCAGGGAGGCCCATGCAGCCAAAACAGGTCATCCGATAACGAGGCTCATAAACACGGCACATGCAACACGGAAGTCCCTATCCCCGCGACAAAGAGGGACGAATGTCCAGCCAAACGTCAAACGCGACTGGGCTGATCGTCTCGTTAAGCGCTCCTGATGCGACCGGCCGCCCCCGGGATTTATCACGACCGAACGGAGCAAGTAATGGTCTCTGAAACGAAAAACTCGCCGTGGAGAACAGCCTTCTGCCAATACGGCTGCAGGCATATTGCAGGCGTCCATGCCCTGAGGTAATTAGCTTCCGTGAAATTGGCTAACCTTGAGATTCAGTGTTCGGGTAACTCATCTGGGCGTCTCAGAGCCAAGTACTTTCGTGGACTTTCCCTGCCGAAAGCACATCCGAGCATCCAGTTGGACAGCGTTCGTTTTGTTTGGTTTTGTGATGCAACACCAGCACGATTTCCTTCCTCGGCCGGGTTTTGTTTTGCAACGATCAGAGTCCAATCCGAGTTCATTGCCTGAACAAGAGCAACAGGCCCACTTCTGCCGGCGTCCAGAGCGGAGGGCAGTCTACACCAGACAGCAAGAGACCCGACTGACCAAACACCAGCAGCATAGTCCGCCCGCAATCCTACGTACCGCCACGATTGCAGGGACGTGGCGGGAGGGGGGAGGGGGCAGGGGCCCATGTCACTGAGATTGAAAATTTAACGTCTCTTAACGCTACTAAAATACAAACAATAAGCATTTCCGGACCTCCAAAACAACGGCCGAAATCTGAAGTTTTCGACTGTAGAAGGGGGGAAATTCATTTTGTATTGACCCCCTCCTTCGCGAAATCCTGGCTGCGCCCCTGCTCGGTCGGCACGTCACCTACGCCCCCCCCCCCACCTCCGACGTGGCCGCTTCCTGTCTGCAGGACCCTGCCTGTCTGCAGGACCCATGACCCGACCGCCGTGGACGAGGGCGAAGCGGGCGCCTGACGTCCAACCAACGAAACCATGCCAACGCCCCGGTATTCCTGCCGTTCGCAGAACGACACCTGACCGATTGCCAACTGAAGCCTTGCCCCAGAAGCTTCGACATACGCTCTCTACGGTGTGAGGAAAAAGCTTACGGACTGTCCGGGAAACCCAGACACACGTGCACGTTCCAACGACCAGAAGTTGGTGGCCATTTTTTTTTCAGAAATACCCGAAGGATTGATAGATGTCGCGTCTTCTTAAACGCGTGTTCTTTCTTATCGTTATGGACGTACATCCCTAACTGACACTGATAATCCGTCAACAGATCCACAAACACCAAACGCGGGCCCAAATGCCACGCAGACAGGGAGCCCGAGCCGGTCACCACCGAACCGCCGCCGCCTGTGCCTCTCCAAAGCCTGTCCGTGCCCCCGCATTTCTTCGCTGCACGCCCGCCGCGCCGGCCGGCTCTCACCGTCCGCCCACGCTCCCAGGCCCGCCCTGCAGCCGGCCGGGGCCGCGCGGGGCGCGCCGAGCCCGGCGGCCGGCATCACGTGACGCCGACGTCAGCGCCGGCGAGAGGGCGAGGCGGAGGGCGAGCGTGCGGCGGCGACTCGCCGTCTGGCTGCGGCCGCCTCGGGCGGCCGTTAACCCGGCCGGCGCGCAACAAAACGCCGGCCCGCTCCGCCAGACGGGCCGCGCGCAGCGGCGGCGCCAGGTCCGCTCGGCAGGGGTCGGCCGGCGCGGCTCGGCCAGGCTCGCGGGCCGTCAGCGGCGGCCGGGCGACTGGCACCTGTCTGCCGCTCGGCACCGCCGGCAGCCACGGCTGAGCGCGCCGCTGCAGAGTGCGCCCGCCGCCGCCAAATGAGCGCCAGGCCCCGGCTGGCGGCCGGCTCCGCCGGCACTCGTCCCGACCGACGGAGCAGGACCTCGGAGCGGCAGAGCAGGGTCTCGGTACGGCAGAGCAGGGCCTCGGTACTGCAGAGCAGGACCTCGGTACGGCAGAGCAGGACCTCGGTACGGCAGAGCACAACCCCGGAACGGCAGAGCAGGGCCTCGGTACGACAGGGCACAACCCCGGAACGGCAGAGCACGACCTCAGTGCGGAAGAGCAGGGCCTCGGTACGGCAGAACAGGACCTCGGTACGGCAGAGCAGAGCCTCGGTACGGCAGAGCAGGGCCTCGGTACGGCAGAACAGGACCTCAGAACGGCAGAGCAGAGCCTCGGTACGGCAGAGCAGGACCTCGGTACGGCAGAGCAGAGCCTCGGTACGGCAGAGCAGGACCTCGGGACGGCAGAGCACAGCCTCGGGACGGACCGGTCGGGCCGGCCGGCCGTCTGCCAAGCATGACCCTCCGACCCGACTCGGCCGCGGTCTGGGCGCGGTCCATAGGTCAACGCGCACGGACGGCACTGGCGGTGCCGCTCATCACGGGTCGACTTCGTTAGCGCCCGTCGACGCCAACCTCGACCGACCCATTACCCCGACGACATACCCGCGCTGAGCCGACGGAGACGACAGGGACACAGCTGTGTGCTGGACAGGGAAGGATGGGCGCAGGGTGGCTCGTCCATCACTGGTCCCGACAGACAACGGCGTCTCGCAGACAGACTAAGAGCCATGCAAACACTCCCTGGGACTGGTGTTAGTGCAATGCCAGCTCGACAATGAGGTAGTGCCGTTTCCAACGCAAATAACTTAATTACCTCCCGAGAAACCGAGGGAACACGGAGAAGACGGCACTCCCAATATGCAACATCGTCCAGGCTTTACCGTGAAATTCTCCAGAGCAGTCCTCCACGCTTGACCGCGGCTACTGAAACTAAGACAGGTAACTGTCTGCAAAGGAACCGAACGCCGGCAGGCGAACCGGTCTGGTCTACATCACACCTCACCACCGCAGGGCAGCAGGCCCAGACTCGACCAGAGCTCACCTCTCCAGACAGGAAAGCCCGACCAGACTCGATCAGAGTTTATCCCTCCCTGCACAGCACCGCCGTACCAGGTTCACCTCTCCCTGCACAGCATAGCCGTACTAGACTCGATCACAGCTCATCCCTCCCTGCACCGGACAGTAGTGCCAGACTCGATCACAGCTCATCCCTCCCTGCACAGGACAGCCATACCAGACTCGATCAGAGTTCATCCTTTCCTGCACAGGACAGCAGTACCAGACTCAATCACAGTTAATCCCTCCCTACACAGGACAGCCGTACCAAACCCGATCAGCGTTCATCCCTCCCTACACAGGACAGCCGTACCCCAGCGGCCGAGCCCGATCACCCCTCCCTGGACAGCATCGCCGGTCGGGGCGGCGCGACCCGATCAGACGCGTCGGCCGGAAATAGACGGCCTCTGTCGGCGGCAACCTTGGCCGGGCCGGCGGCCAGACTCCCCCCCCCCGCTCCGCCGCCGGTCAGCGGCAGCACGGGCCGGACGGCGCGGCCCCTGTCCAGACGGCGCTGTCCGCTATCGGCGCACCGTCTTCCTATCAGTCTAGGAGAGGCTCTCGGCCGGCGCCAGACGTCAACGTCGCGCGCGGGGAAGCGGCTCGTCGCAGCGCAAATACCGGCTATCTTGTTATTGAGTGGCGCGTGTGGCGGTGAGGTCGCGCGTGACGCTGAATGTTTCGTAGCAGCGGTGGCAGACGAGCCGTGTCTGGAGGAACGTCGAAATCCGACCCGCACGGCGTGCTGCTATTCCCAGGAGAGTCTCAGCAGATGCTCAAAAATTCTCAGAAACCTCAACAGACAAAAACTTACGCTTTAAATGGAGGAAGAACAACAGGCACGTGCCGACAAATTAACACATCCCCGAATTAGGGCAACATCAATGATGTGTACTATCCCATGAGGTGCGCCAAAGACCACCTTTTCATCCACGCCAACTTCGATTACGCCTTGAGGAACGACGAACACCAATGGGAAACTCTCTGGGCGAATGGAGCGTCCGCAGGGTTCGGAAGGTCAATCATCCGCCCACCTCCGGCGCGGCGCCGTGCCGGATCATCCGCTGAGCCGGCTGATCACAGCGCGGCGCTGTTGATCAGCCGGCTCAGCGGATGATCCCGCACGGCGCCGCGGCCGAAAAATCCGCGCCGTCCCGCAGGCTGCCGCCGCCGCGGCGCCGCGTCCGCGATCCGCGACCAGATACCGCGACGCGCCGTTCTGAGCTCGGAGTCCCGAGGCCGGCGGCCGGGAGATCCGCGGCTCGCCCTGCAGCCGACAATCGGCGCCGGCGGGGCGCCCGCCGTGCCGGCCGGCCGCGGCGACGACGAACGCGGCGAACCCAACTCCCACCTGTCCGGCCCGTCCGCTACCAGACCGGCCTGCCGGTCGCGCTGCCTCAGCCCGCTCACGCAGCCGGCGGATACGTAACCCTGTTGCCGGACGGACAGCCGGCGCGCGCGCGACATCCCGCCGCGCGCCGCCGGCTCGTCCCATCGATCGCGACGGCCGCTGGCAGCCGGCCCGCTCGTCGGCGGCGACGACCGCCGCGCCGCTGCCGGCCGCGCCGAGCACTCGCGCCCGCCGAGCGCTCACATCTGACCGGAGCGCTCGATAACGGCGGCCGCGAAACCGACTGCCGATGTGCGTCAATCGCAGGGGGGCCTGCGCAGCCACCGACGGGCACGTGCGGAGCAGCCAACAAGTCTTCCGTTTTACTGCTGATTTTTCCCGCCTTGAAGGCCGCTGACGAAGAGGGACTAGTCGCTGCTAAGAGCGTCGACGCACCTTCGACCCACGCACATGCAACCACCACGAGATGGTGCAGCAACACTTCGCTCTTCTCTCAATTAAGCTATCAACTGGCGAATAACGACAGTGGGTTTCTGTTACGTCTAGAGCGATCATGTTCCAGGAGAGGTCGCTTCTCGACCCCGAGCGTCGCCGCCCGGGCGACCCCCCTTCCCTCCCCCCGCCACAGACAGACAGACACACTCATTCCCATTCTGCGCCGGCCCAATTTCCGCGGCGCCGCGGCGCACAACCGCCCGGCCGGGCGTCACCCGTCACGGCGGCGTGACGTCACGGCCGCTCTCGCCGCGGCCACGTCACACGGCGGCCGGTGACGTCACACGTGGCGCCGCGGCCACGTGGCGCGGCCTGTTTACCCAGCCTGGCCTTGAGCGGCGGCGGCGGCGGCGGCGGCCGTACCGGACGGGCCGGCCGGCCGCGGCAATGGGGCACGGCCGAGTCGTGGCCGGCGCGCGGGCCGCACCGGGTCCGGCGTCCCGTCTCACCGCGCCGCGCCGGCCGAGCACAGCTCGCCAACCGCGGCCCGCCGCCCAGGATGGACGCGCGCCACCTTTCGCACATCAGTCGCGCGTCTTATCATTACAGGCTTGTTACACAACGGCCTCAGCAGTCACATCAGTCATGCTAAAAGGTGAGGGCTGTGCGTGATGTTTTCTTTCTTCCCAGCTGCACCTCACCGGTCGACGGGGATTTACCGACCGGTTAAATACCAATGTCGGGTGTACGTAGCACACCTGTGAGGCGTGCCTGATCCTATGCGTACACAGCCCAAGATATGCTAATCCTATTCAGATGGTATCATGGACCGTCAATGAATCTACCGAAGGTGCGTTTTCTGGCTGCGATATCGCACGAAGTCGTACGATTTCAGAGCGCTGGAAGTCGTATTCGTGAGGATAGGACCACGTTAGTACCACCAGATACTGCCAGTATCTCTAACTTTGCGTGCTTGAAAACTCACAAGAAACCCAACAAAACGCAGCCAAGGAACACATTTGTCCAGATATCTGCTTGTGAACGAGTGTAGACATGAGAAGAATTCGCATTTCATCCCTCTGAATAACCGGAAAGTTCTTTAACAAGGAAGCATCTGATGCTCCGAACGTTTCCCAAACCCGTCAGGGCGGTTGCGATGTCGCTCGGGCCATTACGCGAAATCTAAATGTCAATGGGGGTCCAGTCTCTCACTACGAAACGAGCTGCCCGATCCCATTGGTGATTACTAGGGGGTAGGGACGCATCAAAAATGTGAGGCCATGGTGCGGACACAATTCTAACTTCCATGAATTCGACGTCGGCTAAATCTGAAAATGCTTCGTTAATTCCCAGAACAACAATTTTCCTCCTCCTTCACTTTTCTGGCGTGCCAGAGGCATACAAGACAATGACAAAAGCACTGGCGTTCAGTCCTTTTAACTGAAAATCAAGCCATGTACTATCACAACAATACTGCACTTCCGGGAACACGGACCGCAAGCCAACACGTGCTCCTGGTAAAAGCAGCCGCTGGCGTCACAAGCCAGACCGGCGGATTACAGCGAGTCCACCCCGTACCGCCACTCCCCGTATCTGAAGTCGGCCGGCACTGTGTTTGGAGAGCCCCACGACGCCCCGCCGCTCCGCCAGAACACGGCAAACAATTCCGAGAACGGCCAGGGACCGCGGCAGGTCTTCCCTGTGTCTCCCATCTGCGGCGAGTCCCGACCAACAGCGGCCGACAGCGGACGGCGTACGCCCGCGGAGCCCGCAGTCCGGTTGGCTCTTCCAGGCAGCAGCTGGACGACCTGACATCTGCGTCACAGGCGGCCCGTGACGACTGGAAGGTACTGTTCGGTCCACATACACCTGACCCCGACGTCACAGGCGGCCCGTGCTCCGACTGCCGGCGCTGTCCGGTCATGGAGCACTCGACTCTGCGTCACGGGCGGCCCGCGCCCCGACTGAGTGCTGTCACGGAGCACCGCCCCGGCGTCACAGGCGGCGCGTGCTCCGACTGCCGGCGCTGTCCGGTCACGGCCGCCGGTCGTCCAGGCCCGCCCGCTCGACGGGTTGTGCCGGTTCCCGTCCCGCCAAAACAGCTCCGCCACGGCGGCGCAGAGCGCACCGTGTCCGCGGCCAAGGCAGCAGCGTGCACGCACCTCTCTCCCGCGGCGGCCGCGAACTAGCCGAACTTGGTTCGACTCTTTCCAGACATGTCTCAAGACCAAGGAACAGCGTTTACAAAGAAAATGTCAGTGTAAACATACGAACGCTGACAAACGCCACAGATGATAGCCCCAAGACATGAGCGCAACTTCTTTGGGTTTCACTTAAGCGAACCGCAGCTCTCCCAACAAAGCGAAACTCGTCCGACAGATGTCCATTTAACTCACAGAAACAATAAACATCACGTGACAGCACACTGCCACTCGGGTGGTGTTCTGCGTCCGCGAGGCCACCTCGAGAGGGCGACGGACCACACTGGTATCAGAGCCGCCTCCTGCTCCACTTACAGCACACAGGGCCGGCGGCTACAACACGCCGCCTCCGTGCCCGTCTCAAGATAGGGTGGCTCTGATGAATCACCTCTGGACACTATGAGTCACAACGCCCGCCGTCCGAACGCCATAAATCCATCCACACGCTGTCCCAATCTACGGCTACTAGACCAATAACTGGACTGCTTCGTCTGTCGCCGGTATCCTCATCCTTCCTGTTCTTTTTTTTTTTTTCTTAACTTGTCTCACGCATTTGCTATTTGTGGCGTTACAAGGCACAAGCGGTAAATGTGTGTACAACTGAACGAGTGAGCGGGAGGACGGGTGGGGGCAGGCGCGGCGCGTGGCCGGCGGCCCCGCCGTATTGACGCCGTCAGCCGGGCACGCAGCTACGCTTTTAGACAGATCGATAGGAAGTCCGGACCTGACCGAGCCGCGGGGGACGCGCACCGCTACCGTCTCGCCGTCCGCCAGCGGCCGCCCTCTGCTGACCTCGGCACAGTCACCGCCAGCCCGTCCGCCTGGCCTGACCCGGCCGCAGGTCAGCAACGACCCGAGCCGACCACAGAAGGCGGTCCGGCCCGACCTGGGCGGAGGCCGTCACCAGCACTCCGCGCAGACCCAGCCAGAGGTCACCAGCACTACGTGCAGGCCCAGCCAGAGGTCAGCAGCACCTCCCCGCTGACCCGGTCAGAGGTCACCAGCACTCCGCGCTGACCCGGTCAGAGGTCAGCAGCAACTCTGCGCTGACCCAGTCAGCGGTCAACAACCATTCCGCGCTGACCCGGTCAGGACTCAGCAGAAACTCTGCTCCGACCAGGCCGAGGTCAGCAGCACCTCCGCGATGACCCGGCCAGCTACCAACAACTCCGCGCTGACCGGTCAAAGGTCAGCAACAACTCTGCGCTGACACGGTCGGAGGTCAGCGACACTTCCGTCAGCGGCGGGCCCCGGTCGGCGGGGTCAGAGGTCAGCTGCAGGCCCCGGCCGGCGGGGTCAGAGGTCAGCTGCGGGCCCCGGCCGGCGGGGTCAGAGGTCAGCTGCGGGCCCCGGTCGGCGGGGTCAGAGGTCAGCGGCAGGCCCCGGTCGGCGGGGTCAGAGGTCAGGCCGGACGGCCGCTCCGGCCAGGGTTCACGTCTGAAACGCGGGCCGGGTGCGCGCCGCCGAGCGCCGCAGCGCCGGCCGCAGCCGCCGGCGAATGAGGTCGTGTTTGTCCTCCCCGCTGCCCGGAGCTGTGGAAACCGAGCTGTGGCGGGCCCGGTTCCCGGAACGAGCCGCCCGGAGCTGCGGAAACCGAGCTGTGGCGGGGCCCGGTTCCCGGAACGAGCCGCCCGGCCGACCTGGACGGCACGCACGCCGCCGCTCAGTTGTTTCGCTGGCACACGATGGCGGGGCACGGTCTGGCGGGGGCGCGTCATGTGATGATCGAGTGAGCCGTGCAAAACGTGCAGGACCTCGGACAATTCCGGGGAACAGCGCAGCACAGACACAACACCTCTCAAGGCTGGGTGCGAGACACAACGTTGAGGGTCAGTTATCAAACAGGCACCTCCGGTGCTATTGTATGGCCGGAACTGATCCGATATCCGAGACGCTGAAGGGCTCATACGGGCGTGCCGTCATGACCTGGCACGTTCTGGATCTGTCCGCGACGATTACCCAATGTCACGCCGACAATGAACTGGTGGTAACTTCTTCGTCGCATGATTTGGTATGCGACTGAAGTCAATGGAAATGTTCCACTATACACGACTTCGTTCCGCATGCGCAACGACATTGCGCAAGAATACATGCAGCAAATAAGGTAGAATACAGTCATGCACCTAGTGGGATGGTACGGCCAGCAAGCAGAAACAATGAGTGTGCGCTTTCCCCGTGGTCATAGCCTGACAGGCCGAGTGAGACTTTGTGGAGCACTAACCAGCGTTCACAAACGCCCAATCGTCCGCTCATCATCCCGCAATGCGCTCGGGGCACTCGTGACGCATCCGCCCGCGCGGCAATTTGCGCCCAGAACGTCGCAAACCGTTGGCAAAGCCGTCCGGCGCGCGGTCGGCCGGTCCAAACCGGCGTTTGTGCGCCGAACGCCGCAGCCGGCAGCAGGCGGCGCGGCGACGGCCGGCCGGCCATCGACGCGCACCGGCAGAGGCCGGGGTGAACGGCCTCTAAAACAGCGCCGCCGAGGCGGCGCGGCCACGACGCGCCGGCGGCTCCCATACCCCGGTCACACGCCAGCGGCCCGAGGCGGCGGCGAGCGCGCGTTTGAGATCCCCCGAGCGGCGACCTGAGCCAAGGAAAACGGACGTGACCCCTTTAAATTCGGCGCCGCGAATGAAACAGGTGGCACTCCGGCGCACCGCGGCTCCTTCGCTGATTCGAGCCCTGGGCCCGGTCGGTGGGGGAGTGAGCGGATCCGGTGAACTGTGGCCGGACTCCGCCAGCCTGTTCAGCTTTGCTCATGCTGCCAGGCCATTTTCAGGCCGAGTAGGGCAGCCGCTCGTTAATCTGCCCTTCAAGCCGCAAGAAATACAAGCGCTGTTGTGCTCAACAAATATGCAAAAACCTGCTCAGAGTGACTTCAACCAGCATGTCATCCGAGATATTGGCGCACCAGGTGTGAACCGTACCAATCAACGTCATACATCAAATGGTCATTGATCAAAATCACTGTTTTGTATCTCCGGTACGTTCACCTGACGGGAATGGCAGTTTTTCATGAGAGTATCGAATAATGAGCACCTGCGGACAACGGTCCATTAGTTTCATTGCAAGGATTTTGCCAGTCACATGGATGTCCTTAATTTTCATTGTAGCTCAAACGCCGCCATTTCGGACAGCCATCTGGAATCAGCGCCGCGTGCAATCACGACCGACGGTGACGAGTGAACTGAGCCGGTCTCGAACTGCGCGTCCTCCGGCCACCAGTGCGCCGCGGGAACAAGTTTACGTTTAAGCGCCCCACATCACACGGCGGCCGCCACGCCGAGGGGCACGTGAAAATGCGCAGCGCCGCGTCCCGCACCGATTCGGCAGACAGCGGCCCGGCCGGACCTCGCACGACACGTCTCGCCGGCGGCTCTCCGACGGCGGCCCTCGACAAGACAAACTGACACCCTCGTGTCTCACCGAGTCTTTCCAACCCAAGGACTCCCAGCTCGTCATGAAGGTGGCCGTCCTTGGTGTGCACAACGCAGGGAGTAACCGTCTGCCAGAAGTCTGAGCCCGAGCCGACTGGTGTCCGGGAGACAACGGTCGGCGCCAGCCCGCCCCTCCGGCCCTAGCCGCCTCCCCAGTCCGCGCTCCGCCCCAGACCGCGGGGACCGTCAGCTGCGTCGGCCGGCCTCCGCTCCAGCCAGGTCATCCGAGTCTGCTGTCTTCACGTGCCGAGATTCTGCCCTCACCATCGTCTGTTCCCTTCGACGCCCTCCTCCCCGAGACGACATCCAACGCCATGAACACACAGGATGTCAAGGAGAGCGGCGCAGACCATCCCTGAACACCCCTGCCCCCGCCGGGGCTCGTGACCTCCAATACCGTCCCGCTCGGCGCCCGTCCGCAGCCGCCGCAGCTGAAGACAGCACCACGGGCGCCGCTGCTCGCGCGCCGACCGGCCGCGCCGGCAGGGCGGCGCCGCCCGCCCCGCCCTGCGCCCACTGATCAGCCTGATCCAGGTCAGCCGGCAAAAACCGGCGCACCGGATCCGCGCACCGGCCGCGGCGCGGCGCGCACGACCTGTCAGCCGGCAGCGCACGCAGCAGGCACGCCCTGGCCCGGCCGGCCCGGCGCCGCCGGGCCAGGAAGTACGTGGTGGCGAGTCCCGCTAGCGCCCCGTGTCACGCGCCACGTGCCACGGGATATCGTGACGGCGGGCAGCCAAGCCAGTGGCAGGTCACTGACCTGGCGGCCTACCATGATGGGCAACACCCATAAGTCCACGACGAAAAACTACATACAAAACGGTGCGAAAAAAAACAAGGCAAAAAAAAACAATCAGCCGCGTGCGTAACCCACGGGCCGCAGCCATGAGAACTGTGACGACGTCGATCGCCGCACGCGCCCCGGGCCCCGTCAGTCCGCCGCGACGCAGACGGCGGCCAAGGTCACCACGCCGGCCGGCGTCCGGCCCACTTCCGCCGGAGCCCGCGGCGCCGGCGCGGCCGGCGGTGCCCCTGAACCCGCCGGGCCGCCGCCGGCCGCCAAAACAAAGGCGGCGGGCGGCGGCGGCGGGCCCGGCCGGCTCCGTGCCGCCGCCGCCGCCGCCTTATCGAGCGTCACAGCTCGGCCACGGCGCGTCGGCACGCCCGGGGCGTGCCGGACCGTGCTCCGGTCGCGGCCGTGGCGTGACCGGTCGGCGCCGCCCGAGGCGCCCTGCCCAGGCGGGCGGCCGCCCCGTGCCGAGCGAGCGCCCGACGGCAGACCGCAGTCCCCGGTCCGGGGATCGCGGCACCAACGTGTTCGTCAGCAGCCGCACAGAGCCGACCATCAGCAGGCGTGCAGCGGAGCTGCGCCGACCGGTACAGCACGCTGGCAGACTAACAGTGGTACAACAGCTAACAAATATGGACTAAACGAACAACAATTCGCTGGTGAGGAACGTCAGCCAGGCTTCAGCTTCGCTGTGAGCGGCATGCTCTTTTTACGCCGAAATAACTCATCTGCCAATTCAACGAGCCAGTTTTACGATGCCCCAGGCCCGGGCAGCAAAACCTACACGATCTGCTAGCCTCGGAATCGGGTTTCCCGATCACAAGTTCGGCGCCCTAACCGCCAGGCCACAGCACGACCGTCGGACGGCGTTAACTTGACCTTCCAAACGGAGTGAATGGAGGGCGGGCGTCGTCCCCCGCTCCACTGCGGCGGCGAGACCACAGACCCCTCATTTCCGGACCCCACCCGATACAGGCGGCAACTTGCGAGACATGCTGGCGCATCCCGCCCGGGGAGTACTTGGACTTACGAGTACTTCTTGGACGAGTACTCGGCCCAGTAGACCCGTGGAACGGCGGAGCGGCACCCGCAATCCCTGCTTTGGGTGGCGGCACGATGGAGGCAGGCAGGCGTGTGGATTACGGTGCTTGCCAAGGCCGCCGTACTAGCGGGAGTTACTGCGCCGTCCCGCGAGGCGGCAGGGCAAGGCTGGAGAGAGCACCCCGGCGACGTCACGACCTAATTCTCGAACGCCGCTTCGGAGACCGCGCCAATCCAGCTGGCGGGATGCACCGCATAAGTCAGCTCCCGAGTCGGACCCCAGTGTAACGCACTGCCATCTGCGGACGGGCCGGTCCCATCCGTCCTAAGCGCCGTGAGGCCCGGGCTGCCGGGGCCGGCTCGGTCGATCCCTCGTCACCTGACGAGTCCCGGGCCGCCGGAAACCTGGCACCGCGGATACGGGGCGAGTATCGGACACGGGCCCCGGCCACCGTGTCCCCGACTACTCAGACAGCCGGGACCACAGACACGGACACCGGCCACCGCTTCCTGGACTAGTCAGACAGCCGGGACCACAGACACGGAGCCCATGATCCACCCCATCCGACGGTTCCACCACACGCGATCCCGTTCCAGCTGGCGTGCCACCACCGGTCACAGACTGGGAGGCTGAGTGGTCGATTACGGCGGCTTAAGGGCGCGCCGACTTCGCGATCATATGGCGCCCACGAGAGGCCGGGAGGGAGAAGGTGAGGCGTTCAATCCGCCGCTGTCCGGGCCGCCGGCGGCGGGACTCACCATCTGGAAGCTGTTCTGCCGGCTGCTGGAGCCGCAGCCGTTGCAGGCCACGGTGGCCTCCTGGAAGAACATACTGAGCGCCGTCTGAAACAGAGGGAGGTACATCACGGTCAGCCACGCTCAAGGTGCGAAAAAGTGGTGTTCTTGGTGTTACAGACCAGCAGAAAATGTGCTCCAGGCATATTTTACACTCCACAAGTTTGATCTTGTGCCTGTATCAAAAAGCTGTATTATAACCATGTCAACAAATTTCTAACTCTGCAAGCAAATGACTCTGCCTCTATTCTGTAAGAAGGTATGATGTCTGACTGACCTACACCAAGCATGTCAATTTAAACCAGCATTACTGTTTGCAGAATTTTATACTCCAAAACTAACATTATACTCTTACACCGAGAACAAAAACCAAATTTCCAAATATGGCCAGGCCCGGGCCGCAGCCTGCGTTTCGTTTTTCACATCTCGGCTTCACTGCTCTCATCCTTTCCAAATAGATGAATGGAATCGCAGGAAGACTGTCGACTGCACCCACTCGACGAACCAGCCACACAGTGCCAGGCGGTGCCTGATCCTGGACACAGAACGGCGGGGGCGGGGGGACCGGAAGGGGCTTCGGTCCAGGCCCGCGCGACCCCGTGCTCTCGAGCGCGGCCGGCGACACATGAGCGGTGCCGGGCGGCGGGTCGGAAGCGGGGGCGCCGCCGTCCTGCAGGTCAAAGGTCAGCCGGCCGCCCAGATCTGGCCATTGTCAGCCCGTCCGGCCGTGACGTCACCGGCGGGATCTGGAGTCGCGCTTGACGCTACCGGGACCTCTGGGGCCGCGCGTGACGTCATCTGGAGCCTTTAGGTCCGTGCGTAGCGTCGATGGATTCAGCAGGACGGAACGTCTTTACCGAACGCGAGCGACGGAAACTTTTGCAGAACCTCATCGGCCGGCCGAAGACCAAATCAAATTTTACCCCAGTCTACCTCGAGGCGCACTCGAGAATCGCCTGAGGCGGACCGCGTCAGGTCATTCAGCGGGGAAAGATTAACCAAATTACATCACTGGCAGTATCGCATTCATGCAATGACTTCTAAACAGGTCATCCCCAAGGCAACCTGCGCAGTCAGCGCACGACGGCCAATGACGCTTTTGCGAACAAAACTGAGAATCATCCCAAACCGTCCATTGTTGAATGTCTCCAAAAGGGATGCCGTTCGCGATGACACATGAGGAAAGCGAAAAAACGCAAAAACGCCCCTCATACCTTAGTACAACTCCCACCCTACAAACATCTATCCATTTCAACTTCCCAACATTCACTAATTCCCGGCAGCTAAACAAGACGATGTGGTTAATGTGTGATAACGACGAATAGGCGCGCTCACAAAACACAAAGTCACATGCCACTGATGAGCAGGTTCTTGCGGACAAGACGGCATATCTACTACCAACATTACTGCATGACAAAGCCTCATGTATCAAATATAACGTGTGTACTGTCGTGTCAAGCTGCAAAAGGTTTCTCCATCGGCCTTGTCAAGCTGTAAAACACTAAAACTTTCAGTAACACCACGCCAAACGATCAATTCCAGTTCCAACTCGCATTTCACCTTGCAGACCTCCCGACTTTTCACCGACATTCTGCGCTGTTGTCCTCATTTTCTGCGGTGCGGCTGACACCGGGCCCTTGTTTTCCCCGACCGAAGTCGGCTGAGCAGCGATAGATAACCTGTCCCAGCCGAGGGTTCGTGTCCTGGAGCTCAGACCCCGGCGTGTGACGTCACCGAGCGGCGTACAGCTCGCGGACTTATCACACCGCGGACGGCGGCTGGTCCCCAAACTGACCGCTCGGCCTGACCGGTTAAGACACGGGTCAGGGGCCGGATCGGCGCGTGCGCTGTCCCCGGCTCGGTCCTGCCGAACATCACGATGCGCGAGAGACGGGCATCGCGCACTGCCGAGGACGATTCTTGTCGCAAGTCCAGCGCCGATCGAGAGAAGGCGAGCTTCCACAATCAGGCGGACTCGAGCCTGACATACGTCAGGCCGAAACGCACCAGCTGAACGTCCGCCCGGGCCATTGTTGGAAACCTGGTTTTTCTCCCTGGTGTTGGAGTACAAATTCTCTTTCGGAGTATAAAATGTTACGCATTTATGTGAGAAACGTGGGCTGACCGGGCCACATTGCAAGCATATGTGGCCAGGAGCGGAAGATCCAGCGGGTCCGTTTGAGGGGGGGGGAGGGGGCCAAATCAGTTTCCTGGGTCTACATGGTAGGTCAGCAGAGTCGTTGGACGGGGGGGGGGGAAGGCGGCTGGCCGTGGGGTTTGGAGTGTACTTCAGGGGCGGAGTATGGATGGTAAACCATCAACTGGGGGGGGGATGCTGGGCAACTTCAAACTTTGGATGAGTAGGAATACCCATGTGTGTTTTTTTTGGGGGGGGGGGCAAATGACCATTTTGGAGTACAAAATTTTTCTTGGAGTATAAATTTTTTGGTGCTCCTTGACACCAGAAAACGACAGTTTTTCCAACACTGGTCCGGGCCCTCCCCTCCCCGAGCCGGGCGGGATCTGCTGTCCACCGCCAGTTCCGCTTTACCGGTGCGGACACAGGGCAGGCGCTGGACTGTAATTACAGGCCGGAGACGTGGACTAACGGTGAAATTCAGGCCGCCACTCTTCACCGGTCCTCAGCACGACCCGGCGCCGCCAGCGTCGTATGTAAAACAGCGTGGCCCTCGCCTCGGTGGACGCCATCCGTGCCCGCCAGCCTCATACGAACGCTTTCGGGATGATCTGACAAATGTTTACAAACAGTTCGGTTCTGATGTAATAACGGCACGATTCTTCATGTCATGGATGCCTACTTCTACGAATCAGACCTATTTACCGATTTACGCTGTTGAGTGTTGACAAGCGGTTCAAGTGGCGCATCGGCTTCCGGAAAGTGTCACACGACTTTATCGACGCCGGATCCATGGGACTGGCCGACGTCAACGGCTGAGTCATCACTGACGCCCGGCTGAGCGAACTGGCCGACGTCAACGGCTGAGTCATCACTGACGCCCGGCTGAGCGAACTGGCCGACGTCAACGGCTGAGTCATCACTGACGCCCGGGTGAGCGAACTGGCCGACGTCAACGGTCGAGTCATCCCTGTCGCCCGGGTGAGCGAACTGGCCGACGTCAGCGGCTGAGTCATCCCTGTCGCCCGGCTGAGCGAACTGGCCGACGTCAGCGGCTGAGTCATCACTGTCGTCCGGCTGAGCGAACTGGCCGACGTCAGCGGCTGAGTCATCCCTGTCGCCCTGCTGAGCGACAGGTGACGGCGAAACCGAGCCCGCACACCCGGCTGACACCCAATTACCGGCAGCCGCCGACCACCGGTTACCGGCACCGGCCGACACCACGTTACCAGCAGCGGCCGAGAACGGGTTACCAGCAGCGGCCGACGACCGGTTACCAGCAGCGGCCAACATCGGTTACCGGCACCGGCCGACGAAGTTACCAACAGCGGCCAAAACCGGCTACCGGCGCCGGCCGACGAAGTTACCTGCAGCGGCCGGCAAACCGATTACCAGCGGCGGCCGACACCGCTCCACCTCAGCAGCGACCACGTCCGACCGGAAGGGACCAACATCAGTGCGACAGCCCGCCGTTAACGTCGAACGTCGGCCGCCGGCAGACGCAAGCCCGCCGCGGGCGCCGGGTAACGGAGACGGCCGCCTCACGTGGCTGCGGCCCAGGACCGGACCCGTGACGTCGACGGGGCACGAGGAAGCCGCGTGGCCGGCACAAGCCGCACCCGTGAACAGCCCGGCCGGCGGCGGCGCCCCAGGACGCCGCTGACGAGGCCAGGGGTCGGCCCCGGTTCCGGCCACCGGAGACGGTCTGGTCCGAGCGGCCCTGTTGCTGCCAGCCGGTCCCGCCCGGGTGGGCCCCGTCCGGTAAGACCAGCTCGTCCCAGCCTGGCCATGGTCAACATTACACCACGCCTGGACACAGTGTTTAGCAGGAAACGGCGAACTGCGCTCCGCGACCGAAGTCACATACACTGACACGGCGTTTTTTATCGGTTAACACCCGACTGACACGATGCAGATGCCGATGAAGTTAGTCATCACTGAAAATGGTCAGCAGACCAGGGGACTGACTGTCC
This sequence comes from Capitulum mitella, assembly GCA_030062745.1. Lineage (NCBI taxonomy): Eukaryota > Metazoa > Arthropoda > Thecostraca > Pollicipedomorpha > Pollicipedidae > Capitulum > Capitulum mitella. The sequence continues at coordinate 4,712,993 of CP099851.1, read as the reverse complement.
GTCCATCCCCTCTGCCCAGACGACCAGGGGATCAACTCTGTGCGTCCATCCCTTCAATGCAACGGAGCCAACCGCATGAACAGCGAGACCGCCTCCATGCCAGAGCTCCACAGACCGCAGCAAAACCCGGCAGCGCATAACACAGAGATATGCGCAGTCCGTAGCGGTAACCGCTCGATCGTTCCCACCACGGGCGCGCGAGCGACCGTCGTCCGCCGCAGCTGGACGCAGAGAGACGCCGAGCCAAAGCCGGTGCTGGCATTAGCGCACACGTGTCATGGGTTCTTGGGACCCGCCGGTCTTGTATGCATCAATCGGGCTTACATTACCTGCATCTCCGCAGAGGGCATGTAACGAAACGCCTCTATGCCGCCACCGTTTAGCGGTCTGAATGCCGGCTGTGGCGTTCGGCTAATGGATTTCACGAAATCGACGGACGCTTAACAGCGGCCATGTCCTTTCAAAGCCAGGCTGCAGCACGCCGTGCCCTATCGCCGAAGCGTACGACGCCAGCCAGAGTAAAGATTTCAGAGCTCGCGCTGCGGCGAAAAAGACTACAAACCAATGCGTCAGTAGTGCTAAAGGAGGCGGCATCGAACAACGGATAGATATCCCGGAGCACGCGCCGGAAAGAGCAGGATATCATCTGCCCAGTTTTGACAAAGGAAATTTGCCGTTACTGCTCTGGCATGGGTTGGATCACAGACAACAACCTGCCCCTGCTCCTCACGCTCACAATATACTCTGCATAGCTAAAACCAGGTCAAATCCGGAATGATTCATAACGTTTGAACGTCACTGACCACAACGAAAACCAGCCACATTAGACATGGCATGAATGGGTCACCACCAACCTTACAACTGGTACACCTCATATGCCAGGACAGAAAACTGCCTGTCACTAGGGCATGAAGGCAGGTAAAAATAGCACGGAACAAATAACTTGACAGCGGAAACCGGCAAAGTACAATATCTCGATAAGAATGACACTAAGGCGAGAACAAGAGACGAGATGCGTCTGGCAGGAAGCCGTATTCCACATAAAAAATCGTTTCTGCGCAGCAATGTCATGTTTTGAGATCTGACCCAATTCGTTTTTTTTTTTGTCGCTAGCCCAGCTCCACGTCACATCACGGTGAAACGACATTTTCCGTCTCCAATGGCAGAGGGAACACACTTTCCCTTTACATAACCTGACTTTCCACCGGATAAGTCTGCTTGATATGAAAGATACTGTTCGGATCTTTGTAATGACATATTCCTAAAAGACCCCTCAACCATTCGTACACCACATGAGTAGCATGATCCAAGCCAGGGTCGTATAGTTTACCTTCAATGCCCCGTAAGCAGGTGATTTGACAAGTGACGACGCAACTATCTAGCTCCACGCGCGAAGCTCACTTTCCTTCGCGCTGCGTTTCTACACGGGTCCGAAAAACAATAACGTTACCTGCATCTTGAGGGCTGTGCCCTTGTGGCGATTGTGACGCATCTTAGGCTTCTGTCGCATCGACAAATACATCGTATCGCGCCGTATCTTGGCAGCACATGGGACGATAGCTGTCATCAGGCTTAGTCCCAGCCAAACAACAACCCCCTTTATGACCGGTCCGGCGTGGCGCTATCGTCTCTGCGGGTCTCTCCGTGCACCTTCAACGATCGCCGTCCCGGCCCCGGTCCGATTTCCAGCGAGGCGAGGACAGCGGACCGGTGGCCGCCGTGCGCGGGTTCACTGAACGGGGCGGAGGACGGCCGGCCGACCCGGCGCCGTCACGGCGGGCCGGCTCCCGCACCGCGGCCGCCGACCGGCCAGACAACCGAGCACGGCCGCCGACCGACGCAGGGCCAACCACGCAACCGACCGCGGCCGCCGACCGGCCAGACAATCGACCACGGCCGCCGACCAGCCAGACAACCGAGCGCGGCCGCCGACCAGCCAGACAACCGAGCACGGCCGCCGACCGGCCAGACAACCGAGCGCGGCCGCCGACCGGCCAGACAACCGAGCACGGCCGCCGACCGGCCAGACAACCGAGCACGGCCGCCGACCGACGCAGGGCCAACCACGCAACCGACCACCGCCGCCGCCCACCAGCCAGACAACCGAGCGCGGCCGCCGACCAGCCAGACAACCGAGCGCGGCCGCCGACCAGCCAGACAACCGAGCACGGCCGCCGACCGAGGTCGGCCGACCACACAGCCAACCGCGGCCGCCGACCGACGCAGGCCAACCAGACAACCGACCACGGCCGCCGACCGACGCAGGCCAACCAGACAACCAACCGTTGCCGCCTACCGACGCGGCATCAGCCAGACACCAACAACATTCAAAATCTGGCACGTTTTTAACAGGCGTAAGAGTAACGTCCGTGACAAATCGTTCTGCCTTCATTTTCCAGTTTCGTTACATTGGACCTATTTTGTGCCAGGCAAGCAAATGGGGCAACAATGAAGCTGTGATGTTCTTCTGTGGTTTTACTTATTTCGGGGCCCAAGTTAACACGCAACACCAGCGAGACGCCTTGTGGAGTCCACCGACCTGTGCATCCAACTGAGTTTTTCAACTTTGGAAGTATCTTTTTACATCTGCATGGTACAATTATTTTCCTTAACGGATCTGGCAACGCGAACCAAAATTTAGTAGCACTCTGTAATGCTACGTCCCGATACATTTAGTATTAAGTTCAATAATGAAACCGATATGTCTAGTCTCATCGACTCCAGGAATGATATGTTTTGAGCTCAACGACCCCTATCATATTGTCTGCTGTCATTGCTGGGTGGTAAAAAACACAGTTAAAGGCACACCCAGCAGTGAATACATCGCTTCAGAAAAGTTACATAGCTAACCCTCGAACGTCCCCAGAACAGTATGTCCCGCAGAAAACGCTACGACAATGGGACATACCTCTGAAAAGCAACACCCTTACTATTCAGATAGGCCAAACTGTTGTGAAACTGCTGTCGGAAAACGTAATTAAGGGTCATATTTGACTTCGGCACCGGATCGATGACAAATCTTGCTCCTACAAGACAAAGACTGCGAATTGTCGATTACTACTGGACGACTGTTTATGACGTAAGTGGACGCTGACCGGCTGACTGGTCATGTAACTGCTATTTAGATACCGACATAGTACATAAGTACTTGCAATAATGATTAATAATGCTTTCACTTCCTTCAGGATAGTTATTTCCTCTTATTTTATGTTTACCTTATTGAACTTTTCTTCATTAATATTCCATTTCATAACTTTTTGTCCTCGACAGCTCTTTGTTTCTGCATTATCTCATTTTATGGCTGTTTTCCTGTTAAGTAAACATATTTCCATTTTAGTGTATTAATACTGCTTCCATCTTTTCCACATTTGTTTTCCTGACTGTAACTTCCAATGTATTCCAATTTGCTATGGTTTCTGGAATATTTCTTTACTGTTTTCTTTTGTTTCTTTGCCTATTATTTACTTCACATCTACAGTTCTGCCCTTGTGTTCTCAATATTTCTCTTTTATGCTTATATCACATTCATCTGAGATATAGATGTAATCTGACATAACAATTTGTTACTGTTTTGGAAATATATCTGTAGCAGAGTTAAGCAACTTATTGAAAGAAATTCAAGTCTTGCAGGAAAATTTCAGTTCATGAAGTGTCTTAAGGTTGCTACAACAGGACTAGCAATAAGTAGGAAGCCTGATTTAGCTATGTAATATGGCAAAACATTTCTGGTCAAATTTGTTATTTTCAGACAAAACTGAAAATGAAGTGAAAATGTCACCTTTTTTGTACTGGTGTGACTCACATTTTTTGTGAATGAATGGATTATTGATGGCTGAAATTTACCTGACCAAGGTAACACTTCTGAAACGACTAACTAACACTACTGAAATGACAAAATAAATACATAAATCAATCAGTCCTTTTAAAAAAATTGGAGACAGCAGCATTGCTGTATCTACCATGTTCTGTTTATGTGGCCAGTTTCATGTAAATCATAATTCCACCTCACATATCAAGGTAATAATCCACACAGTTCACAACAGCTCTATGCCACTTTACTTTCTTAGGAACATGATCCTAGCCCTGCCCCAGTTAAGTGACACTTGGTGGTATTGCATTTAAAGAATTGGCACAAGGTGCAAGAAGGAAGCATAAAAAGGTATTTCAAGTTACATCAGGTTTGCAGGGATAAATAATTCAAACAAAATATCTTCTTAAGTATTTTCAAGGATGCAATACCTGTTACACTTCCAGATCCACTTGTGGACATTTGCTCTATCACATTCATGAATACTGGTACCATTCAACATCCACTTGCTGTACCATACCACCAGATCTAGATCCATTATGTTGTGCTACTGCCATTCACATATATTTCTGCATTTCTTTTTTTTGGGGGTGGGGGAAAGAAGTTACAGCAAGGAAATCATACAATTGAAGATTTCCACAAGTAGAAATATAAAACACTAAATCAAATGCCACACAAAATGGATCAATATTTATAAAAACACAGGGCTGTGAATCCATTGCATCATTGTACCATATGGTACCATCCATTGTAGCTATGGTAACAATTGTGCATACCATGTACATGATGTCAAACAAAAATTAAATACAAATCAGCAGAATGAAACCACAAAAAGTCCCTTTTTCAGAGGATGACACTGTACAAAACTACTTCTGGCCATATGAAGCTTGAATGCTAACTGAGCACTGAAACCATAAAAAGTTGCTTTTTTTGGCAACAGAAACTGTACAAAAACTGCTACAGCAATAATCTTGCATTCATACCAAGCAGTGACATCTACATCTTTGTCAGCTTGTGTGTTTCATTTATCATTGCCATTTTCATTTCAGCATGTCTGACATGTTCCATTCAGAGCTCAAAATAATGCCCTGTTTTAGAATGGCACACAAAACATTCAAGTTCAATGATGGCTAATTTTTTGAAACTGGCTGCATACCTGTACCAATGACAAAACCATCAAAGGTAGCCAGGAATACCAGCACCTACACTCCAAAAACTCAGGCTATATGGCATTAATCTCTGCCCTGTTTTGCATGATTTTCTAGTAATTTCCCTTTGAACTTTGTACTAAACATTTCCTTTAAAATGTCTCAGCCAAAGAAGACTCAAAATCACCCCAACATCATGCTGTTGTCATTCCTCCAATTTAAGCATGCCTGCAGCCAACTCTTATAGATACTGTTAACCCTTAATTCTCCAGGATGTCAGACCCTTACTCTGGGATATATTTCAGTGTCAATACTATATAAAAAGAGCCATACTCAATTACCCGCCATAAAAACTGTCAGAACAAGCTTTCAAATCCTAAAACGACAAAAGAGAGTTTCAAAAACACCAATGTTAAATAATCATTCCCGTTTCCTTTCGAATCCTATTACCTCATGACGTCATCAACCCATGCCCTCAGGCGCCACCAGCCGAGGTAAACAAACTGACGCCATATTTGCCCTCCCGACCACAACACACCGGATGCCGGTAAGCACTGCTGAATGAAACGATTCCAGTGACGATGCACAAGCCGTTACTTTGTTGTAAGGTCCAGGATGTTCCAGAAACTACAATCACTGGGGCCGATACCACTCGACTTAAAGCAAAACACAAAGAGAAATACTGCCACACCATACACAACACGCGCAAAAAGATAGCGAAATGTAGCACATCTGTCCAGAAAAGCAACAATACGACTGGCATCCTATCATAAACTGCACAAAAAGGGTATAAACAAACATCCAGCAAAACAGGGAGAAAGTTGACGAGCGGGGCGATACGGCGTGGTCGGGCGGCCATTAGATTCATGACTCAGCAGTCCTACCTCAAACTGCCAGTTTGCACCCTGCAGAAGCTGCCTTGCTTGATCTCTAGCGCAACCAGCAACCATGACGAACTGATTAACCATCACTTCATTACGCAGGGAATCCATCTTGTACACTAATATAAGCGCGCTGTGTTACCCACACACACACGGGCGGATCCAGAGCGCAACTGTTTTGGTACGGGCGGATTGACGTCACACCATAACATGACTGTGATTGGTCCACACTCCGTACGGTCGGAGCACGCATGACATACAAAACAAATGGGTGTTCTACGGAGAACTGCAAGATACGCCCCTAGATCACTTCCGTTCAGATCTAGAATGAGGCACAATTTTCGGATATTTTTTCACAATCAAAATAAGAAATTGAGATAAATGGAAACCACTACGCTGACATCTATTATTAATTGAAATACATGGGCTAGGGCTGCCAAATCATCTCTAAGTTGCGCAGATGTGACCATCAATGCGCTTAACTTCAAGCGACGATGGCGCTCTCAGACGACTGACTGACGCCCGACGGGACGCAAGACGTGACTTTCCACACGGACGCTTGAGCCCAAGAGGCTGTGCGTCCTAACCCACGACAAACAAACAAACGATGGCGCTCAAGACGACTGACTGACGCCCGACGAGACACAAGACTTGACCCAAGACTTTGGACACCTGAGCCCAAGAGGCTGTGTGTCCTAACTCAAAAACAAATGATGTGAACAGACGATGACGCTGTTTCCAGCCAGAGCGTATCCAAGACGACTGACTGACGCCCGACGAGACACAGGACTTGACCCAAGACTTTGGACACCTGAGCCCAAGAGGCTGTGTCCTAACTCACAAACAAACAAACAAACAAACAAGACTATGCATCTACAAACGACTGACTGACGCCCGACGAGACAGAGGACTTGACCCAAGACTTTGGACACCTAAGCCCAACAGGCTCCAACTCAGAACAAACAAACCAACAAGCAGACGACCCGACAGACAGACTTGACAACTGAAACCAGCCAAGAGGCTGTGTACTAACTCACAAACAAGACCAAAACAAAGCCTTGACCCAAAACTGAGACATTTGAGCCCAACAGGCTGTGTGTCCTAACTCACAACAAACAGACTATGCGTCCATCAAATTAGATCATGTTTGTTTGAATGGAACTCATGCAGATGACTGACTGATGCCTGACAAGATGCCCGGTTTGGCGCAAGGCTAGTCAGGTTTTGAAGATGACACATGGTTAATCCTGACCCATGTGTGAAAAAGAAGCCAGAAAACCAACTCATTCATGGAGTTTCAGTCAAGCACTGGTCAAACATAGTTAAAGGCTTGTGGCAGGGATGCAGTTACCTTCAAATTATTGGTGTTGTGAACAGCAGGTTCAGGCCTGCTTTTTCCATGCATTGCAATAGACTTAAATTTAGAATATTTGATATTGGTGTTGCAACACCAAAAGAACAGGTGTGGCCACCCCTTGGCTTAGTAGGCTGAGGGTAAAGTCTGACAAGGTGAATGAATTACCCAGAGTTTGAATTAGAAATGTGCTGGAATGCTTCTGGAAAGGATGCCTGCCTTGAATGTTATGATGTGTGTTAAAGCACATGAAAGTGTTTTGCTCAGGAATGTGAGGAGACTGGTGTGAGAAACAGTGAGCACATGGCAGTGTCATGCATAGGCCAGGCTGGAGGGAAGTTCTCAGTACTGTTCCACGAATGTCTGTGCTGGGACAAGACCCTTTACCTGTATGTCAGTAAATTGTTAGGTCTCCTCAAAATTGCTGTGCAAAGATTTGTTGTCCTGATAGTGTAGCATTAAACTACTTGTCTGAAAGTAATGGAGGTGCCAACACATTGAAAGATTACTATGGTACCACATGTGTAGATACCTGGGATGTGTCTGTTCTGCATATGCATATTGCTACTGCACTTTTGTCTGTTGCACTCTGCATACCTGTGCCCCATTATCAGTATCTTGCCTAGGCAAAATTTTGGCATGCAATGAGAGCTCTTGCAAGCCAGCAGGCACATTAAATGCATGTCCATTTACATAATTAAATTAGTAGTTTACCAGAATTTAACCAGCATACTTTCTTTTTTAAGATTTGCCATGGAAGTGTTTCTGTTCCCAGTGTACTTTGAGGCATTTCCACATGTTTCACATGCATTAGAAGAATGTATTCTTTAGTATGAAATGTTCACATGCTTCCTCAACTTTGTGCTAAGGCAAATGACACAAGCTAAACACAAACTTTGTTTTTCTCTGCTGTTTGTGAGTACAATGCTGATTGTGTACTGTATGGCCATGAAGCAATGTGAGGGATGAAACAATGACTGCTTTTGCAGGAGCTTTGACAACTTAGGAGCCTCTGCAGTTGCAACTCTGTCTTGGCAGAGCACTGTTGTAATGACAGTGTCTGGGACATGGTCATTAATATCTTTCCTTCACCCATAAAAAATGCCAGCATTTTCAGAAGAAAATCAAGTTGTGGTTTGCAGGCCTGGTTCAAACAGGCACTTTCTCTCAGATACCCAGAAAAATGCTCACTCCTACTTCCCAGGAATGTCTTGTGATTTCTGCTGCAGCTTGCCCCTCTGAAACTGTAGGTACTGAAACCTCACTTAGATTATTTTTGTGTCAAACCAAGCTGCCATGATCTGCAGTATACAAGGTTAGAGCACTGGTCTTCCCATCCTTGCAAGATGGGTTTGAGTCACTCAGGTACTTGATATTTTGCCTGCAAGCTTATCAGGTGTTGGGGTCAGAGTTTATGCAACAGACTGCATGGCAATGGGTCTGATCCCTAACATCATTCCATTAAACCATGTGGATCAGATAGGCAAGGAAATTCATTGACCACTACCCCTCAGAGTCTAAACATTTTTCTTTTTTGTTTGTTTGTTTTAGGAGCTATGGCGTGACACTGGACACTTGACGCCAGTGTCCAGCCTCAGATTTTTCGTGCCTTACGTGCGGCTCTGGTTTTCGAAAATTGCCACACCAGCAGGTGTTTCCATCACAGGTAAAAATGCTGAATCCACTTCCAGCAGGTCAAAGGTTGTGGAAGAAGGAGCCCTAAGGGTACTGTGAATAATCCGGCGCTCGTGCCATTTTAACACTTTTTTTACAAGTACTGAAAAACTCTTGTAAAAACCTTTCTTTTTGAAACACCAGGAAGTTTGCAAAATATGCCCTTTTGTCTGTGTTTGCCTTTTGCATTTACTTTATTCTGTCTAATGCCTTATATACTTACTACATTGATGTTCCCTTGGACGCTGTATTTGCGGTGGTGCGAGGAAGCCGTCATAATGACTTATGAGGCGAAAAGTTCATGGATAGCTTAGATCCACATTTACTCTTGTTATTGCCAGTATCCCTAGTGATGTCCATGGCATCATTTCTTCCACTGTGCATTGGACCTCTGGGCTTAGGGAGCTCTTGTAGATGCTGCCTCTTCTGTTTATTTATTCGCAACCAGTAAGTGCGAGGCCCCTGAAGGATATGTTTTCACAGCATGAGCGACTTGTATTTTACCCCTTTAAGTCGTGACAGATTTGAAATATAATATATATATATATATTTATATATATATACATATGTGTGTGCATGTGCGTGTGTGTTTGTGTTTGTTTGTGTTTGTGTTTGTGTAACCTTACGAACTCCGAGTGAACGACGCTTTTTCACGCTGTACAAATAGCGATTAACGTAGGTAACGTCTCGCACCCGTTTTTGCGTTTTTTTCCCTATCCTTTGTCCGTGCCGTCGGCTTGCTTATTGGTGTGGCACAATGTCGTTTTGATTAGCACCGCCCCAGTACAGTAGCCTGAGTGTCACTTGGGCTTCCATATTGCGACGTCGCGAAGTGAAAAAGATTGTTCCTGCGAAATGCAGTTCAAGCCGCACGGCTTCTGTAGCGCCAGGATTTCCCATCAGTTTGACAAGTCCGATATGTACCTCAGCGTGCGGCGACTTTTCGTCGTACCTCTCCGGTTTCTTGAAAATTGCCTTCGCGCCTGCAGGGCATCATCATATGTCATGAAAGCACACATGGTCATCACGCGGTCTGCCCGTTTCCAGCTGACCTTATACTTGTTGATCAGCTGATGATTGCTATCCCGAGTTGCACTAGCATGGGAGGGTCGAAAAAATGGGAAGACGCGCCCCGCCAAAAAAGTTTTTTAGGTACCGGAAACTGCTGTCATTGTACTTTGGTGATGATGATAGTTTTGGAATGGCCTGTTGGTGCTGGAGACTGTTGAAAATAACCGTCCGAAATGGAACAAATGATGCGTGTGATTGCGGACTCAAACGAGCAATGCAAACCAATTTAGAAGTTTGCGTCACTGCTCTTTTCTCTGTGCATGCGAAGCAAAATATTGAGTCACGCCTGAGGTAATCGTAATGATTGGTTGCACACAGGGACACACAGGGATCCCTTGATAATTGGCGGCGATTGCAACAACTTACTCGTTTTATAATCAGGAATGCAGCCCAAGCTCAGAAACCGTTTCCTGACGATAATAGCAAGAGGGCATTTTCTCCAGCATGGTTGGTAATGGTGAATAAGTCTTGTTTCATAAAACTTCGTGCCAAACCGCTGCGCCTTATCGCAAACGAGAGAACGAAGGACATAATCTGGGTGTGCGACTTTGAGAGAGGTCGCAACAGGAGCGTTATTGTTGCTTCTTGGATCGGGTCTGGGCCGCTGACCCACCGAGCAGCATATGGGCAGCGGGAGACGGTCATTGTATGTAGGGCTAACGTCGCCTCGCCATTAGCGGAAGTTGTCCCAGGATAACGCAGGTGGCCACTGTCAAAGTTGTTTGGGGTTCGTCGGCCTGTGGAACATGGGACTTCGCTTGCACGCAAAGCTTCGGATTTCTCGGATCCTAGGACTCCACCGCCACAGAAATCTTACCAAAAGAAGGCCGCTTTGGCCTTGGATTCTTTGCTTGTGTAAAATTTACATCTCTCCCGTTCCAAGAAGAATAAGTGTCATTGGCCTACGTACCCTCTCCCGTTCCGCTCTTGTTGACAGGCTGATGTGCGCCTCGCTGCCCACTAGGATCGAGGGACCGTCAGTTTGGATTTAAAGGGGCAAATGATGGTTTTCTTCCCCACAGATTTGCAGCACTGAGCCATCGGTAAGTTTTGGGTCTTCTGTCTGTAACGTACTAACGGCCTAATGGATAGGGATTGTGAATGATAGGGCTAGGGCCAGGGACAACCAATGCCATGTGTCCTTATTTCATCGCTGGCACTGTTGTTATTTTACGACTTGCGGCCCGATTGTTATCAGTTGGTTGCTGCTGTGGAATGCCGTAGGTAAACTATCGCACTGTTGCTCATCATGTCCGGGCCACTGAATACGCCACTGACTGGTAATCGTTTTGTTGATTCACCACAGCTGCAAACACCACGAGGCCAGGCTGGCTTTGTCGCGATTTCGAAATGATATTGGGGATGGCGATAGGGTAAATCGTTCTCAGGGCCCATTTTTCTTGTTTCAGTGCTATGAGTTCGTGACCGCCACCAAATGAAATCTGTTGTAGAGCCATCTTTTGACGGACATCGAAACTATCGATGTAGGTGGCGCTAAGGTAGCGCGTACCCCTTTATTGCTCTTCTTTAAGCGCAGTCTCCTCGCACTATCGTCAACAGTATTTTTGTCATGATCTCAGTGACTAAGAAGCATCACGTATGTTTTTTCCGGCTTTGTTTCGTATTCACGATTTCACGTTGGCTGATGAGTGTTCTCTGTTTATTTACTTCAGTGGCTACGGATGTTTTCTGTGATATCCGACAGTGATTTGTTATTGTATACCTGACTGGTCATCCTGATGCATCGAGACGATTTGCCCCTGACCAGCCCTTCAGTGGGACGGAAATATGGCCTTAAGAAAACAGACATTCTATAGCATGCGGTCTACAGGAATTTCATAGTTTTGCCATCGTATGGTATGGACAGGGGACTAGGTTCAGTGGCGTTCGCTCATGTTCGACTGTCAAAGAATGATGTGACATCGCAATTTAACTACATCCACGCCTTCACGTACCAAGTTAAGGCTGCCACAGCATTTTCTGAGAAAAAGACTACGCTCTTGATTCCTTTTCGGAAATTCGGTGTGTGGGGGGGGGAGCGGGATGCACGTAAGTAGCTTGAAGATTCCCGAGCCAAAATGAATGAACGAAACGTCCATCGCCGTTTTGCGCCATAACTGATACAAATGCTGCGCCCGTTAATCTGGTGACATAGGCACTGCTGGCCATCCAGGTGGCTTGCTGTGGCAAAATGCCGGGACAGAAGCAGCATGCGCTCACTAGCTCTCCGTTAACCCTCACCATTTGGCCACCTGCGACAGTCCAGAGGGGGTGGCCCCCCACGATTTCCAAACCTGTTGAAATGGGTCTCCGGAACGAAAACGCACATGTGGCTTGGTCCTTTAGCTACACGATGATACCCGATTGGGACCCAAGTCAAATAGTGACCTTGCAGACGAATGCAAAGGAGGTCATGTTAGTCGGTTTGGTTTCCGTTAGGTTCTGTTGACCCACGCAACCAATAGGTCTCCTTTTAGGGGCCCGGAGCGAAGTCTGAGAGTGAATAAAGACTTGGAATTATTGCCGGTATGGAAATCAGCGCTTCCCAGTGCTTAATGACCTTCCAAGGCAATATCAGAAGGGTTAATGACCTCAGAGGCTTCAGTTCACGAATTCGGCCTGAAGTGACCTTGACTCAGGGGAAGTCTCGAAATTTTGAGGTCACTCACAGCATTGATCATAGGCATGCATGAGATTGAGTAAGAATGATCTTCATAAAAACACCTCCCCGTTCGAAACACGCTGAAAACCATCGGTTTACCAAGGTTTCACCAGGCATGCGCTCTTCGAGCAGGTCGTGAGTCAGTGACCGGTCAAAGTGTCTATTCCAAATTTGTAGGGAGTACATACAAAGAATCCAAAGTTGGCCGTGTAAAGTGAGAGAGCGATCGGAGCAGTCGTCAACGGTCAACTTGCGAAAAAAATCACGCTCGGCTGCACCAGCCCCTCTGTACTGGTGAGGGTTAAGGCCCAGACGATGCCTCCGAAGATAGGTTTGACGTTCTTTTCGTTCTAGCTGAAGACATCAAAATGGCGTTTACTCCAATTACCCATTTACGCTCTGGAATGTCGTTTCCGTCTCCTGGTTCATTATGTCGTTATCGCCGATTGCCTCGTTCGTTTTATTGTTTGTGTCGTTTTCACAGTGAAGCGTCGTTGTTTCACTGCGACCTTGTTACGATCCCGTTTGGCCACTTTTTAAACTGGTTATTTTTTGGTCGGAATGCATGAAGGATCAAAAGTTCGGGGACGACGACATGTCTAAAGGGCTGTTTTTGTTCCATTCATCAAAAGTTGCTGCGTTCTCGTTTTCTAGCCCTAAGGTGCCAAACCATATGAAGTTTATTCCTGTGTTTTCTATTAAAGACCTTGATGATTTGCTTAGAGAAGCCGGCCAGACTTTCTGGAGCGCTCTTACCTCGAGAAGTCTCGGCCGGCTTCTGGCCGCCTGTCACCACCGCGACCCTGACCTCACCTCAGGTCACGTGGCCTCGACCAATCAGGAGGCGGCACAAAGGCCGCCAGAGCATTCTATCTGGCTGTAGGAACGCTTCGACAGCCAGTCTATGCACCATCGGTTGCGACCTCACGATCCCCCACTAAATGCTATGGCGAACCCACTAACCAGCTGTGCTGCCGGGCCGATGTCAGAAACAGAAGTATCTGAGAGACCTGTTGGTAAATTGCGTGAAAATTTCAGAATGAGCTGTATCGTAAACAGTAAACACAGTTCCCTCGGGCATGCGATTCCCGAATGATTACCGTCCGTCAACTGTTCCGGTCGCGGCAGTTTGAGGCGCTCATTATAATTTTGTCTGCTCAATGAAACTTAGAGTTCATTGTCTCTGATGGCCTTCCCTACAGTGTCGATTTTCTAACGTTATTTCAACAGGAGCGGCGCAACGGATTTTCGATTGGCTCAGCCCAGACGATGAGTTCTTGATAGGAGACCCCTTCCCCTTCCCTCGAAACTTTGTTTTTCTCTGGATCTCGGGTACTTCATTTTACGATTGAAGAAATATACAATACAAACTCGTCGCTTATCTGGCCGAAATACCATAAAATTGGCAATCACCATACAAAAAAAAAATGCGTTTGACATCACAAAATAAACCGCCTTCGCTCTCCACTGCATGCTCTCGCAAATTTTGGAATTTTCTCGTCCGAGCAAGGGACAGACTTCCGTGATTTCATTCATGAATGCAATTTTATTACAATGCATCCGAAGTGACATTTCGCCGACAAAATGACATCATACAATTTTGTTGCACTTTACACTGGATTTAAGGTATCTGTCGAAGTATGGCTGATGATCGTCTTACACCAGCCAGTTTCGTTAGAATGGCTATGCTCTTAGACGTTTCCGTGCAAATCCACAATATTCTTCTCATCCTCCCTCCAAAAACCTGAGAATGAATCTTAGCTTCACCAGAATGCTTCACATTACGAGCTGCGTTTATTGTGGGATATTGGTACCCCACGTCGGCGCCGCCCATGTATTTCAGAATACGGATTTACATTTGACCGTTCACTTCAGGGCAGCCGCTGAAAATCTGTATTTTCGGGACGGCTTGTCCTTCGTGGTCCGTCCATTTCTGTAGGATGCCGGAAGGAAAACAGTATTGTGCATGGTTATGTTGAAGCAAAAGCTGGTGAAAGCTATGCAGTTTTTTCCACTTGGCTGGTCAACGACCTGCTCTGTGTTTTCCCTGTCAAACGTCAAATGAAACTTTTTTTTTCATCCAAGAAAGAGGTGATTTCTCATTGTTGCAGTGCTTAAACAAGGAGTCCGTGGCTCGAGAGCAGAAACCTCCGAGAGAAGTGCCTTGAAACTGGACATCTAGCCGTCGGTTTAAAATGGTGTGGAAGCCACTGTCCCGATATTACAACTAGGACAAGGGTTCGGCTAGCGCCAGGAAGAACGTCCAGTGTCTCTTCAGGATCCCTGAGAGGGGGACGGCTCGACGCACAGCGCCGGTTAAACGGCTCGTTACCGCCTTACGGGCGGTCGACGTGCTGGGAATCTCGTCGTCCTGTACGTCCGGTGCGCTCCCGGACCGTGACGGAAGGGAAAGGGCGGCGCCAATAAATCGGCAGCGACGGGGCACGCCGACGGGCCGAGAGAAAGAAGCTAACGAGCGAAGTCAGGTACGCAGTGGTCTGGAATGAGGGAAATTAACAGACGGAGGACGTGTCAGTGCGCCCATTAAGCCGTTCTAAGCCATATCGCACGGTTGGAGATCGCTAAGAATTATGTATGAGTCAAGTAGGACCATAACTACCTCAATGTCAGTTAACGCCCATATTGCAACTTGATATACGATTGGAGTAAAAAAAACCTTTGTTAGTGTCCGTACGTAGGCGTGCCTTTACATGTACGCGGTGCATAAAGACAATAAAGACTGACTCAGTACATCCGTCTTGGAATAATCTGCGCAATTAGATATCTGCATGCAAGCCCAACATATCTTGATGTCATGAAATAAAATGTTGCTGCTGTAACAAAAAAAAGATGTTCGTGAGACTGATGTCGATGAAAACTGTATACAGTTCCAAATATACACTGCTCCGCTGTTGAAAATGTACATGCCCTTTAAAATGACGTATGTGCCATCTCTCACCGTGAACAGTTAAAACAGAGTACATTTTATGTTGATGTGCCGACTTCGACGTCATGTGAACGTGAATCGATCGTCAGTAACAGCGTCTAAATGCTTATTCCTGGTTCTTTCCTTCTCTTGGTTCATCCAGACGGCTGTTTTTTTTTAACGTACGGCCCTCAGCCAGCTCTAACTGCCCGGCTCTCCGTGCGGACTTGGTGACGTCGTGTGACGTCAGACCCCGGCCTGGCTCTGATGGGAGTGGTGAGCGTTTCCCGAGAGCGGCACTCCGCCCTTCCGGGCAGCGGGCTCTTAATAACCAGGTCATCAGACCAGTGGGATTCCGGCCATCTCGGGCTTCTATTTATCTCCGCCGCCTCACCTGCTGTCATCCGAACGGGAACTCTGGCCTGGGCCAGGAGCAAACGCAGCACGACGCGCGTCGGAACCTTACAGAGTTCCACCAGCACAGAACGAATAATGTGTGCCCTTGAAGACCTGTAGGCCTGGGGAAATGCGGCGATTTTGACGGCCTTGAAGCGCTCAGTCTTGTGTAAAATGGCAGCTAGTTGCTGACCTGGAAAAGATGGTCATCGCATTTCTAACACACATCCCCGTAACCGCCGAATATGTCTCAGATTTGTACGGCACCCTGAACGCCTCTCGCTGCAGCCCTTTTTCCCCGTTTTTTTATACATTTTTTTAACGAAGACGTCTGCCAGCCTACTCATGCTATCGCGGGAACCGATCAGTTATCCCGCGGAGGATGAACGGTTCTCAGGCGTCGGCCGTTGACGATTGAGCCGCGACAGGTTACTGCTTCCGGAGCAGGGCTCGGCCCGGCCGCCCGAGGACGGAGCTGACCGAGTTCAGGGCCTGGTCGGCGCTGGGCAGCTGAGACCCCGGGCTGGATGTATCGTCTTCAGGGCCTGATCAGTTCTGGGCTGTCGGGACTGCTGGCCGGATATAGCGCCTTCGTGGCCTGATCAGCGCTGGCTGGCAGTTGGGACCTTTGGCAGGACAGCAGGAGCCCGCAGGCGGCTTGAGGGCAATTTGCAACCCGTAGTGGCATTAACAAACACTGGAGGTACAAGAGGGCAGTAACAGTGCCCGAATCGCTCTCGAGTGGTTCGGTTGGTCATACTCTGTGCACCACTTAGCCACGCTCTCCGGCGCTGCTGCTGACGACGAACAGCGCCAAACGTTGCGTTCCTTAAATTCATGCCATAATTGCCCCATGACCATTTCAGCTTTAGCACGGCTATAAGATTTCATTTTGCCCGAAATCACTCGTCACGGTCTGGGCAGACTATGAAAACCTTGTAACGGATCCACCAACCAGGCTTCAGAGGACTGTTAATTCCGGTGACCTGACCACTATGACAATGACGGAAAATCCCTCTCAAAACGATTGTCCGTTAGCACGAATCTGACCACAGAGCCCCTAAATTGTCTTGCCGCAGGCCGTTTGTGTATGTCTCAGAGTCCTCTAGGCCATATAGTTTCATTTTAAACCCACAAAATGAGGACTGCGCAATGCCCAAAGTGTGCGTCGAAAACGACGCGAAGGTTGGTGACATTCCCCCGGCGATGACGGCCTGCGCTGGCTTCACCAGCCTCCGCTGAGTCGGCAGCGGCTCCGTCCTGACGGCGCAGCCTTCTCAGCGGCGGCTCCCTCTGCCGGCGCTCCGTTCCACGCAGTCCCAGCCTCTGGGTCAGCGGGCCGGCCCCTGAGTCCCCCCCGGCCGGCGGGTGCCGCGGCGGCCTCGCCGGCCGGCCTCCTCAGGGCGGTCCCAGCGCGGCCGCCTCTGGCTGGTCGGCCGGCGCGCCGCGGCCGGCCAGTGCTGGCGCGCGGCTCCTCCCGGCAGGACGTGTCTCGGTGTCGCTCCCGCTCAGCTCAGCTCAGCTCAGCTCCGCAGCCATGCTGCTCGCCAGGTGAGTGTGAGCCGGCCTGCTCGGAGGGCTGTGCTGCCCACAGCTGCGCCACGTTCCCTCCGGTCGAACGGTGCAGGTCTGTTTTAACGGGGTGGCGTGCAGACATGTTCATGATGCGGTTTGTGACCGTAAATTTGATGTAAATAGTTGGGAAACTTCTCGCAGGTCGTGAACAAAGTAAGACAGCTAGGCTGAAGTGAGGATTCTGCATGAACGGGACGAATCGTTGAAGATTCAGCTACAATTATTATTTTCCCCCAGAAAACTAAGCACATCTATTTGCGTCTGCAGCTAATTGACCAGCTTGCCACCTCGACAATATCTCGAGTACGATTTGAGATATGTAGATGTAAAATATATGTGAAGCTGAGTGAAGTTTTCGTGAACGAATATCCGTCAAAAAATGAAGCAGTTTCATGGTGCGGAAAATATACATTTTTACGTTCTGTATTGGACGACGAAATAGTTTAGCCCATCGCAGCCCATCGCAGCGATGAGTCCTAAGTGGCTCAGTTGAGAGCAAAAAATCCCATAGCCTTAGCATTTTCCAAAACTCTCCAGGTTGATAAAATGGAGAAGATAAAAGCGTTCTTTTTTGTTATGTTTCAAGTACCGAATAAACCTATCGCCATTTTGGGCTTGAGATAATTTTTCATCGGGCAATTTTTCATCAGGCTGGATCTTGATTCTTTTATCTTGATCGTGGGCCTGAGTTTGATTGAAATATTGACTTTAATGGCTCTCTTGAATGCCCATTTTAAGGGAATGGCTTCGATGAAGGCCGTTGTTTTTTGCGAGTGACATAAGAACATCTTACGAAATGCTGACCCTGTTTGTCGTACACAGTCGTGATTCCCCGATGATAACATTCGTATTCTCAGTGCAGTTAGTGTCACCAAAAACAAAACACAAGGAATCCACTTTATCCATGGACTGCAGGTTTTCAGTATAAATATAAAGGACCCGATGTAGCAAGAACTTTGGACACCTGTTATCGTACTGGACAGCACGAATTCTGAAGTTTGTAGTTTGTATTCTGGAGTGCTGTATTCTGGAGTTTGTAGTAAACACAGTGGTGCTTTTAGTACAAACAGTGCACGTGGAGCGCTCTTTACATGCGTATCCATCTTTTTGTCTGGTGTTTGTTCAATGCATGTCCAGGAAAGCTGTGCATTGAGGAAATATATGGGACCATCCAAGTATTCGTGCAAACCCAGCATCAGATTTATTCTGAAAAATTGCGAGGCCAACTGCATCATGTTGTTTCCATTCCCTATGGATTTTTGCAACCAAACTATGTTAACGTTATCAAGAATTATGTGTGGAATCTGCCATGTTATACATGATGTGTTTGAACGCTTGAATGGTTGACTGGCTGGTTAAAAAGGGGGACGAATGTGCTTATTTCAGGTCACGATTGCAATGTTTTAGACTCGGTGGCACGATGAAGCCGGTATCTTCCATGATTTTATCTTATTTTTGTTATATTTTGTATTTTTATCATGTCAGTTCCGATGCATTCCACTAATGAAACTAGTAGGAGATGAGTGTCTTCTTTGAATAACAGTTTTATTTTAAAGCTTGAAACGAGTCCTTCGCAGCCAAAGAAAGGCGTGTGCTGACTCCATGACACCTATTTCGTTCCAAAGAATAGGTATTTTAGCTACTAGCTGGAGCATTCTGTTTTCGTCGTTAATTTCTCCCTGGGAAAGATAACAGAGATTTCGCATACAAAGGAATAACATTGAATGGATACAGCCATGGATACAACTTTGTTCTGCTTCCCGTTGCCGTCATTTCTCAATTTAAAGGAAAGTTCCGGAAAGTTTTGCGTTTGTAATGCTTGATCTTGTCACGCCACCAATGAAGCGACCTTTGCGTTACCTTTCCTTTTGCTCTTCCTCCTGACGAGATCTAACTCGAGACTTCCTGGCGACGCCTGCCTCTTGACGAAATAACTCCCAGCCCGCTGAAATTACCCGAATTAAATCTGAGCCGGCAGACGCCGGGCGGCCGACGACGTCTGGGACGTCTGCGGCTGGCAGACGGCCGGCGGCGGGAATTCCCAGCAAGGTCGGCCCGCCGGCCGGCGTCCGGCGGGCCGCCTCTGCCGTGGTCGCCTCCAATCAGGGCCGGTGACAGGGCACCTGCGGGGCTCCGATGCTATCGCGCCCGGTCAGGGGCTGTGCAGCTGTGGCCGCCTGTCGGTCTGGTCGCCGGCCGTTTCGCGGTTCTCCCAATCTGGACGTCAGAATGTCTTCTCTTCGTTCAGTGCTGCCAGTGTGGATGGGTGCAGTTTAGATCAAATCAGCATCTAAGGGGAGAGGGGGTGTGAGACTGCATCACGTTTTTGAAGTGGAGGGTGAGTTGTGCGGCCAACGAGATCCTCTCACTGCATGGATATCATGCTCACACCATAAAGACCGCCCAATGAAGTATTCCCATTCTGACACCTAGGACGAAGCCTGTCTCCGGTGCATATGGGTGCGCGGTGAGAACTGTTGCACCATGCCGTGGAACCCCGGCCTGCTCCCCAACCGGCAGACCCATTTCCGCTGCGCCGCTGTCCGAAGAGCGACGCTGGTCCAGTCATGTCGACACCTGTCTGGCGGTGGTGTCCAATCCTGCCCGGTCCGAGCCGAGCTCAGGCGCCAGCACCACGTGGTGTCCCGTCACCAGCCGTCGCCCGTCGGCCGTCAGTCCGCCGGCCGACGGGCGACAGCCGGCGGTGACGGCTGCGGCGGCTGCGGCGGCGACAATTAGCATCGGCGCGGCGGGAATGCCGGCCGGCCGTTGGGCCGGAAGTCCGGGCGGCGGCCGCCCGGGGCTCACCAGGCCGGCGGCCGGTCACGGGCTGCGGCCAGGCCGGGCAGACCAGCAGAGCAGACCAATCCGTCAGACCTGCCGGTCAGAGGCCGCAGCCGAGCCGCGCAGACCAGCCGAACAGACCAGCCGCACAGACCAGCCGCACAGACCAGCCGGACAGACCACCTGGTCAGAGGCCGCGGCCAGGCCGGGCAGACCAAAAGGGCAGACCAGCCGGTCAGAGGCAGCGGCCCGGCCAGACACACGGGGAGAGAGTGACAGACAGTCAGCTGCAGCCAGCCCGAACAGGCAGACCGACACGACGGACGGACTGCAAACAACGACTTCTTCCTGGCTGATGTGGTGTTACGGCAGTGCTAACTTGTTGCCGGATAGAAATCGTGGGAACGCATGCCAGGGCCGCTCTAATCCAAATCCGCTGTGACCTTTTTGCCGCGGATACAGACATGTCAGTGCATTATGGTCCATTCTGACCCCCATCTGGTCTGCTACCGCCTGTGAAATGCAAACAAAAAGCCGCTCGGCTACCTGATGCCCGGCCCCAGTCACGCTCCCAAAGTCTTTTTTGACGCCGCTGAGGTGTCGTCACGTTCCGCATTCCACGATGTGCTAGCTGTCAGCGGGTATTGTGCGGGGCCGGGGTAGGGGACCGCAGGCTGTGATCACACGGGGGCCGGAACACAAACAGGATCCGTCGTGAGATCGACGCTGCTTTCCCATCCAGCGTCCATGGGCAGAAGGGTTCGTGCGAACAAAAGGCTGGACTAGTCTCCGCAACGTGTTACGCCTTATTCATGTGTCAACTGTCAAGACATTTAGACAAACCCGGCACAGAATACCTCGGTTCACCGTAAAGAAACTGAGACAAACTCTCGGCACAGACCGCCTGAGTCCATCGTAGTACTTTGGGGAGATCTCAGCTGTGTTATATGTTAGGTTTATGGTCTAGACGTAGACCGTCGCGGGTGTATGGTCCCCACAGGGACCGTCGTGGGCTTGCGGTCTTGGCGCGGCCCGTCGTGGGCTTAAGGTCCCGACGCAGACCGTCGTGGGTTCATGGTCCGAGAGCGGAATTTGAACGGCGTCGCCGCATGTCGACGCGGAGCTAACTGCGGAGCCGTCCCTGTCCCCATACATTACCGCAGCCACAGTCTGGACATTCCGAGCCAACTGCGGAGCCATTCCTGTCCCCGGACATCGCCACAGCCAGTTACCACAGCCTGTCCCGGACATTACACAGCCAGTCACCACAGCCTATCCCCGGACACCACCACAATCAGCCACAGCCACCACAGCCAGTCATCACAGCCACAGTCACCACAGCCTGTCCCCGGACATCACCACACCCACTTATCACAGTCTGTCCCCGGACGTCACCACAGCCAGAATCTGGACGTTCGGGGCCAGCTCTCGGTGAGGCCTTCCTTGCTTCTCCGTCCGCTCGGCAAGGTCACGGCGCAAGCGCCTCGCGTGCTGCCATTTTTGGACGTCCTGGGGTCAGCCATGTCGATAAGTGGGTCGCTCCGGTGCATACCTTGAGTGTTCGCGCGTTTTGTACGTTCCGTGCTCAAGAAGGCATGTTAATGCTGCAGATTTGCAGTTAATGCTGTCTTGGAAGCTCGTACTGCATATTTAAACGAGTTAACCAAACACTGAAGACTCGTTTCTGAATGAGACGACTAATTAGTGGCCTGAAGACGTGTGTCCCGGGCGATACCGTCGACTTTACACGTAAATCTGCCAATCTGTCCAGGTCAAAACGAGATAGAGTTTGGCTTTAAGTGTCGAGACCGCCAACGCCATTTTTGCTCTAGCAAACTGGGATACAGCACACCCCTGAAGCATGAAGCAGTAGACGCAGATACAAATCTGTCTACACCAAGCAAGTCCATCGAACTCGGTGGGAGATGTCGAGATCGCCAATGTTATCTTTGCTCTAGAAACATGGCGTCACGCCCGTAACAGCGGGGGTTGCGCGACGTCGTGACGTCACCGGCGGCGTTGACGGGCTCGGCGTCTCCGGTCCGACGACCCGTCGGACGATACAGCGGCGCACGCCAACCGAAACGGAGCAGACAGACTGTGAAAACACGCCGCGGCCGCTTCCGGTTTTCTGCTCTGAGCGCAGCCGGGCCGGGAATTCGGTTGATTTTCGGAGGTTCTCCGCGCAGGCATCCCGGTAGTAACGGGGCGGGCAGGCCGACAGCCATTCTGATTAGTCCCCCGTCCCAAACGTGCTGTAGAATCTTAATGATTGATAATTATAAAGTCATGGGTTCTGAGGTGCCGGTTACTTGGTACGTGTGGATTTTAGCTTAACGGACGCTGTTAGATGTCGTTAATCCGCGCGTCGTTCTTTTCATCGTTTCGAACGACTGACTGGATGTGAATAAATTTCGCGCATTTCTAACTCAGTAACTTTCCACCGTGGCATTCCTGCTTGCAAAGCACCGTAGTCATTGTTAGACTGCTCCCTCTGACCGCAAAATGGTTCATTATCGGCACTTTTGGGCTATAATACTTCAAGAATCTGTCACCGAAATTGTCAGCGGCTATCTGAATTATCAGTGCATCAAATTAGTGTGAAACCGTTACTCTGCACCCAACAAATCTAGATGAAAAATGTGATTATCTTCTACCGGCCTTCCGAAACATGCTGAAAATGCCTTTGTCGCAAACGAATCGGCCCTAAGGTATGTTCTTCCATCACGATGTACCATCAGATATTTAGTTGTATTTTTCACTTCATTTCGATCTCCCCAGCCACGGAGGCAGGATTGCCCATTAGGCACTTATTCACTAGCTGTCATCTGGCCATTCTTCCGAGCCGTCCTCCTGCCCGGGCGCTCTTCAGATGCGCCAGTTCGGCGGCCAGATGATCGTCCTGATAATCTCGGTCACACCTGGTGGCGGCCGACCGCAGGTCTTCGCGCCCGCACACGGCACGTGCACAGTGGGCGGCCGCCCGCGCCGCGCGACCGCCTGCCGGCGGGACTCTGTCCCAATCACTGCAGCGGCCGCTCCCTGCTGCCGGCCGCCGGCCGGTAGGAGCCCGACCACTGCGCGGTACTTACCTTGGTCCCTGCGTGTTACCTCGTCGGCCGTTCGCGGGCCGGTCCCTGCGTGGTACCTCGGTCCCTGCGTGTTACCTCGTCGGCCGTTCGCGGGCCGGTTCTTGCATGGTACCTCCTCGGCAGGCTGATTGCCTTGTCAGTATTCGTGACGTGTCCCAATTTCGTACAGCAGTGAGAATCTATCCAGGTTCTGTTATTCTGTTATGAAACTGGCACCGCGTGCTTGCGAGCGTGGTGGGATGAGTAGCACGCACCACGGCATGACATTAAATCAGTGATATCAACAGAGCCAGGAGGCAGGATCGATGGTGCCACTCACGCCTGGGGCGAAATGCGAATGGCTCTTTCTCGGAATCTAGAGTCCAGAGTCCAGAGTCCTGATCCCCTTGAAGATCAGGCCTCGAGGCTGCCTCTGTCTCAGTCGTAGTTTAAAAACAGAACTGCACATCAGGAAGCCGTCGGACCACCGGGCGGTCGCCCGTAATCCCCTGCGGCTCCGCGTCCGGCGGCCCGGCAGCGGTGAGTCAGGAGCCGGGGTCGGGTTGACCCGGAGCTGGCGGTCCGCTGACCGGTCGGACCGGCGGCTGGACCGGTGAGTCAGGAGCCGGGGTCGGGCGCGGGCCGCCGGCGCCACCCCGGCGGCCTCAGCCGCGTGGGAGCGGGCCGGCCCGGTGGGAGCCGGCAGAGCGGGCCGGCCGATGATATACGACTGGTGACCGGAGCTCGCTAATGGCGGTCCGCGCGACGCCGAGTGGTCCGCCGGAGCCGGCCGCCCGCTCTCCGACGAACAGCCGGGAGGTCTCCCTCCGACCAACAGCCAGGTCTCCCTCTGACCAACAGCCGGCCAGTCTGCTCTGACCACCAGCCGGGAGGTCTCATAAGCCTGCTCTGACCACCAGCCGAGACATCTCCCTCTGACCACCAGCTGGGAGGTCTCCTGAGCCCTTTCTGACCACCAATCGGGGCACCTATATGACCGCTGTTTCAGTCGCGCCTATGAAGCCCCTGTGTCAGTGACATCCGCGTGACCCCTGTGTCGGCACCGCCTGCGTGATCCCGCGCCGCCCCGCCTGGGTGGCGGCCGCGCGGATAAACGCTGCGCCGAATTTGAATACGCTCGGTCGAATTACGCTCGGGCGGGCCGGCCGGCGCGCGGCGGCGGCGGCCGCTCCGTCAGGCGGCCCGCCGGACCTGGCGCCGGCCGACGGCCGCTGAGCGATGCCCGTGTTTACACGCGCGGCCGGCCGGCGGTTCCTGTCGTCGCCGGCCGCTGGCTGGCGTTCGGCGGGCTCGGCGGCCGGCCGATGGGAGGCCAGGAGCGGCCGCTGACCGGGGTGGCTGTAGGACGGGGAAGCCAGAGGCTAGGGCGGGTGCAGGCGAGGAGCAGCTGTAGGCTGGGAAACTGTCGGCTGGGCAGCTGTAGGCTGGGGCGTCGGTAGATGGAAGCGACTAGTCTGGGGTGCTTGCATGATGGGCCGATGAGAGGGTAGGGCGGCTGCAGGCTAGGGCGGCTATTGGCCGGAGAGACTGCAGGCTGAGACGCCTGCAGGTTGGTCCGGCCTTGGGATGGTGTCCGTGGTTTAAAAAGACTGGAGACTGGCAAAGCATAGACGAAGTGCCTTTTGGGCTGCGTAGATTGCTGGCGGAAGAGCTTGATTCCCCATTTAGATGATGCACATGTTTGCCTCAAGAAGAGCGGTTTGACTGGTGGAGGACTGGGAACCAAAGGAGAGCGGCATCTTTAGCTTTTCTTCCATCCTGAGAAATAATCCATTGAGTTCATATGAGGCTGTTTGATTTTGCACCCTGTACCTTCTTAAGCGTAAAATTTTCTTGAGGATGAACATTGTGATCCGATGTCAACGATTTTAACGTGCAAGGAAGCACCACGTTTGATTACGCCGACGAGGGCTGAAACAGTTAAGAAAAGTTTCATGCCGGGTTTCGCCAGACACCTCATCAAAAGCGCACTACCTCCACGGGTCACCAACAGTCGCTGGAGAGGTCTGTCGGGTCGGGCCGTTTCGTCGCCCACCATTCCCAGCGGTCGGGAGGGCCGTCGCCGCGGTCTGGCGCGGTCGGCGGCGGCGGCGGCGGCGGCGGCGACAGGCGCTCCCCGGCCTCAGCGCGGGCCGGGCCGACAAGCCGTCGCCGTTCTCCATTGTTCCCGACACGGCAGATCGGCTCCGTCTGGCGCTCCGCCGGCTGGCGACCTTCCGAGCGCTCCGAGCGGCCCGAGCGTGTCCGTCCGACTCGGGTCTGTCCTCCCGACTCGGACCTGTCCGTCCAACTCGGATCTGTCGTCCCGACTCAGGATCTGCGTACCAGACTCGGATCTGTCCGTCCGACTCGGATCTGTCCGTCCGACTCGGATCTGTCCGCCCGACTCGGATCTGTCCGCCCGACTCGGATCTGCCGACTCGGATCTGTCCGCCCGACTCGGATCTATCTGAGTCGGTTGTATCCGCCTGAGTCGGGTGTGTCCGCGCCGTGTGGTGATAAACGTCTGTCTGAGGCTACGTTTAAGCATGGATTCGTCGCCGATATTGCTCGCAGTTGCGGGAGGCTTTTTTTTCTTCCGGTTTGTTGGGACATTGCTCTGTTCATTGAAGCCGGGTTTTGAGGATTTTTATAATTCATTTAGCCGGTTTCGTCGTTTTTTTGCGAACGTATCGCATCTGTTCCCATTCGCTACAACTGGAGCGGAAAAGATGTCAAGCGGACGCGCTCCGTCCCTGAATCTCGGCATCCAACGGGCGCATTAGCGAGACAAAGTGATGTCACAGGCTAATGATGTTCCAGTCTTTGTCACCTGGAAGTAGGAAAGGAGGTCAGGTCAGCTGTCGTCCGATTGTGTTAAAACGATCATACATTCATGGGATTATGTAAATAAAGCAAGTCGGCGCGAAGATTACCACTAATGTTTCCCCTACTATTAAACGACTCTTGATGAAGCTCATCTCATTTCGCTGAGACTCACGGAGCGGGATCTAGGAAGGTTTAGAGCTGGACATTATTTTATAGTACGCTGTACGGAAAACAGGCTATTCTGCCACATGATTAATGGCTAAATAAGTAAATGACTGATTAAATGAAATAAATCACGAACGTCGTTTCCACTACGTTACGCAGTCTGGCTGAAATGTATCATTATTTTATTCAGATTCTCTTTTATCTCATATCTCGTGTTCTTCTTTTCACTACATAGTGTCTTTAGCGATATTTTTTTATTTCCTTTTCTCGAAGCAATGTAGAGGCATGTAACGCAAAAACGAGTAGAGCTTACCACTGATGTCGTTAGCGTAAATTCTGACAGTGTTTACCGCCGTGACATCCACAGCAAAAGTTCTAGTTAGAGACTAGAGTGTGTTGGCAAATCAATGGTCATTCTTAAAAGGAATTTATAACTTCAGCTATGGAGCGCCATTTTATGGCATACGACTGGACTGAAACCATTCCTTGATAACCAAAAGTCCCAGAAAGTCAGGGTGCATTTCCTTTTTATTGGAACCTCGGTGATACAGGAAGGTCTGCGTGCTTTCCCGACTGAGAAGACGACGGACGAGAGGTCCGGACGGCGGCGGTGCCCGTGCCGGCGGCGCGGCCGCTCCAATAGCCGGCCGTCTGCGCCCGCCGTCTCCGTGACGCCACTACAAACATATCGATCATCGGCGGGCCGTGCCGGGCCGGGCCGGGCCGGGCCTGGGCTCGGTAACGGGCCCACGGAGCCCGGCCGGACGGCCAGTCACGCCGGCCGGGCCGCGGCGCCGGACACGCCGCAGACGCGCCGCCACCGCCGCAGATCGGGGCCAGTGGAGCCGGCGGAGGTCGACTCATAGGTCCACGTCTCCCAGCCGGCGCTCACCGGGACGGTGTCCCATCACACGCTCACCAATGGTGTCCCGCCACACGCTCACCACTGGTGTCTCATTCAGTGTTCCCACACTGGTGGTTCCGCCACACACTCCCCACTAGTGCCCCTGCAGGGTGATACCCAATTGTGTTCCACCACACACTCTCCAGTGGAATTGATTGATTGTGGATTCTGGATTGATTGTGGAACACTGGATTCCACTCTCCAATTGTGTTCTACACGTCACTCCCATTAGTATCCCACCCGGCGCTCCTCAGTGGTAACGCACCACGCACCGTCCACTGGCGTCCCAACTCGCATTCCCGCCGGCGTCGCACCCGACACTCCCCAGTCGTGTCCCACCCGATGTTCTACACTGGTGTTCCATCGCGCACCTCGCGCCGCTGGCAGCTGGCCAAGCCGTTGTCAGATGGATGATTGTCGGCGGGCCCATTAGTTTTCATTAGAATGCGGTACCGTCAATGATCGCCGGTGGGATTTTCGGCGTTATTAGCGGTAAGACCTCATTTACCAAATGTTTGCTTCGCGGCTTACACAATCAGCGGTGCCACATTAAATTATCGGAGCGTAACGACCACATGCTCGCACGCATGCCCTCTTTTGCAGTTTTCGTGTAAATTTACGATTGCCTGCTAAAGCCGCAAGATATTTCTCCGCAGCTATACCTTTATTTTTTTTTTTTTGTCCAAAAGCATGAATGGGAGCAGGTTAACGGTGCTAACCCAGGGGTGAAAATATGACACTGCTTTCTATGTCACTTTCAGGGTAAAAATTGTCGTCCAGTTATAAATAACAGCCGTTCACGAAATGAGGATGGTAGTCTCCCTCATCTCCCGTGCCGCCTCGCTCGGAATCCCACCGCTATCTGCACCGCCACAGTCCAGCCCACCACTCGGCAGCGGCGTACAGTCCGACGCCTCGGCGGTGACATCGCCTCAGACTGCGAGAGTAGCACCGGGAACCGCACCGCCGACCAGGAAAACAACACCAGCCCGCAGGACTCGACCAGGCCCGTGCTGCCCGGGGCGCGGATCGATTAACGACCTAATTGCCGACTGCGGTGCTAATTGCCAATGACGCATCAACGGCTCAAGTGGGAAAACAGATAAATATCACTCTATGCTCCCTGGGACAAATCACGGCCAGAAAGGACGGTAAAATAGAGGCGACACTTTTCCTGTTTATCGGACTGGAAATTTCAAGCCCAACGTGCAATTACACCGTTTGAAAAATTGCCACCATTAGTCGTGCTTACAGGCGATGACAGTGATAAATGATCTCGGATTGTGCGCACCGAGTTGGAAAGACGCACACACGCATACTGGACAGAAAATGGGCCTTTTTGACGTCAGTGATTCGAATTTTTCCAGTGACTGTTAGAACAAGCATACCAGATAAATCAAGGAAGTCTCTAGGAAATTTCAACGGTCCTGCTATCGCATTGTCACAAGCGTATGTCGAAATGTTTCGGCACGTGGTGAACACGTGAAAGTAAAGGTTCATTTGTTGAGACCACACATCACGGAAATGCCAACTAACTACGCAGAAACTGAGATTGTTCCGAATTCCTCATGTGTAGCTAGCGAAAACAGTTCTGCAGCATTTCTGCGGCCACATTAAAATGGCAGAACTGCGAAGGACACTTAGAACGGTACGCGTAACGCGCACAGAAAGTAAGAAATCACATTTCGAAAGGAGAATTGAAAGAAACGGTGAAATTAAGAACCGAAACCATGTGGGCCTGGAGGTGCTTGTATACTGTTATCTGTTATGTATTTAAGTTTACGAGTACAGTTTTCCTCATGTCCTACTTGAGTGCCACCCGAACTCAGTTTACATCTGAGGAATCATGTCCCCCGCCGGCCGCCGCAATAACGGTCAGCTGGTGAGGGCAAAGGATGGAGCGCAGTGTGACTGATTTGTACCGCACAGCACTCTGAGTTCATCCGTCCGGCCTGCGCCACCTCTCAGTGCGGAGGCGGCGGCGGCCAGACCGCCCGCAGGTGTCCGCGCCCATCTTCTCACCCCGGAGAGCCTGCAGATGAGATCGCGAGGCGAATTTATGGAAATGGCCGCAGTCGCGCTAACCCGGCAGTCGGGGTCTGGCGGCCATCAATCATCATCACGGCTGGGCTGTGATCGAGGGCCGGTTCGGCGTCCGCGGGGCGCCACCACTCACCTCTGGGCTCCCGTCCAACAGCGCTGCTTATAGTCTGCCGACAGTCTCTACCGTCCGCCGACAGTCCGCGCCGTCCGCCAACAGTCTCCACCGTACCGCCGACCGTCTCCACTGTCCGCCGACAATCGCCACTGTCCGCTGACAATCGCACTGTCTGCCGACTGTCCAAAGACCGCCACCGATCGTCTCCTCTGTCCAGCGGCAGTCTACTGACCTCCACTGACTGTCTTCGCCGCCTGCCAGCAGTCTTACCTACCACCAAACTGCCCACCACCAGACCACCTATACCGGCGCCACTTCCTATACGAAAGCTTATCAATCACGTCCGCTTCCAGGCGGCGCTGTTCTTCGAAGCCCGAGTTTCGGGACGATCTACCGATCCGCCGTTCGGTGGCGTACCAAACGGACGACGAATTATTGGGCCATCATCGGCGGCCGACGGCAGCCACCCTCACTTCGGCCGACAAAACGTCTGGCCAATTGATTCGGCTGCGCGTCGGCGGCGGCCGCGCCTGGAGCGCAGAGGCGCCCACTGTATGATGACCTGTGGCATATGGCGCGCCGGGTCGCCCGTGCTGGCTGCTTTCTTTACGAGTCGGTTGGCTAAACAATACGAGGGAGGTGAACAAAGCGCAGTAAACCGTTAGGAAGACATAATAAGGCGCTCGTCTGCGCTCCGGATGATGATTAGACGTAATTCGAGATGGAATAAGTGGGTACGGTTAGCCGGCTCGGCGTTTGGGCGCAGAAAAAGTGAGACGGAGCGACTCTGTCTTGCCTCTATTCCCAAGACAATTTCCATTTCTCATGCAGACGGTAGCCATGACTCTCGTTGAGTTTTCCTGTCGTGAAACTTCTTTCGACGTGATGTAATGGCGAGCATTTCTCATGTCAGCACAACAAAAAGAGTCAAGCCTCGCTCTCTCCGGAGACTCGCCGTTGATTCATGTCTTAAATTACGGCATGCTGGTACTCTGTTCAACGATCCTGCTAATTCATTAAGTTACAATGCAAGTTTGGCGTGGAAAGCTCCCGCACTGTGACATGACAAGTTTGGCACGAAAAGCTCCCTCACATTTGTTACGCGGTGCTTGGAGCAATGTATCAATTATCCTTGAAACTTCGGTCTGTTTGAGTAGAGAGAAAATTCAGGAATTAGTGGAAATTTACTATTAATTTCGCCTAAACTATCCAAATGTAATCAAAGACCACCATCGTATTAAGAAACAAAAGAAAAAATATTCTTCAGCTCTTGATCGCTACTCCAGGGCCAGTAGACCATTTAGGGTTGGCATATCGATGCCGAGTCAGATAGTAGAATTCCCTTTCGTCGTGACGATAGCCCGACAGTCGGCTTGCTGAGGACGTGATCAGCAGACAGCACAATGAACCCGACATCGGACACGACCAATGTTAATGCCTATGTTTTACGGTCATACCGTGGATGACTGTGCCGGCACCCACCCTGCTCCATCCAGACATTCCGTGAATGGACGGGACCACCCCGGGGCGTGCTCGGTACAGCGTCGGGACCAGACCACGGCCCGGTCTCGGCCGGACGGTCCGGTCAGCGCGCTTCTCTCGCCGGAGCTGGACCAGGTCTCCCGGCCGGCGCCGGCGGCCGACAATGGCGCGGCCGGCGCCGGCCGCGACTACATCAAAATTAGCCGGCCGCCGAGGCGCGATTAATCCGCGCGGCATTGTCTAAATTGTCGTGCGCGGCCGGGTCGCGTCGAGCCGCGTCATTAGCGTTTCTCACGAATAAAGGCCCAGTGCAGGCGCGTGATTTATGAACAAGGCCCGGCGAGCGGAGGCCTGTTGGCCGTGGAGAGGACCGAGAGCAGGCGCGCGGGCCGGCGCGGACAATGGACCGCCAGCTCGGCGTGTCGGGCCCACACTGCGGCCTGTGGCGGGATTGTCGAATGTTTCGCCGTCCGGCCCTGCCGGTCCGCACAGTATCACGGCCCCTGCCTGGAACGCGAGAGGGGCGAAGATGAAATTCCCGGCTTGGTTTGATGCAGGCAGTTTTGATGGGCCGTGATAAGCTTCCTGGTATGTCCAGGGCGTTGTCAAACAAAACTACTTCTTGTTTACATACATTTGCATACGCTGCAGACAGGGAGGATATTCTGCATTTTAACTTGGATCATGGCGTGATCCTGATCCTACATTCAATAACCTCAACCTTACCATCTCCCATCACGACAGCGCAAGACGGAAACACTGCATATGTAAATTCCAAACATGGCAACCATTCGGTCTTCACACTCACTACCAGTGCTCCACTCCTTCCCGTACCGCACTGCACCTGTCCTGCCATTTACCAGTGCGCCATCCGTCGGCAGCACCCACGCCAGTCAGGCGGGGCCGTGTTACGTGGCCGGGGGTGTGCGGAGCGGGCCGGCCCGGGAGGGCGGCCCGGTCAGCGGGCCGGGCGGCCGGCTGGGCTCGGAGCCGCCGCCGGCCGCCGCCCACCGCTAACGACTGCCGGCCGCTTCCCACCGCAGGTGTGACACCGGCTGACCCGCCGGCCGGCCCGGCACGCCCCCCTGTCAGGGTCTGCCGGCCGCCGTCTGATGTCCGGGCCTGCTGGCCACGGTCTGATGGCGGGGTGTTGTGGGCACGGTCTTGGTGCTGGGGTCCGTTGGTCGCGGTCCGGTTTGGGGTCTTTCGGTCGCGGTCTGCTGTGTCGGGTTTGTTGGTCACAGTGTGATGTTTGGGTCTGCTAGTCATCGCCTAATGTCAGACTGGCCGACCGCGGCCCAATGTTGGGTTTGTAGGTTGGAAGGACGAGGAGGGAAATGACTGGTCTACTACCGGTTTGACTTATTTTAACCGCAGTGCGTTTGCCTCGCAGGTGAACCTTGTATCTGAATGTTTGCAGACCGTTTGCAGACTGCAGACTGTTTGCCCGTGTCCAACTTCCCCCTGATTCAGAGCTCGTGCAACAAACCCTGCTTTGTTCGGACTTATATCTCGAATATCATTGGAATGAAATCTAGCAACCATATCTATAGCCTCTGCTGATCAAATCTAGCCTTTGGGTTCCCAATAAATCAATTTGACTGAATCTTCATAGAAGGCGAAGAATCAGTACACACTGAAAACCAGACTAGATCTATATAATTCGTCTTTCGTCCTATCGCTGGCTCCAAACAAAAAGCGTGATAGTCTTCAGTTCTGCGCTCCAGTTAAGGAGCGTCGACTGTGTCCGTTAAGAGCCGGACCTGACAGAGTCATCCGCGGAGACGTTCGAGCAGTGGCCACGGGACGCCGGACTCGCGCTCCCGTTTTTGTGGTCATCACCACGCTCCCCTATTACGGACTCCCGGCGGATCACCTTGTTAACAGGCGGCGGGGGCTGCAATCCAGGGGGATCAGCGGGTCAAAGGTAGCGCCAGACGACAAATTCGAGCTGCGCCGACAAAAGACCACGACAAAAACGCCGTCCGGCCGCCGCGGCCGGCGCGAGCTCAGGCCGCAGGCGCGGATTTGTTAGCAAACGCTGGGCCCTTGTTTACGCTCGCCACAATGGCCCGGCCCTGCCCGAGCCGTCCAATGAAAGGAAGCCACCTCGGGCCGCCGGTGTCCCGAACCTAATAGGGCTCTTATTTCGGGAAGGTCGTTTCACGGACCGGAATGTCTTCATGCGCGAGGCGGCGGAGTCACGCACCAAAACCACGGCCCCAGCCGCGCCAACCGACCGAAAAATACATATTGTTCGGTCACTTCTTCCGCGACGGACAAATGTTTTTATCGATACGTGTGCCGATGCCGAAGAGGACCACAAAAACGAACAGCACCGATGTTTTTACGCTCGCCGGACAATCCTTCGCCCCTCGTCGATTTCCGCACGGCCGGCTCGTCCGCCGGGTGCCGCCTGTCGTTCCTCGCTCCCGCATTCCGCGTTTTTCGTGCGTCAGCGCCGACGCCGCGGACGGCGCCGGCCGGCAGCTGCGACCTCCGCCGGCCTCTCGGCCGGGGTCATCCTCCGCCGGGATAGGATGGCCGCGTCCTTGCCCGCGGCCGCTTCATAAAAATGCCATAAAGGCCCCGTAATCGGCGGCGACGGCCGACCGCGCGCCGGCGCCGGCCGCGCCGGCCGCGCCGGCCGCCTCTTAAAGTGCCGCCGCCGTAAACGGAGCCGTCTGATTGGAGCCGGCCGCGCCGGCCGGCCGGCGCTCCCCGCGGGCCGTGGGTGGGGCCGTCCGCTGGCGTCGGCGCGGGGGAGACGTGACCCGGACGGTACCGGCTTGCTTCTGCCGGCGGGCACGGCCTGTTGTGCAGGGTTTGGTCTGGCGCAGAGGGCCTAGTGTGCCGCCTTTGAAGAGGTCGTTATTGTTGCGACTGAAATGGACCGCTAAAGATGACGTTTCTGGTGTGGTCATTAAACGTGCACGCATCCGAGAGTAACGCTAAGAATTTCCGCTTGGTAGTTGCACTTTGAGCCGCATTAAGTGCGACAGGCATCGCCTTAGCTCGGAGCTCCGTGGGGATGGGAAGGGTGGCGGCACACTCTGAGGCTCTGCTAAGTGATGAGGCGTTTCCCGACCGTCAGTTTTCCTTATCCGGGAGCCATCTGGTGCGCCGGAATTCGTCGTGGGCGCCGGAGCACGCCGCGATCCGTCATCTCGTCCGGCCGGGAGGCGGCGGGACTCCGCCGAGGGATCCTTCACCCCGGCCGGGAGGACACGTCGGCCGCACTTACAGGACCTCCCCGTCCTCAGCGGGCCTGATCCGTCATCCGGCTGAGCAGATGCCTATCGCGGCCTCTCGGTCCGCGGCCCGTGTCACCCCAGACTGATGGCCCGCTAAAAACCGCTAATTTCATGCGCCGGAAAAAAACATACAAGACGGGACCGACAACTAATACGTTTGAGCGTCCATTTAGTTGAAAAAAAAACACGAAGAATCCTAGCCTCTCGCAGGTTTTCTGTATTGCCGTGAACGTTGTGGGTCCGCCACTCACTTTGCTTCCTTCTCCCAGATGAAATTAAGGTTGGAAAGACTCGTTCAGCAAACGGCTCGTGACGCATTTGCTCTAGGCAGGACTCGATAAAAGGGTCATATGACCGGGAGTCAGAGGCCCCGAATCACCAGCAGACAACGGCAGCTCCAGTGCTGGTTGGCTTGTCCTCCTCAGCTCCTCTCCTGATGAATGCCTGTCCTGACTGACGATGGTGCCCAGACCGGCAGTGCCTTCCTCTGCTGCTGTATGTCGACCTGGCAGACCACGGCACCCGATCCCGGGCCGGCAGTGGCAGGCTGTGGTACCGGCCCGGCAGCCCCTGCGCTGCTGTACACTGAGCTGGCACGCGGGCGGCCCTGGCGTCCAGCGGCCCAGACCCCGCCCGCCGCCGATGACCCAGATTGGCGAGCAGACGCGGCAGATGACACGGCGCCGGTTAAGCCGGTGACGACGGGCGTCGCCGCGCTTTGAGGACGCACTGAGCCGTGAGATCGGGCCGGCCGGCCGGCCACGGTCCGCTCTCGGTCAGTGATGACCGCCGGCAGAGGCGGCGTCTGTCGGCAGCAGAGGCGACAGAGGAGGCGTCTTTCGGCAACATAGGCGGCGTCTGTCGGCAGCAGAGGCGGCAGAGGCGGCATCTGTCGGCGGCAGAGGCGACAGAGGAGGCGTCTTTCGGCAGCATAGGCGGCGTCTGTCGGCAGCAGACGTGGCAGCGGCGGCGTCTGTCGGAGGCAGAGGCGGTAGAGGCGTCCGTCGCCGGCAGAAGGGGTGTCTTTCGTGGACGAACATGACTTGTGGGCCGGGAAGACGGAGAGCAGGCCGCCGTTACCGAGATATCCAGACCGCGCGACGCGTCCTGTGAGCCTCGTGCATCAAGCGAGAGGGAGAGAGTGAGGGGGGGGGGGGCGCAAACCTGGACACGGCGGGGACGCAGTTTCAGGCACCAGATGAAGCTTTCTTACGCTAGGCGGCTGATATGGGGCGATTTCACCTTGCGGGTCCCGACAGAAGCCGGATTAACCGACTTCCTGACGACCACGCGATCGTTAAGAACGCCCTCTGAACGCTCTCGCCGTCACCTGACTGCATCGCACCGTTCTGCCCGTGCAGCAGAAGCATCTGGTCGTTTTCACCAAGTTAGTCGCGTGCGGACTTTTCGACGCTGGGTCAATGGGCTTCAGCTGGCGTCTGCCACCTCGTTAGTAACGACACACCGCAAGCGCGGGTTTCTCCTCTGTGTCGGAGGCGGAGCTCTCGTTAGCGTCACGTGACCTAGACGCCAGCAGGTGTGACACGCAAGTCCCCATTTGAGGGGCAGGTCCGACCCACGCTCCAGCCTCGCTGGTGTTCGGCTCGCCACCACTGGGGGCCACTGGGGTGGGTTTGCCAGTCGAGAGCTGTCTTTTTGCACCTTCTCGATGCATTTTTGCATGAAAGGGTCGAATGCGCGGGAAGGATCAGTCGTGTCTAATTACGACATTTAGGTGAGTTTCGGCGCAGCTATGCCATCACGTTACCTGTGGGCATAGATGACTGCCTCCCGTTCAGTGTGATATCATTTCAATCGATCTATTTTTGTGCGGCGCCTTAACTGCAACATTGTTCCCCACGATTTACAAGTCGGCGACCACTCCGATAGCTGATACGCCAACAGAAGGACGGGCAGGTATCTTCCGACAAACCCGAACGGTTGCGCTCTGCCGGCCCTACCGGCCGTGTGCTGGGAACTGGGAAAAACTCAGCCGCCTCGGTCGAGATTGACGGCTCCTCACCGGACCGGCTTCAGCGGCGTCTTATCAGGCACGTACTGCCGGCCGTCGCATTGTGCGGCGCGCCTCCGAGCGTACAAATGGCAGCCGGAGGGAACGACCTTGGGCCGGGCACATTAGCGGCAGAAAAAGCGCCGCGCCGGCCGGCGGCAGGGCGCCCGCTGGCCGCTGGCCGCCGCGCCGCCGCCTCGCGCTGAATCCAATCGGTCGCGATCTCCGCTCGGGAGCCCGTCGTCAGTGGGTAAGCTGACCTCTTATCGCGAGCGTGGCTGCTCCTGGCGCCGGGCCAGCGGGAGGTGCCGGAGACGCAAGCGGTGCTCCGCGTCCGGAACTCCCAGCGTCGCAGCTGTCGTTGTCCAGCCGTAGCCTGCTCCGGCCGCGGGTGGGTCCGGCCTGTCTTCTGGGTGATACTTGAGACTGGCACAAGCCGACCGCGAGACGCAGAAACACTCGAAAACGTCGCAGAATCTCTGCTCAAGAGGCATGTAAGCCCCGAGACGCGCATACGAAGGAACTGAACCACATGCCGCAGTGATGTGTATGTTTCGAGAGGACAGGGCGCGGAACTGCGCAAAGCGAAGCGTGCTGGGCCGTGGGAATGGGCGATGTGAAGCACAGCTGCGGGCGCAGACGACGTCCCATTAGTCCGAGCCCCAGTCCACGACCTTTACGAAAATAACACGCTGCCGAGCTGCAGAGCGGCGTTAATCACGCCGGGACTTGATGAGAGAGCATTGCACCGGAGCGGCTGTCAGCCGGCGGCGGCGGACGGCGAGCTGTCTCAGCTGCAGGTGGAAGCAGAAAGCGAGCTGTCGCAGCTTGGCATTGAGACGGACTTTGAGTTGCGTCAAGTGCGGACGGAGGAAGACTGCCAGCTGTCTCGGCTGCAGACGGAGGAAGACAGAGAGCTGTCTCAGGTGCAGACGGAGTGAGATAGAGAGGACAGGCAGACAGGAGTCACTGTGCTACCAAATCGGCTTATTTCTTTTGGCGCTCTTCAGAAATATTATCTGAAGACGCCTGCAGTTAGCGTGGGAGACACGGATGTTTTCGATACCGTTCCTTTGATGCAGTGCAGATATACACAATTTCTCATTTTTGTTCTTGCTGTTGTTTTAATTTGCTTTTCCTGAATAAAATTCTCCTTTTGGTGCCCCTAATTTCCGTTATGTTCGACGCCCGTGAAAAGCTAAGGGGCGCAACCCCATCCTTTTTAACGCTGCCAATGTATTTCGGGTACCGTTTTGTCAGCTTCGCGTACCAAAGTTAAGTAGGAGGCTGGAGGATTTCCAGTTGCATCGGCGCTGTTTCACATACTAGTAGCCTGCTGAGCAGTACTTGCTTACTGACTCTGTTCTTGGTATAAAGTGCAAGTACTGCATAGTTTGTCAGAGCCATTGCTGTTCACTTATCGCTCTATTCGCTAAGAAGCACCAGAGCTTCTTGACTCTGATGTTGGCAGCATTGCCACTTGGACCACTTGGCTGGAGCAGTGCCCACTTCGAGACCTGCGACGCAGCACTGGCTAGTCACAACCCATATTTGGCTGGCACCCATCTTTGAGATAAAGTTAACTTCCTTTCAACGTTCGAGCGCTTCCGACCGCATGGCCAGTCCGTGGCTCCGTATCACTGAAAGAAGCAGCCCGGCTGTCTGACCCGTAAAGCACGTGCCGAACGTCCGCGGCGGCGTCCGTTGGCGACGTGCGCTGGCCGTCCGCGGCTGCGTAATTCTGCCTCGAGGCCGGCCGCGTCTCGGCCCGCCGACGGTCTGGGAAAATGTCCGCCTCCCTGAGAATAGCGGTCATTGTTTTTCCGCCTGACCCAGTGGCCAGCGATGAGCGGCATCTCCGCGCCGGCGAATTTACGCCAGGCTTCGTCACCGCAGAAGGTCGGAACATCGTAAAGGCAC
The DNA here is from genome assembly GCA_030062745.1 of Capitulum mitella. NCBI lineage: Eukaryota > Metazoa > Arthropoda > Thecostraca > Pollicipedomorpha > Pollicipedidae > Capitulum > Capitulum mitella. The sequence goes on along the minus strand of CP099851.1, from coordinate 4,674,920 downwards.
GAGGCGGTATGCGACGGGACAGCACAGGGCGGTGCAATGGAGGTACGGCGCGGGATCCGAGCGGAACGGAACTGGATCGGGCCGGACCGGAAGGGAACGGGACGGAACAGGCCTGCTGCTGTCCGCGGTACGCCGTTCCACGTCAATACGGCGCGGCCGGCGCGGCGCGTTTTTGCCCACCTGTGCGTGACGAGCTGAACGTGCACATAACGGAATGGCCCAAATGTGATTCCTGATTGAATTATCCGGCCAACAATGAGGAATGGTCATCACCAGCGGTGAACGAGCGGCCGAAATAGGCCAGGTGGACGCAGTGAATTAGTCAGCACGGTACCGCTTCGGTTTGTCCGTGTTCGGTGGGGAACGAAACAACTGGTGTTCGCCACTGAGTTCGCCAACCTGTTCTAACCGTTGCGCCAGGGATCCCGTCAACCATACGGAAAAAATGTGTTCTTAACGGGATGTAGGCACATAGTGTATCCGATAATAAACTGCCACATGTTTTCGGAAGCGTGGCGCAGTCTAAAAGTTTGTCTCGTCTTTTTCGAATTCATCCACAGCACAAAACGCAACCTGGGAATAAAAACAAACTTTTTATTCTGATCGTGATCAAGTCATCGCACTTCACTCTTCATTTTGACGTTTGTTGATTGCATGACGGTCACGTAGATAAAAGGTGCGCTTCCTGGAGAATCCTGCATAAGTTCTACGTTTGCTTATTTCGTGGCTGCAACTCCTGATTTCAATCGTGTTAATACTCGGACGATCATGATTTTCCCATGCTGGCCATCATTGTCCTTGGCTGCAACTAAACGTTCAGAACAGCACTGGATTCTCTTCTATGCTGTGAACCGCTCCGCGTCGCGGCCTTGAAACCTCGTGATATTGACCCGTAAATTACCATGGTGAACAATCTGCGACCATACACTAACTCGGTGCTGTCTGGTTTGCCGACAGGTTGTCCGTGCTCGTCCTCTGCTGCGGCCTGTCCAGGGCGGCCAACTTCGAGAACATGAAGCTGTTCGAGCGCCTCGGGTTGGGCAGGACGGTCGGCGACTCGTCGCCGCGCATCCGCAGCCTGAAGACGCCCGGCAACTCGCCCATGTTCGTGATCCGCCTGCCGCCCAGTCCGTACTACTACCTGAACCACGTGCGCGCTGCGGGCTCCACCGAGGCGCCCGACTTCGCGCGCGTGCCGCTCGACTTCACCATCAACGGCCGGCCGGACCGGCTGTACCACTACAACCTGGGCGTCACGCCGCCCATGGTGGACGGCCCCGAGGGGACCACCGCCTCGCCGACGACGACGACGACGACGACGACGACGACGCCGGCGCCGCAGCCGAAGGCGGACTACGCGCAGCGACTGCGGAAGAAGTACGCCGACTACTACAGCAAGAACAAGGCCGCGTCGTCGATGAAGAAGTACAAGTACGCGTACAACGGCAAGCCGTCCAGCTTCTACGTGATGCGCGGCGGCGGCAACAGGAAGCCCGTGTACTTCCGACGGTTTATCTGAACGTCCTGCGCTTCCGTCGCTGATCTGCCTGCTCCTGCCGCGGCGTCTGTTCGGCGCCACAGCGGGATGCGCTGCCCGGCTGGCAGCGGCACCACGCGGGCGTGCCGAGACGTGAGAGCTTCGTAACCGGCCTTGGTCGGGGCTGCCGAGCCTTCCGCGCAGAATCACCGAACAAAATGTAAAGGGGTTTAGCTCAGCATATCACACACGGGCCCGGCTGTATGTGACCATTGCCTGCGTTTGTTTTGCGTCTGCGCACGTCTATTCTTGTTACAGTAATGCGTCTTTCTGGTACATCCGAAACTTCTGATCATGAAGAGACTCTAATTTGTGATGCTATTCCGGGGCTTAACAATTAAAGACTGCAAAACTCCAAAACTTAAAGCTTCAAAAACTTTCAGAAATCCGGAATCGGGCAAGTTTATATGCACTGAAGCTGGCCAATTTCACTGCAGAAACGGTGTCTGGTTGAAAGAACTTTTGGTTAATTTAGCAAAGGGTCTGTCGACATTTATTAGCCCAGTTTCTCGATAATCTGGCCAGTTTTGTGTTTAATCTCATTAACAAGTTAGCGAGCTCAACCAACAATCTTTTTTGCGCTCAGAAATATTATAATGTTGTTATGTTTATGATGTGCTGTAGATAAGATACTGCAACATCACGCTGATAGCGGAACTCTAGCGATATCTGACATTCGGGGGCCATGTATCGAAGCCCTTCTGTAGTCTTCACCATTGTTGATATTATGCTGCACTCAGCGCCCCCATTTGTACAGATCTCTTCTGACACATATTTCACGTTTCCTATGTTGGAAAGAACACTGCGATCAGGTGAAGTGTTGCATGATATCGTATTATAATATTACGAACAAATGTTTATCGTGACCGTGGAAAAAGTGCACAGTAGTGTACGTCACTTGTGCCAATATGTTTGAGTGGGACCACTGCAACTTCACGATGATGCATGAGCAACCCTGTAGTTGTGCTGTAAAAAGTGTGCTATGTTATTTATATGTGGTTACGATAGCGATTGTTTTGTAAATAAACATTTATCAAACAGCAACCTCTACTAGTTTGAAATACGGAAGTTTTCTACGGATGCGATGCAAGAACTGTCTCTCATTTTGCCCCAGCGTATAATTTCGAGGAAAAGACGTGTCGAGGACATCAGAGTATGAAACTGGGTGGATAAAAGCAGAGGAAATAGGGAATTTCAAACTCTCGCACTATGGCAACATCAAAACCTATATTTATCCGAAAAAGACATTTACTGATTGCTGGTGTCGGCACGCAGAACAGAAATCATTTCGCAATCCAACATTCTGGGAAATGAGTGGATGGAGCATTCATGGGCAATAACTAAACGTAGCCTAGAGTGATGGTTTATTCCTAGGGCGTAGATTCCATTTTATTTTACATTTGCTCGTGCTTTGTTTTCTTTAGTTTTTTATGATACTGCTAATACTGTCAAAAGATATCGTTTCGAACCCTCTGTCCACTGCACTGACATGACATCACGGCATCATCGTTAAGCTGAGCTGCGATATTGCAAGGTTCGCGTATCCATGATGGATTATAACACACGTTATAATCGTTAGCGTTAGCCGGTAAGTGGCGTCCGGCTTTTTAAGGCCGTGCTTCGGTTTCCAAGATAAGCCAATGTCGGATGAAAGAAAAAATATCGACAATATCCACTCGCACGCACAGAAGGAAACCTATGGCTAGATCGCAGCATACATTGATACCCTGGATCCGACCAAGGATATCTGGAAGCAGAGACCCGATCAACCGGAATTCCTAGCATAATCTTGTTGTTTATCTAAATTCAAGTCAAGAGGTCGATGATCAAGTGGCTAGGCATCCTAACGCACTGGACCGAACTGCCGGATACCGAAACGATTTGCTGGATACCTGGGCACGCCAGATCCAGTCACCAGATACTGGGGCATGAGGACCAGCCCCTGGATACCCCGACACACTGTACCTGACCCCTGGATATCATGGCACACTGGACGCACATATGGAGCAGCCTCTGGAATCTCGGATACACCAGACGGACATAAGGGCCGGGCCGTTGGATACTCGGACACGCCGGACGGACATATAGACAGTGGACGGACATGTGGACCTGCCCCTGGATACGCGGACCCATGGGACGGATATATGGACCGGTCCCTGGATACGCGGACCCACCGGACGGACCGCCGGCCGCGGCGCCGTCAGCCACCAGGAAGTGGCCGGTGGGCGTGAAATGGCGCGGCCGGCGGCGTCGCCGGCTCGCATTTCACGGCCGGAGCGGAGCGGCGCGCCGCGTCTGTCGCCTGCAGCCGCTCCGGCTGATGGTCAGCTGGTCCTGGTGGGGGGGGGGTCTGTCACACGAGGCGCGGCTCCGGCTGACGGTCATCTGGTCCTGGTGGGGGGGGTCTGTCACATGCGGGGCGGCTCCGGCTGACGGTCAGCTGGTCCTGGTGGGGGGGGGGGGGTCTGTCACATGCGGGGCGGCTCCGGCTGACGGTCAGCTGGTCCTGGTGGGGGGGGGGGTCTGTCACGTGCGGGGCGACTCTGGCTGACGGTCAGCTGGTCCTGGTCTGGGTGGGGCAGGGGGGGGGGGCGTAGCGTCTGTCACACGAGGCGCGGCTCCGGCTGGCGGTCAGCTGGTCCTGGTGGGGGGGGGGGGTCTGTCACACGAGGCGCGGATCTGGCTGACGGTCAGCTGGAGAAATGCGGCGGGGAGGGGAGGGGTTCGTCGGCACGAATAATGTTTGAAGTCGTACCTAAAGACCTTGTCCAGATTTGCTGCAGAGGTTAGATGAATGGGTGACGAATCAGCCGCTGTGCAAAAAGGCCATCAAAAAGGTCATTGCATCGATGTCGTAATGACGATTTTTGTATGTAAACGCTTGCCATCGCCAGCTTTGAATCTATAAGGATTTATAGCTAACATTCCTGTGTGTAAGACCAGCCGAGATTACGTAAGTTTCTGACTGAAGTCACTGGGAAGTACGTGACAGGGTGACCTGTACCTGATCGGGTGATTTCAGGGTGATGCGGTCTGGCGGGAGTGACTGTGACGCACTCGAAACTAACGGGAAAAACCGCCGGCGCCACTTAAAACGCCGAGAAGTACTGGAAACAATAAACACGCCTGTACGCGGTCGAGAGATTCCAGGCCTGCGGAATCGTAAAAGGCGGCCACAAAGTGAGGAAGCTCTCTTGCGGAAGCCGTTCTTTGAGCTGAAACTTCCCGGCGTAGCGGCGGAGGGGAGAAGAAAAACAGGCGGTGCGCTTCCAGCTGAGTCCGTGCACCGTTTGATGGGATTAAGGCACTAAATCCCGGGCAGCCGTTGATGCGCGATGACTTTTGAAAGCCACGCCCGCGATGCGGAAGCGTCCTAGGCCGACACCATCGCCGCTTGGGAAATGCTTTGAGGTGCGTGGCACGTGGCATCCACAGGAAAACCGCAGCACACACGACTAGAACTTTCACGAGGACGCGCGTGGTCCCGTTTGAAAAACGAATCGAACAGTCATGAAAGACAGTGTCGGCAGAACTCCCGAGGAATTGCATGACAGTCTCAGAAACAAGAGGAACAGAGATGGTTCAGCGAACTCGAGTGAACATGACTGGGCGGAGCAGAGGGCGAGTAGATCGTTCCGCCTCCAACGAGGCTAATCGGCGACCGAGTGCAGCGTCCCAACGACGGTTCAATCAGTGGGGCCCAGAGCCAGTGGCTGCACCGCGGCCCCGGCAGGCCGTTCGGGCCCATTACGTGCCAGAGCGCACTGTCAGGTTAACTGATTGGTCAATCCGCCGCTAATGTCAGGTGGCCGTCAAGAACGGATGCCGTCGTGAGGCGCTCGACAGGGGGCGAGCCTCCTGCTTGGACAGGCCGCCGGAGAGAGGCTTCAGTACTGGCCTGCCATTTGGCAGGAAGGCGTGAGGAGACTTGATATTTATGCTGGAACCGCCCAGTTAAAGGGGCGGAGATGAATGTCCCGACTGCACGTCAGTAAGGCATGTCATTGGATAAACGCCATTTTAAATCCTTGGTATGAACCAATGAACATGTCTTTTTTTGGGGGGACACGGACCATTAAAAAGGGCATGTTTGGCATTCTGTTGGTTGATCAGTGCCAGTTTCCTTTGACGCAGTTTACCAGAAAGGCTATCTTTTTGATACACGAAGTAGCTTTTCCTCATAAACCTACTATAAGAGCCTAAGTTATTTCCTTTACTATCTCTCTCTCTCTCTCTCTCTCTCTCTCTCTCACACACACACACACACACACACTTTTTCCTTTTCTTCACTTTCCCTAGAAATTGTTATTTCTGACTTTGCCCTCCGATTAAAACTTTCCGTGTTTGCAGTTAGAGCAAATGCGCAGTACAATACTCTTAGAACATACCAGGGTTCTGTCCGGGAATCGTGGGTCACAAGTCACTTCCCGCCGCCAGACGACCTATTTTTCTCTTCGATCTCCCTCCGGAAATTATTGTTTACACCATCTGGGGTGGCTTTAATAAATGGCGCACACTGTGGCGTACTGGGGCCGGGGCCAGGAATACTAAATGAATCACCTCGGCAATCAGGGGAGACGGGGTCGTGACCCCTGCCGTTTAAGTTAACATTAGCCGCACTTTTCAATCGCGATCTTCGGAGAAGGATACTTACTCTGGCACGGCAGGAATCTGACGAGCGCTGACGACAAAAACTGCCCTGGAATACTCAAACGGGGGTGCCTTTTCAATCCGCGTGTGACCTTCTCTGTCAGGCTGGCGTCTGCACCTGTCCCAGCAGGGGCGGAAACAGAGCCTGCGGCTGGTATGCTCGCCGTGGGACTGTTCGCTGCCGTCGCCACGGTTCGTCGGCCTTGCATTGGCCTCTGTAAACCGGGCGAATGTCACCTCAGTCATGCGGCTGTGCTGCGCTCCTTGTCCGCAAACACCGGTCTCTGGGACGTGGCAAGCCGAGATCCTCAGGTGCGCTACCCATGGGCAGGCGCTGGTTTTGAGTGTGCCAACGTTTTGTCTCAAGCGAGCTCTGTCGTCACATTTTGTTCACGGAACTGATCGTCAAACGTTTGCTGGCGAGTGTATCACAAGACTGTTTCTACGTGCACAGAGCCGTTGAACTGTCGCTTTTGATTTCAAAACGGCGTGTATGGTAAAAATGGATAGTGTTTTGAAATAAGAAATCCGAGATAGGTTTTCAGATTATTCACAATAAATCGGCCTTGTTTTGAACAAGAGCTGCTGAGGGTCTTTGAAAAGGAATGAAGGCTGCATGCACGATTCATCGAGGTAGCGGCCAAGAATGCATGTCCTACAGGTTCTACGGCTTCAGACACTACTACACCCAGGTACGTGAATCTTGATCTGCTCTTCGCCATGAATGCCTTTGACTGGTTGGTGGCTGGCTGCTTTAAAGAATGACGGAGTCTAATTTTGGCGTTCAAACACGCTCAACTGTATCATTTGCTCAAGACAGGTAAAAATTTTTCGTGTGTTCATCATTTATGTGAGTGGAAAGGTCCCGCATATCGTCTTGATTTCGAACATTTTTCCATTACCTTGTTCTTATATTTAAAAAGGCTCAGTTAGACATGACAACATACGACGCCTTGCCTTGTAAGTCCTGCGTTCCGAAGTGGTCAGACAGCTGGTTGTGACAGCGATCAGAGCCATTGTCACTACACACACAAGCACGCGCCTGGAATTACAACTAGATCGCGCGGCGTCTACTACCGCACGAGACAGACCTGTCAACGACCTTTCCGGCTCGGGTGTCGCGTTCACAAAAATGCGGTAAGGTTGGGTGTTGGTCCGTTCCAACAGGCTTGGTGGGTTCTTATGGCGACCAGTTCAGTGTGCTTTTTGCAATGACATCATTGGTCTCCGAGAACCAGCTGAAAACCCGGACTTTTTATGATGTGGCAGACATTTGGGCTTCGCGCACAATAGACGAGCAACGAATGAAACTGTAAACCATGGTGTCCAGGCTGGTGGCCGACAAGAAATTTATAGAGCCTTAGGCAAAATGTAAAAGACGCAGCGCTACTGAAAAACAGGTTCTCTCGCTCATCCTTCAGCGCTGATGTTTGGAATGGTATCTAAGTACCCTCATGAGGTGCTGCGAGCGGTCACTGATCAATCGATTTATCCATGTTAGGTTTTATACCTCTGACGAAAGACAATCATGTAATTCCCTCACACCGATTCATTCACGTAGACTCTCTCGCACCGCAAGAGGGGATCTCAATGGAAACTGCGACCATTAATGGCGAGAGTGGCCCTCAAACGAGCAACGCCCTCTTAACCGCCAGACAACCCCACTCGACTCCCGGCGAGATTGTTGACCATCGCGCGGCCGGCCGCTGCCGCAGCCGTGGCCGGTCCGGCGCTGATGTCATCCTGGTCCGGGCGGGCCGCCGCCGCCGCCCGCGTTCTCGTATGCAGCCGCCGTCCGTCCGTTTGCCCGGCCGCCGTCCCCGCTGCCGCCGGCGGCAGGCGGTCCGGTCGCCACGGTCACCGCCGGTCGCCACGGTCGCCATGGTCGCCGGCTAGTCGCGGCCGGGGGCAGAGCGCGGCAGAGCCGCCGCCCCGCCGGCCGGCATCAGAATTCTGCCCGCGCCGACCGCCGATCGGTTCAGACATCGCAGCGCCTTCGCTCAAAACGTGCCTGTTGTGGCGCGCCTGTTTGTGTTGAGCCGGCCTCCTGTTGAGAAAAACGACCTATCGATATGCCGATGTCGCCCGGAGGCGCGCCGTCGAGGCCAGCGTCCGAGGCGGCAGACAACCTGCCGCAGAGCAGAGAGCACCCTCCGATCTCGTATGCACGATGCAGTCCGTCGAGTGCAATCTGCTGCTCTTCTCCATGGGCCTGAGGCGAGAGTCGGGGCATTGCCACATGCAAGCTCTGATAAAATCGGGCTGATGGACGTATGAAACGGACTACGACTGCGGGTGATGAGTCTCGAGATACTGAGCCGTGGCTGTTCATCTTCGCGTAACAGCTGGGCTCCTCTTGTCTCTTCAGGCCTCTCCCGTCCTGCAGCCAGTTCTGTCTTAATATCGCCGCGGGCTGCAGTCCGAGCTGAGCTTTTTGGGGCTGGATTTGATGTGCAAACTGAGCCCGAATGCAAAGAGACGGGTAGGGTCAGAATGGAAGCTCGTGGTGGACCGAGCTTACTACGTGAATCCTGAGCACAACATCCAAGTTCTTTAAATACGAAGCAAGTTTGCTTGAGATTCGCGAACAGATGACGCTGAAATATCTCTCTTGCAAAGTTCAGTTACGCAACACAGCCAGGCTTTGGCTGTGTGATCCCGGAGTTTCAAACTAAATGCTCGCGTTCCTTTAAGGACTCAATCCAGTGCTTTTCCTCTCCCCGCAACACAGAGACAAGCACACCTCGTTCATACGGGAATTTGCCGCCTGGCTCTATTCACTCTACCGCGAGGGCGGCGGAGACACGACTGAGGAGCGGGAGCTGGAGCTGGAGCTGGCGCCGCGGCTGAAGCCGGAGCTAGAGCCGGAACTGCGACAGGAGCTGGAGCCGGGCTGGCGTCGGAGCCGGGTCAGGACGGGGTCAAGGCCGCGCCGGGTCCGGCGCTGGTGCCGAGTGCGCGCCGGAGTTGGCGTCAGAGCTAGTAAGGTGTCAAGACCTGGTAAGCGAGCTCATAAGTTTGGCCAGTGGGAAATCGCACCGGGCCAAAGCTGGCGCCGGAGCTGGGGCCGGAGCCGGTGCCGGAGCGCAGTCGGGTTCGTGGCGAGGAGAAGCCATTGCTAGGGCCGGGGCTGGGGCCGGGGCCGGGGTCGAGCTCGTGCCGCCGGGTTCGGCGTCCCTGGCCCCGGGGACAGGGCGGGGGCCGCCCGTCACCCGCCGTGGGAGCGCGGCCGGCGGCGCCGCAGTCGCGATCGAGGCGGCCTTTGTCCGGCCAGTGTGACGGATCGTCCGCGGCCGGAGGAGATGCGGACACGGTGACGGGGCGGACACGGACGCCCGGTCCCGGGTCAAACCCATCAGCCGGGCTGCAGTCGCTCATTGTTGCAGACGTGTGAAGCCGCGAGCAGGGAGATTTGTCGGTTAGGATCACGATTTGTACCGGAACGAAGACGGAAGGGGAAGAATAGACCGAGCTGACCAATTCGTTCGACTGAATGCTACTTTTCATGCCTTCCATACAAACACAGAAAAACGTCTCGCTCGCTGGTACCTTTCTGCTCTTTTGTTTTTAGCCTTTCGCGTAGGCTATTGCCACGGCAGAGTTTGCCGGCGGGACGGATCAACGGGTTTCTGCCGCCGGCCGGAGCAGGGCGGAGTTTCCGCGTCGTCATCAGATGCCGCCATCACGCTCCCAGCGGCGCCGCCGTCGCCGCCGCCGGCGCCCCCGCGTCCTTCCTCCCTCCCCGGACACACGCCCGGTCTAATGGGAGCCGCGCCGTAATTGTTTATGCGGCTGGCGGCGCGGACGGCGCTGACGCGGCGAATACCGGCGCATGATTTACGAGCCCGCGCCGCGATCGCCGCGGACGACAATGCCGGCGCGGCCGGCGCTTTCAGGCGGAGCGGCGCAGCGGGATTTCCTGTTTCGAGTCGAGTCCGAGAACACGGTGTCGTCTTCAGTTCCGTGATTCCCGCACGTGTTTACCTGAAGTCCAGACAGTGGAGTCCATGAGAAAAAACTGCCCCGTCTCGTGACTGCTGTGCTCACACTGCTCTCTGTCATCAGATATCTGGAAGTGCTCGTAAGTGTTGTGGCTGGAATGACGACAAGAACACGTCTGAACAATGAAAGCTTATTTGCACCCAGGAGCGCTCTCTTCAATTAAATATTTCGTGTTTACAGCTTAATTGCGGTCAGGGAAATTAATTTATTTTGCTGCGAAAAGTACATTTTAGGTCCTGGCAGATGTCGTTCACGCCACCAAATGCATCGTCCTCTAAACAGAGCGAAAAGAAAACAATATTTGGCAATTATATTCGACAGCAGTATGATATTATGTCAATGTGACATGGAACAAATGAATTCAATTCCGAATTCATTCCGAAAATGAATGTTATTAGCCAGTTATAGCATTGCCAAGCCAGTCCAACCATTTGCGCGTGCGATTCAATTGTCTTTGGATGTTCCTCGGTTTGGTATCATTTTTCACATCACCTAAACATCATCCAGTTTTTTTTTAAAGCCGTGTAAACAGGCAAGTAGTATGCCGCTTCACCAACATTATCGATGCGTGTCTTCAGCGGATCTGGGTGAAGCAACGTCGGGTACACCGGTCCCTTACTTCCTCCTGGAGAGAGGAAGAACTGTGGTAGCGCCGGCCCATGGCAGGCACATGGCAAAGGCGAGGAGAGTGTGCAAATCATACCGTCTGGATCATTGTGCTCGTCATAAGCACATACCGGAAGGTCATGATAGCGTAACAATGTTTGTCGCCTTCCAGGTCACGCTTATGAAGAATTATGGTCCAGATTTGGTGTGTCACGTGCAATTCGTATGTAAATTTCCTGCGAGTTTTTCCACGTTGCCGAACAATGCCGTCTTATAAAAACGAAGAAAAATCGAAAACAGTGCAACGGAAACCGAGCGTCCGGTCTTGGAGAAAAGACAGAAGTATGGAATGCAGGCAGTCTATGGTAAACCCTCAATATTCGAGGTCAAGTCAGCTCAGGACAGCTGAAACGGACGTTTTCCAGTTCTCATACATGAGCCATAATTACTTGCCGTTGACGCAATGACTCAGCATTTGCATTTTGTCTTCTAGCACCCGGTCGCTTGTGGCGAGGAGCAGGATGACCTAGGATTAGGTCGTTTTTAGGGCAGGCTTTGAGGTGACATTCAAGTGGCTGGTGCATCGGTGAAGGTCAATATGAAAACACCACATTATGTTGTAACCTGTTATGGGCTGAGCTCATGTAACTGGTTCTTGACTTGCAGAGTAAGATGAACGCAATGTGCCGTTTAAGCCATCCTCAGGGTGTTCCAAATGTTCAGAGTTACCATCAAGGTTATGCCAGATAACTTACCAACAAATGTCTGGACATGTCTTTGAATTTGATCCCATTTCTCCGTCACCTAGCATAATCCGATATAAGGAATGGCGTCGAAATGATCGTCTGTAAATAGTTATAACCCCACCATCCTAAATATTATTGCACTGTCCCTCGCCATTCCGAAGCCATTGGTGGTTGAATTCCGATGTTCTTGTGGGGCGCTGGGCGGAGAAAAAAGCAGGCCTACAACTGTTTATCTGGCTGCACTTCCTTACAGCAGTGGTAGCCGGAAGAAAAGGGTCGTTCGTGTTTTTCATGTAATTTTGAATGAATCATAAACATCGACTGTCTGGCGGCTTTAAATGGACCTTATGTTTTTGCTTTATTCCTACTGTTCCTACTACTAAACCGATGTTAAACAATTAACAGTACCGCAATCACAGTCCGATACTAGGTGAGTGAGGAATTCTACGCATCTTCGAAGCAAGCCATTTCCCGGGACAATTGCTCTTCCAACAGTAAACCAGAGTTTTCATTACACAGGGGGATTGCTCGGGTGCTGGCCGTCATTAACCGTTTAGAACTATTGGACTCATCTCAAGGTCCTCGAGCGTCGGGACAAAAGACCGAGACGTTCGGCTCTCTGTCAGGCGGACGAGCCACCGGGCTATGACGTGGCTCACGGAGCGTAGAGCCTCAATGAACAGGATTCGGCGCTCCCACAGAAAAAGGCGCTTTAAGCTTACTGAGACATAAAGAACAGGCGGCAAAGCTGTAGAAATATCGGAGGTGCCACCAAAAAAAACGTCGCCAAGTCTCCTGAGTATTGAGGAACACCTTGGCAAATGGCCATATTGATCATTTGGACTAGACGTGTGAGTGACGTTTGTAACTAGAGCCTTATTTTGGAGTTCGTGATGTTGCCCGTAATCGCAGACAATAACCGTGAACTGAAGAATGCGGCTGTGAAACTTGGCATAAATATCAATCTTCTGGACTGAAAATTATGCCTGCTCTTTTTTACCTGCTCGCCTCTCTTCTTGTCTTTGTGACTCCAGGGGTTATGAGGCACGGTTGTTGTGGATATCCCGAGACGTACAATACAATGCAATACAATGTATATTGTCAGGCATGAGCAGCATTGACCACGTGACGCAGCCGGTCAGATGCAGAGCAGGCCAGGCGGGCCCCAGCCGGCCCTCGCTCCGAGTCAGCCCTGGCCCGGGCCCGAGACGACGCGGACGTGCGTGGTCAGTGTCACACGCGGCCGCGGCCGCCCCGCCGGCGCGTGCGTCACCGTCACGTGACGCCGTAACGCCGCGTCACGGCGGCGCCGCACGCCGCGGCCGGCACGCGCACGGCCTGTCCGCGCGAGTGGCGGCCTGCTCAGGCCAGCGTCGCCAGGCTGTGGGAGCTTCCTGACTGTAGCTCATGTCTTCTGACGTCACCGGGCTGTGTGGACTCCCTAGCTGTAGCTCAGGAGTCTTCTGACGTCACTGGGCTGTGTGAGTTCTCTGACTGCAGCTCAGGGGTTTATCAGTCTGACGTCACCGGGCTGTGGGGGCTTGCTGGCCGCAGCCTAGGAGTCTGCAGGGACCAGCCCGCTGAAAGGCGAAGAAACGAGGCTGGACAAACGCTTGTCTGAGATTCGAATTCGGCGACCAATTTTAGACTGTGCTGATTTTATTTATTTTTTAGACTATATTATGAAATCATCCACCTGCTCACAATGCCTGCTTCGAGTCATAGACATCCTAATTAGCCGAAAATTGGGGAAAGTCGGAATTAAATTGGATATTGGCTTTGAATATGCGATAATCATGCTCACGCGCTTCGCGAACAATTGTACACGCACAACACAAAACAACCGTCTTCTACCACCGCATTCGACCAACACATTCGACTGTACATCATTATACTCCCTTTCAAGTATGCTACAAATAATCACATAGGAGACTATTACAGACAGTGTAAAAAGTTTACATCAGGGCGAATCAGGTCAGCACCAACACAAATCACTTTCCTCCGTTCCATACGGTTTTGCCTGCTTCATCATGCAGTAATGGAGGTACTCTGTGTATGCTCTGTTTGTCTTACAAGCTGATGGCTCCATTAATCTCCAAAGCAGCCTGGGTTCGGATGCCGCGTTTCTCCACCGACCACCCCGTGGCCAGCCCGGCCTGCCGCCGGCGAGCGCGCGTCCGTGTCGTACATCCCGGAACGCCGAGGGCCTCATAAACACATTCGGCCCTTCTTTTTACCGGCGAATGCAGCATTTTGTGCCCCAGCATTCCAAGCGGAGGACGGTCATTAGCCTTTTATACAGGCCATTGAAGGGGGCACATAGAGTCATCATGAGTGCAATTAGAAGGCGGGCCGCCGCCGCCGCCGCCGCCGCCGCCGCCGCCGCCGCCGCCGCCGCCGCCGCCCGGCGCCCGGCGCCCGGCCGGGCCGAGTTTTTGCCAGCGGGAGACAGGCGGCCCGCTGTCGGCGCCCGGCGGCCGGTTAATTACCGCGGCGAACCGGGCCGCCGCCGCCCGCCCGCCTGTGGGTTTTTCATAAATCGGCCCGATCTGGGTTAGGGCAATCGCGCGCTGCGTCGCCGGCCGGTTCGGGAAGTGAGCCGTCGCTGCTGGACGCCTGCCGATGGCGGCGGCGTCGCAGGGCTGGTGCGGGAGCGCTGAGTTCTGTTCGGGAGGACATGCGCGTGTATCGTGACCGGCTCCGGCCGTCGGGGTCGTACGCAGGGGGACGTTGGCTGCTGGTTGCTGGCCAGTGGTGGTTACCGGAGCCGGACGCTGCCGCTCACTTTTCGTCCAGAGCTGGGACTGCCGGTCAGCTCCTGTCCAGAGCTGGGACTGCCGGTCAACTCCTGTCCAGAGCTGGGACTGCCGGTCAGCTCCTGTCCTGAGCTGGTACTGACGGTCAGCTCCTGTCCTGAGCTGGGACTGCCGGTCAGCTCCTGTCCTGAGCTGGTACTGACGGTCAGCTCCTGTCCTGAGCTGGGACTGCCGGTCAGCTCCTGTCCTGAGCTGGTACTGACGGTCAGCTCCTGTCCAGAGCTGGGACTGCCGGTCAGCTCCTGTCCTGAGCTGGTACTGACGGTCAGCTCCTGTCCAGAGCTGGGACTGCCGGTCAGCTCCTGTCCTGAACTGGTACTGCCGGTCAGCTCCTGTCCTGAGCCGGGGTTGCTGGTCAACTCTCGCACAGAGCTGACGATGTTGGTCAGCCAGTTGGCAGCCCAGAGCCAGTGTCGCTGGCCAGCTGCTGCCCGGAGCTGGCGCTGCTGGTCAGTGGCTCCTGGGAGCCGGCTTGCGTCCGTCAGTCCCTCTCCAGAGTCAGTTCAATCATGGCACCAGTTGTCAGTCGTCGACTCCATCACAGCACCGGGCGTCAGGGCGTCCCAGCTCCGGTCATTTCTACTGCCGTAACGTCCCAGGTCCGGTCATTTCGACTGCTGTCCCGTCCCAGCTTCGGTCAGTTCAGCTGCCGTCCCGTCCTACCTTCAGTCACTTCCACTGCCGTCCCGTCCCACCTTCGGTCACTTCCACTGCCAGCCCGTCCCAGCTTCAGTCACTTCCACTGCCGTCCCGTCCCACCTTCGGTCACTTCCACTGCCAGCCCGTCGCAGCGTCGCCACTGTCGGCCACTCGGTGGCAGTGTGGGGCGGTTGCAGCGGTATGGGTACCCTACACGGCAGTGTACCCTATCCTACCCTACCCTGCAGCACAGGGCAACAGCGTAGGGCGACTGTAGGCAGTGTAGATTGTACTCGACAGTAGTTTTGTGCTGCTCTAGACTACACAGTTGGGCGGCTGTAGGCAGTGTAGGCTGTACTCGGCCGCAGTTCTGAGCGGCTATAGACAGTACACTGCGGGGCGGTTGAAGGCAGTGCAAGCTGTACTCGGCGGCAGTCCTGGGCGGCTATAGACAGTACATTGCGGGGCGGTTGAAGGCGGTGCAGGCTGTACTCGGCGGCAGCAGTTTTGTGCGGCTCTAGACTACACTGCGCGGCGGCCGTAGGCAGTGCTGGCTGTACTCGGCGTCAGTTCTGGTCGCCTGTAGACTGTACACTGCGGGGCGGCTGCAGACGGTAGCCGGCCGGAGCCGTCCTTGCCCGGGGCGCCAGCCAGTTCGCTGATGCAGGGCGGGCCAGTGAACCGAGCCGGAACGGCGCCGGCCGCCGGCCGCCGGGCGGGGGGCGGGAAGACCGGACGGCTGCTGCAGGACCGGCCCCATCAGCCACGCGCCGGCGTCGTGCAGCGAAAACTACTGGCGCTGATTTGTTACTCCCGTGTAGCGAAGGTCGGTGGATAGCCTCTAATGTTTCCGAGAGAAAGGCCATCCGGGGTAGTTAACCGGTAACATGGACTATTTTCTGCTTCCTAACCTTGCATGTCAGGAATCTAAACTGTCTGACGAAAAAACGGAGGGAAATGTGAACGGAGAAAGCTGTGAGTTTGAAAGTAAGTGTGGCAACAAGTTTTTACACATTACAGGAAAGTTGCCTTTGTACTGGATGACAATGCGGACTTAATTGGTATCAACCACCGGATTTTTAGTTATTGAGCTATTTTCCTCTGTGAGAATAATTCCTGTCAACATATCAACTTACAGCGGAAAGGTACAGTAGTCAAGAGGCGTCAAAATTTCGCAGGACACGCATTGTCCGCAGATAAACGTTTGCCATATTAGGCAGGCTCACAACGTGCCAACACGACAGCCGTCATCGCAGACTGTTAACACGGTGCCGGCTGCTAGACGTCTAGCTCTGTGTACTTCAGTGGAGCGCAGGGCCTGCTGCTGAACTGCAGAGGCAGAGCGTTGTCGAGTGAGGCTGCACGATAAGATAGGGCCTATCCCGATAATCAACTCTGGCGCTCAGTTTATCATAACAAACCTGACTTAACGGTCTTTGCGGCATGGTGGTTGCTGCTCCATAACGAACTCCCACGGCGTTATTAAACAGCGGTCATTGTTTCCTGTTCTGTTAACGAATTCATAAACGTTAATTGAGTGTGTGGGATAGTTGTGTCCAGGGGTGTCGATTTGCATTCTCCTGCGGGACTATGTCCCCCATGTGGATCTTGGCCCCTCCTTTACCCTGGCCCCCTCCGAATTATATATATATATATATATATATATATATATATATATATATATATGTATTACATGTACATATATATACAGTGTTATTTCATAAATGATGGCAAAAACAATTGCTGTCGGTGAAAATCGAGTGGGTTACAAAGGCTGACAAATCCACATTTGGTGGGAGGTTAAGTCGAGACGGGCACTCAGCTCGTCCCACCCCCTCCCCCCAGTCATTCACACAAAACGACACACCCGAGTGCGTATCTATTCGCTAGTTAAAAACGTGCCAAATTACAGTCGCAATTAGTCGCGTTTCTCCCGGAACTGTTTTGCAATGTGCGCAATTTGTTCCGCCCTGCCAGGATTTCCGAAGGCCAACGAATCAACAGCCCCCGTCCCAGTCAGCATGAAGTCCGAGTTTGTTCATTTTTTCGAGTTGGACGCGCAGCCTACTGGGCCCAGGCGTCCACGTCCTGAGCCAACTCTCGTGTCCCGTCAGCCAATCGTCAGCGTCAGAGCCGGCTTGGGCCGGCCCGTCCACCGCACGCCCGCCGACGTCCGGCCGAGACACCGGCCGCCGGCCCGGCACGAACCTCTCAACGCCGACATAAAGCACAGTTAGCGGCGGCGGCGGCGGCCGACGCGTACGGCGCCGCGGCCGTCGCCGGCGGCGCTTCCCAGCGTTGCACCGGACAGTGTGGACAGTTAGGGTCACGGTGGCAGGCCGGGCGTCCAGCGGCGCGCGGCGGCCGCCCGCCGCGCGCCGGGCCAATGGGTCACTAGTAGCGCCCGGGGCGGCAGCGCTGCCGGCGGCCGCAGTAACGGTGCTGCCCGGCGGCCCGGACCACTCCTGCCGTCACACGGCCGCTGACGCCACTGATGTCACGGCACAGGGGTCCCTGGCAGAACTGAAGGAACTGATGTCAATAATGCCACGGACTGACACAACTGACGTCATGGCGCTGACGTTGCCAACCTCACGGAGCCGACGTCACTGACGGCAGAGCACCGGGTGGGAGGGAGGTCGTGTGATGTGTAGGGTAGGATGTGTGGTGGATGCGACTGAGAAAACTTTTTCTAATGTCCATTGTGGTTTAACGCCAGTGGTAATTAACATGGCACGGATGCACGAGCACAGCAGCATGCCTGAGGTCTCCCTGTAGAACTCCGCAGATGAGGAGGGTGCTCCTTGCTGCTATGCTGGACTTGCTTGCAGCGCCCATGCTTACCATTATTATATGACTTTCTCGCGTCGTATAATACAGTTCTGCCTTGACTATGGGACATATTTTGGTGTTGATAGATTTCATATTGTCTTTGTCTAAAGCTGCAATACAAAGGTATTTGCCATGTGCAGCACTAGCATATTTATGAGAAATTATTACAAAATCCTGCTTCGCCGATGCTTCACATTCTCTTTGCATTTGTCCTGTATTAGACAGTAAGCTTAATCTCATTGTCAATCCTCTTTTCCATACGGAGCACTCTTATTGACTTGCTAGTGGTTTTCGCGGAAGGTAAACAACCGTTAAACCTACCACAGTGGAAAGCACAGCAAGAATTCATATTCTGGAATGGTGACATGAAGCCTGTTGCAATGGGCTCATTGCAAACTGCAGATGAATGGTGCTATATTGTGTTTATGTTTGAACTACAGCTGCAAAAGTGTTGTCTGATTCACGCGCGCGGCAACTTCACACAACAGTCAAATACAAACATGGCGTCTGACATGCAATTCACGCTTCGCCTGAGATAGTTCACTTCGTTGCTGGCATGCCCCTGCCTCCACGGCTTAAAACTTCCGTGAACTCGCTTAGGTGTTGTTTTATTTATCGACGTCGCCGACGGGCAATGCCATTTTTGGGTTGTGAGGTCTCACGCCGGTTACCGCGGAGAACGATGAAATGTCGCTGTTACCTGGATTTGAACTAAGGACCCTTCGATCGCCAGGCGAGCATGATAACCATGAACCGGGCCGATAACGGGGCAGTCAGTTTGGGAACCCCGCTTCCTGCACGGATTAGTTCAGCAAACCAGTGCGGACAGAAACAGGGTAGACCGCGAGACTTTTACTCCGAGCTGAAGCGCATCTCCCGTCCAGACCAACGCTCACCGTAATTCAGCTAGACCTGGCACCTCCCCTGGCATCGCAGGAATTCAGCCCCTGTCCAGATAAACGTTCACCACAGCGCAGCCGGAACTGGCAACTCCTCTGACCTCACAGGAACTCACCGCGAACGCCGGCCCAGATCGCAAACACGACGTGCGTTAAGCAAACACGCACACCGGCTCGGCTTTGTACGGCCAGTTGCTCCGGGGTTCAGTGACCACGATGTCGGAACGCGTCAGGCTCTCACACCAGCTGATGGCGAGGGATGAGACTAAGAGTGGGAATGCCTGCAAGAGGGGTCCTCGGTG
This sequence comes from Capitulum mitella, assembly GCA_030062745.1. NCBI lineage: Eukaryota > Metazoa > Arthropoda > Thecostraca > Pollicipedomorpha > Pollicipedidae > Capitulum > Capitulum mitella. Next base: position 4,655,891 of record CP099851.1, on the reverse strand, counting down.
GGCTCAACCCCAGGCTCGTTCCATGGGTGCAGGGACGTTCTAAAAGATGATCTTATCAGGCTGCCTCTTCTTCAGGTTTTGGACCAGACAAGTGATCTCAACGAAATCCATCTTCAGCAGTACTACAGCCCCGATGTTCATTCCTGAAAGGAATTGGGCTATATGTTATGGTTAGTATTTTGACAGAGAGTACTGCTTTGGTTGAACTTTGGTAGTAGACATGTCAACAGTTTTCATCAGCTAGAGGTGCACTATAACTCGCTGCCGAAGTTCCACTGTAAACAGCCGAGACAGAAATGCGAAGAAAGCTGAATGACTGTGCATCACGACCCTACTTTCTGGCGCACCGCGTGACAATCGCTGAACGCACCGCGCACCTGTCACAGTCACAGCCCGTCTACAGCAAGACATATCGCCATGACTTCAGAGAGCAGCGGGCCGGCCGCACCACAAAGCACGTCGACTACGAAATCGGCTTTGGACGCGGGCCGGGCGTGATCCGCCGCGGTCGCCATCGATCACACTTTCCACTGTTAACGTGCGTCTAACCGCGGCGCTCTGCCCCGGCTCCTGTGCCGGCAGACACGACGCCGGAGCGCGGCCGGCCGACCGACGCGGCGGGTTCCCGAGGAGTTCTCTCCCCCGTCGCGGACTCGAGTTTTCACGGGCGACAGCACGTCAGTGAGGCGGCCGCCGGCGCCGCGCGGCCGCGCCCCCCGCCGCCAGCGCGCTGCACTCGCAATTAGCCGGTTTATGTGTCGCTAATCGGGTCGGGACGGCGCGATTTAATCGCGGCCGGCGCGCGGGCCGCCGGAGCGTGAACGAAGGCCTCCCGCCGCGCCCGCGGAGGCCAGCCCTGCCGAGCCCGCCGTCACGGGCCGAAACGGAGCGCCGAGAGAGCCGTGAGAGCGACGCCGAGAGAGCGCAGTAAGGGAGGCGCAGGCCGCGCCGGATGGCCAGGGGAAAAGGAGAAAGAGGGGAAAAAACGTGAGAGTGCGCCGTGACAAAGGGGTGGGAGGGAAGGAGCGAGAGGTAGTGAGATGACGTGAGAAAAATGGACGGAAAAGAGGGCCAGGTGGTTAGAATTTAGAAACGAAAGGATCACCTTGGAGCCTGAAGTTTGGAAGATGAAATAGGACTGACATTGCCTCATGTACAATGAACCTGACGAGATGAAAAAGTGAAAATTAAATTGATTCACTGCATGCATTTCCAAGCTTGGAAATTCCTAGTAGCCCTAATTGTTTGTGTCACGTCACGCTAAATCAGATCATGAATGGTGTCTGCGGTGCAATCTGCTCTTGAGCTGACACTTGGTGCTCAGCCTTGAGCTTTCGCAATCGGTTTAACCAGGTTTCGTTCCTGCGTACATCGCCGGAGAAGGAGGGAGGGAAAAAGCGTAACGACCTACTGGTTGGCCGGCCAGCAGAGTGCCGCAAGGATTTTCGCTTCGGTTGCTCGCGTAAGTAGCTTGAAATCCGCCGACTCATGTAGAAACAGGTCCAAGCCGAATGGTGCCGAGCGCGTGACTAAATCCGCCGGCTCGGTGGTCATTGTCATCATCATTATCGCTCATTAGGAATAGGCACAACACGAAGGCGGTAAATCTTCGGGGCAGATGATGACGGGCTGGGGCTTGGTGTCGGAGATTGTGAACGTCACCGTGGTTTCTCGCCCATCGTGGCCAGTGTTCATCGTTTCATAAGGAACGTTGAAACATCCTTACCGTCGTTCAAGTTAAGACGGTAGGCTGACGCAATACCGTTGCACATTCCATAAGACTGCAATAAACAGAAATGAATCAAAGTCGTCTGCGATGATTTCAGAGGCAGCGGTAGCGATCCACGACAAGCAGCGAAATAAACCTGATGTTATTCAGACCATGTGAGCGTGAGGAAGTAGTTCATTGCAGTGTTCACATTGTTCTTATACCTAGTAACGTAAACGACTTGAAGCAAAACACATTCGCCTGTCAAACTCAGGCATTCTGTTCCACTTCTTTGATCCCTGACCCTCCTTTTTATGGATGCGGGTAGTCGGATGATAATTAGTAGCCGCATTCTGCCGAAGAGAATCATGCCGTTTTTGCACATGTGCCTGATTTTGTTAAGCGTAAACAAGCGGTGAGAAGGTAATCCAATAAATAAACACAATAAATCAATGGTAAAAATACAGTCAAGCGTGAAATAGACAGATAAACAAACCCGGACAACAAAAGCCGTCCTCGAGTGCCAAGACGTGCTACTAATTTGCACAAAATGTGCACCACCGATAACAATAGCATGCGGAAAAAGTTATATTTCTCAAATAGCACAAGACAAGGCGGTGAGAGCCCATGGAGCCAGGAGGCAAAGCGCCCATGATTCCTTGGCTCTTAACACCGGCCACAGGCTAACGTGTGATAAGAATCATCCCGAAATGCGCCAGGACGACTCCTGCAACACACCCTACACTCTTGCGAATGAGCACGCTTATGCCACAAGAAAATAGCAATAAAGGAAAGGGCTTGAATCGAGCGAGGTCGACCCAGGTTGCATTAGGTTGCAGGCCTGTAGGGGGGAACTGGGATTACATGATACAGCGGAAGGCTGATACGGCTGCCTTTCCCACCACAGAAAGACTTGTCTTGTCACAAGAAGGCTACGTATGCTGCTTCTGGCGACCTCTACTTTCTGCCAAGGTCATTTGACATACATCTGGCACGTGGACGCGGATGCATGACGAGCGGTTAAAATTTCGGAAGTGAAGTAAGTGTTAATTCTCCCACATTGCTTTTAAATACTTTTTCATCGTTCACCTCCTAATATTTGTTCTGGAAACCATCATTACTTCAGTCCTTTGGCTTCATAATGATGAATTATTTCGACTTTCGGTGTGATGACGTGATCGCCATGTCACGCAGTATGTAAGGACAGCCAGCGGAAGGCGTATGAGTCACTCAGATTTCAATTACGTCACCTTTATTAGCCTAAAATTTGAATTTTGGGGCCCTAGCCCTCCTGATTGCGCTACCCTTACCACCTCCAGCTTGAAAGAAACGATTTCAGAGAACCACATCTCCATCTCCCCTACGCACAGCCTACAAACCCTGGATGTATTATGTCTGCGTCTGAAATCGTAGTTCATGAAAGATAACCTCAAACGTTTTCCTACAGTAAACGTACGAGGTCTTGCATCCTCAAAAACACCACATAAACGCCAAGCATCACAAGCAATCCCGTTCCGGGGTCTGCTTCGTGAGGTTACCTTGCCCTCAATCCCACCTCGGGCAGGGTCCAGGGAATAGTAATGACCTTCCGGGTCTGTTGTTGACAGCACTTACCCTTTCTACTCAGCACCAGTAACAGCCTCCTGTGCCCTCCGGCCCGGCGGCCAGCGACGGCGTCAGTGGACGTTTGTAATCACGCGGATTAGTCCTCGTTAGCGTCGAAACCCATCAACTTTAATTGGCTAATTGGCGGCCGCGCAAGCAGACGGTCGTCATTCATTGGTGGACGGCGTCGTCAGCGGCCAATGGTCGCTGGCCGGTCACCAAACTACGGCGACTGGCAAATACAGCCGGCAGCCGGCCGCCGTCCTGCCGTACCAAGTCCTCTCAGAAACCGTCTCGTATGCCCCGGTGCGTGCGAATAAAAGCCCACAGGACTGGTAGGATGCAAGCAGGGACGTAACCAAGGGGGGCCATGGGGGCCATGGTCCCCCCTGAGCCAAGCGGTCTACACTAGATATATAGCGATTTCGTAGGAATACGCAACAGTGATCATATATATGTTGCGGAAGCAACCACGGTATGTTTTTCTTTACGTTAAACATGAGGCAAATTACATAAAATTGCCGCTTTTTCCTATGAATTTTGTCATATGCCAATGGCATGTGACAAAACTTGGCATTTGCCCTCCGCCCCCTTTTTTTCAAATTCCTGGCTACGTGTCTGGATGCAAGGCTTAACAGCTTGGGACAGTTCCAACAGTAGGTCTATGGTATTGTATGGAACGAAACTGTCTAAAAAATACAAATGGTCTTTTCTCATTTGATAGTGCTCTTACTCTGCTGTACTGGGGAGCAGCTGCAATCTAGAAGTCTTGCACGCCCGACGACGTCCAAAGTACTTCTGGATCCACAGACTTCAGTTGGCGTGCTTGATCACTGGGCAACAGAGCAGTGTACCCACAGGTAGTCACTACTCAGTAGTAGTCAGCTGGCGCAGAAGACTGAGTTCAAAAATAACATATCCTTAAGAAATCTGTCATTGATCCGCGCTCTCAGCAACAGAATATCGTTAGTTTTTATTCTTCTGTGGAAATAGAACGTACATGACGCTGCGCGTTCTTTTCAAGATCTGCCATATCGCCGTCGCTGGCACAAATCGGCCGCTTAGGTGAGCTCATTTGGAAATACACGGCTCTACGGGGTCTCCAGAGTCACCAGGAGCCTCTGAATCTGGTCTTGACCCGAACACCCGTTCTTGATTGCCACCATCCTCTCGTCCGAGACAGGGGTCGAACCAAAGCTATGTAACTGGTCGAAGTATAACGTAAAGAGGATTATGGAGACATTGACAACGCTGCTGGAGTTCCTTGAAATGAACTGATTTCTTATGCATGTCATTTATATCACGTCGCATTGGCTTTCGGGAAGTTCCGCCCACGGTCGATTCAGCTCTCCGTTTTACAGACTCGTCCAATGAAAAATAGGGGAAAGTACCTGCCTTTTAAAAACTGTTAGCTGCCTTCTGCAATTAAGTCACTGGCTTTGTACACACCGGCACATGCGTGAAAATTTGCGCATACTAGCATCCTACCAGTCCTAGTGGAGCATATTTAGTGAGCGGTCGTTATGGTAAACACGACAGGATCACTGAGACTTAGTTTAACCCAACATACTCGTACAATAACTACACACGCCCAACTTTTCAGTCTGTGCATTGAGGCATCTTTCAACGGGAGGATTATTACGGATGCTTAGGCCAATGACAATAACATACACAGAGCGAAAAACACCAATGTACACATTGCCATAAAAGACGCTTAAACATGACGTGTTCGGTGTTGAGCTGACAGTCGGAGGCAGGCGGTTCCACGCGGCCACACACGGTTCCACATATGATCAAACAGATGCCGCATTCAGCTCGACGGTCCATGACATCGGGCCGTCGGATCGTCCATGGCATGACATCGGATTCACCATACGTGGCCATACATGGCCTGTCCAGGACGGTTCAGGTGGCCCGTAAGGGCGCGTGCTCAGCAGCAGTCCAGTCCGCCGCCGCCAGGCCGGGCCGGTGGCGAGAGGTCAGAGGTCGCCGCTGACGGTGGCCTCGGGCGCTGGCCTGGGCGGTGGACAACTGGCGGCCGGCCGGCCGGCCGGCCGGCACGCGATGGAGTGGTGCTGCTGGCGTGCCGGTGCCGGTGGCGCAGCGACAGCTTGCCCCTGAAGGATCAGTAGCGTGTAACGACTGTGGAGGCCGGAAGGGGGTTGGACGGCAGGCTGCAGGAACAGCAGACGTGGCGTGCAGTTTGAAAGGCGTGCAAAGGATGACCATAAACATACAAGGTTTATGACTTTAATTCAGATTTGAAAGTCTTTCCAGTGTCTTTGTTCTCTTGTACCAGGACTAAGCACCCTCACGTTCTGCACTCTAATATTGTCAGTTATTTGAAAGTGTATAATTGTACGTTGCATTGTAACAAATGACTTACACATCTGGCCATGGGCACGGGAACTCTTCATTTGGGGGAAGGGGAGGGGCGAGAAGCATTTTGGGTCAGTTCTTTCCATTCAACGCCCATAGGGCCAATGTCAACCCCCAAAAAAGCTGGGGAAAAGGATGAAGCTCTCCTCCTGACCCCATGGCTCCCGCCACCTACGCATCTGACCGTCTCTCCAGACATTTTACCTGTACATCTGATCCGCATGGCTGACATAGACATGTGACCTGGACGTCTGCCCAGACGTGTAGCCTGTACATCTGACGCAGACGTCTGCCCAGACGTGTGGCCTGTGCGTCTGACCAGACGTCTGCCCTGCCAGATGACCTGTACATCTGACCCAGACGTCTACCCAGCCAGGTGACCTCTACATCTGACCCAGACGTCTGCCCAGCCAGGTGACCTGTACATGTGAAACCAGACTTCTGCCCGGCCAGGTGACATGTACATCTGACCCAAACGTCTGCCCAGCTGGGTGACCTGTACATCTGAGCTAGACGTTTAACCAGCCAGGTGACCTGTACATCTGCCCGGACGCGTGACCTGCACGGCTGACCCGCGCGGCCGGAAGTCGGCCCGCCGCCGGACCGGTGCCGGCCGTGGGACCGGCTGCCGGCCGACTCCCACGCCGGCCGCGCCGCCGCTGACGACGACACATTGTGCCGGGCGGCGGCGGCGGCGGCGGCGGCGGCCCTCGCGAGGCCGGCGGCCGCCGTCGGCAGCAACGGAGCCCGACCGCCGCCGCCGGCCGCGCCACAAACAATGCCGCGGCCGCGGCCGCCGGCAAACAATCGGCGGCGGATCGCCGCGCTGTCGGCGGCGCCGGATAGCGAGCGTCACGCGCCGGGATAACGCGGGCGGCGGCCGCGGCGCGGTCGGAGCGGCCGGCCATTGTCGCCGGAATGGCCGCGGTCGCGTGTTTGCGCGGAAGCTCCGCGAGCTGGTGACGCGCTTTGATTGGCTCTGACACTTGAATCCGGCGTCCGTTACCGGGGCGTTGTCGCCGGCGCAATGCGTCGCGGCGGATTTTGGGAGCCGCGCGCGGTGCGTGAGGCGCGGATCGGTTAAACGTGTCCGGCCGAAACAGGGGAAGCGCTCGATGATAAATGTAGCGGTGCGTTGATGAGTTTTCGTAGCAGTGGCTACGGTGGTTCTCGTGAGAGAAGCAGCGGTGCGGAGATACAAGAGGACCAGTAGCCTCCCAGTATAGAATTTGCACTGGGAGGCCATGCACCTGCCTTCGAAATAAATTCCTGACATACGAGTTAGGTTAGCATTAGCTCATTTCACGCCATAGTTTTCAAACATGCCGCCTCCATACAAATCCCCATTACCTGATTTGGTCGCGTGGGTATGTTTTAGGGAAATAGTATTTTCAAGGTCTCCTAGCAAAGTCAAGCAAAATTCATGAGCAACATATTTCCCCGTATCCTACTGTCATCTTTTTCGTGACAAGACGACGGTCACAGGTTTCCTGAAGATCCTTATTGTGTTATCATGCAGTCCGAAAATATGCTTTGATTTACCGGACATTTTTATGCTTCTTGGCATTTCTCAGAAGAAAAAAAAAACAGCGACGTAAAAGCGATCAAGGGGATTTTTCGAACTAACCAAATTTGCTTCTGAAAGCTTGACTAAGGAAGAACATTCCCTTCCCAATATGTTCATTTAGGCTTGCATGACATGCATGCGATGATACCATACGTGAGTTCAACTTTGCGTAATGGATGTTATTTTGTCTCGGGATCCATTTCTCTTGGCTCGAACTACCGATCATACGCGTTGACTAGCTATATCGTCAAACAACGTGGGAGGCTCTAAATCTTCGGACGTGAATGTAGTCTGGGTCCTAAAATTGAACTAACAACCACATTTATCGCAACGATGTGATATAGATCATAACAATCCCGTTACACTGATTGAAACAGTATGGAGGTAAAAGGCTTGTCTTGTACATCCAGGATGAGGCCTCATAAATAGTGGAAATACCGAGGTATCGTCCTCTGTGGGTGGGATGGTCGTTAAATAGAGGGGCATTAGCCTGGTTTACACAGTTTTGATAAGCACTCGAGTGGGGGAGAAATGCCGTCTTTAGCCGGTTAATTGATGTGCGTCTGGGTAAACCTGTGAACGCCCTGCACGCTTCCTTCCTTCGTCGAGGAAAAAGTTCACCAGCGCAGAGGGACGTCATGAAAGGGTATACTTCTCTACCGACCAAGAAACCTGATGTTTTCATGATGATAATGTGGAAACCAGCGTGGGATAAACACTGCCCAAGTGTATCCATCATGCAGGGGTGGAGCCTTTCCAAAAAAGGGATTCGCCATTGGCCTCTCTCCTTGCAAAAATATGGATGTAATCCAATTTGTTTCATGAAAATGTGAATGTCTCTGCACTATGGGCGTACATGAGAGTTATAAGATGCAGAGGTACTTTTATCATCGTATCACACATATGTATAGCATTCAGCCGTCAGTCCTTGCTGCTGCTGCTGGCACAGCCTTGTCAACCGAGGCGGCTAACTGATCGATCGCGGATTCATCAGCCCTGATTGGATGCCGAAACGCCGATCCATTTTTCCGAAATCACCCTGATCACCAGATAACGGATCACAGGCTCCGAAACAGGGGACAATGGCCTGCGATGACTGGCGCCCGTCGGTGACATCACAGACCACGCGTCTGGCGCGTGCGGCGGCTCAAGTGGGGGGGGGGGGGCAGAGATGACCAAAGCCGTCGCGTCGCCGCACGTGGCACCTGGGACGGCTGAAAATTGGCTGCAAGCTCGGCGGCGGTGATGAGGAGCGGGCGACTGACAAATCAGAGGCTTTGAGGGCTGGCCGCAAGGTCGCCTGGTGATCTGATGATCTGACGATCCGATGATCCGATGATCTGATGATCGACCATCCGATGGCCTGCCGTCGCGTCATCCGAGCGTCGGTCCTTTGATGTCGTGGACAATGGACGCCGGGCACGTGTCCACGTGTCGGTCACTGTTATGATGTTGCGTCTTCACTGGCTGAACTTGGATGACCTCAGCTGACCTGGCCGAGCTTGCCTGTGCTTCGGAGCATCTGCATGCACCATGTAGTCGCAGGCGCCGTCGAACACTTTCATGCTCCATTTGCAATACCACATTTCCATTATCTGACCTCAGTTGACCTCGGTTAACCGACCTGACAAACCACTTGTGCTTCGGAGTACGTAAATTCATTCTTTGAGCTACTTTTCCACGAAGTTTCATTGAGAAAGGATACAGAGATCTGAATGGTAAGGCAAAATGCTTTATGCTGATTACCTGACATGGGCTGAACACCACGTCAGAAACAAGGCCACCTGCGACGCAGGGTTGAAAGGTTATTAGACCGGCCAACTCTCCGCAAAGTTTAGCAGCTGGATGCTTGACACGTTCCTTAGCGCACCATGGCGCCTGTTCCACGGTCCGACACGCGTGCGGCTGTCCGCCGCCGACGGTGGAGCGGCCCTGCGATCCTTCCCTGCGACTGCGATGCTTCCCGACTTGGCCAGATCACGGTGAAAAAAATGCGGGCCCATTTCAAAATTTCGAACTGGGAAACATGCGCTAGGAGTGGAGTAAGATAGGCTACGTATTAGCGCTCTAGCCTGAACATTGTAAATTTATGCGTAAAAACATGGAGGGTTGGCAATTTTAATCCCCCTGCCCAGTAGTGACTGATGGTGTTAGTGATCTGAATAATATTGCAAATAATTTGCACAAAACGGCACGCTGATCCATAAGGCATGTGGTACACAGAAGTTATGCAAATATCCTGCTGTAGCCGACATGTCTGTCATTAAAGCGACCAGCAGAACAGAAGTGCTCTAAACGGGGAATCAACGTTCTGCTCTCGTTATGGCTTGTTTTAAGTTCGTAAGTGGAATAAATAACAGTCATTCGGAAAATTCCGTTCAGGATGTCTGCTGACTGATGAGTTAGGAACAACCTGCATTTCAGTTTTGTATGGGATACTCTAAGGCCCGTACCAGCGATACGTCAGACATGCCGATGTTTCTCCTTATCATGCGGTAACGTATCTTCGTTGCTGGAGATTACAAGCATCCGGTCTCGGGACCATAAAACTATACATACCTCTTCGGGCATCTCGCCATGGCCCACGCAGTCAGTCCTCCATGTAGCAAAAACAAAGTCGCTTCCTACTTCGATTACCGTCAATGAAGATCAACACATTTGCAGAATCCAGCCCCTCCATTTACATCTATCATGGCGTTACGTTTTCCAGTGCGGAAGTGAAGTGGTTTTGCGAATGTAACCTATTAGCAGGTTGGGCAAAATGGCTGGTATCCGATGGCAGACCTGTGCAGTTCGTCAATAAATTTACAGATGAACTGCAACTCAGTATGCTGACACCAAAAGACCTTTTATTTACTGTTGGTTTTGGTGAAGTATGCTCCACGAGTCCAACAAACAACAAGTGTTTCTAACAAAGATAGTCTAGTTGTAGCTTATAGCCATCGAATGAGGCGAATGGCTGTCGATCTGAACAAAAAACAACGCAGATCCATGGAACTATTTCGATCATGGTAAAACAGGAAGGTTTATTTTGTCTTCCAACTGATGCTAATCGTCCAGCATCCGCACCAGTCACTATCAATCAAACCATCAACAGTACAGGTATGTATATATTGTGATTGATTTGCCTTTGTCGCGTTTCGCTCAAGGTATACTCGAGGTAGTGAGCAATCGTGGTGTGGATCGAAAACCACTAGATTAACTTGTGACAATGAAACAGCAGAAAATCGGGAAGAACAAGATTCTCTTTCAATGCTTACGACCGGATTGGCCGACCTGGCTCATGCCACATGGCATGATAACGTGCATGTTATTCGGCATTCGGCGCCACGTACACCCACATCAAAGTCACGGCGCAGACAGTGTAGCTGGGAAAGCTCAAAACGCTTTCCTGTTCTTGATTGGCAAAGTTAAATGTAATGGCTGTCAGGCACGAAGAGTGGTTCCGTGATGCGGACAACGACGGAGTACTTGTGACGGACATTAGATACTTCGTGGCAAACGACACAACCTTCGTACCCTTTCACTCGGTTGTAGTGACACTGTTGCAAAGTACAATAAGTTACAGCCAGGACAAAGACACCTTAGCATCCTTCTACAGCCAGGCTTAGGAAAGACATATAAGTTAACTGACGTTTAAGTTCACTTCATTGAGGTATGCAGTATATGTGGCGTCATGTTCAAGGGTTGTTCATCATTAATAAAAACAATGAACAGCCATAGCACATCATCAAACAAATTTGATGTCAGAACAGAGGAACCGACTGACGCTTACTGATACCAAATTCCTTGGGACGAATCGAGTCTGACGAAACGACGACGACGAACTGACAAAGCAAAAGACGAAAACAAATCGAGTATGACAAAAATATTAAGGCACATTTTAGGTGTTGAAATATCACAACAAGCACTAGGAATATCATAGGAGATGGGGGAAAGAACACATTGCTTTATCATCATTAGCTCGAAAGATGTTTATAAACATATAAACAAATTTTGCGCAGTGGGCTATTTTTTGGCCTAATCTGTGCACATGTTTCATTGAGAAGAAAAAAACACTTTACTTTAACACTATGTTTTTTTTTTTTTTCGGGAGATATTCACAAAAAAAAACATGACGGGTGGGCAATTTTTCGCAGCCTCACGAATGCGCATGCTGTTAGTATATTTGACTAATTCCGGTTTCACTCATGGTGCTATATATATATTTAAACATGCTGGGAATATGTTGAAAAGTGCGCCATGTATCCGCCTTCGTTTTCGCCCATTAATACGCGGTAGAATAACGGGTGGCCCAAGCTTTTCGCGGGGTGGCAACGACTGTTCCGCACGGCTGTAGCATATACAAAGACTGCCAATCGTTTCACGAATTTAGAAATTTCGAGAATGAGTTAAAGCTTCGTGTCACTAAATCGCCTTCCCAAGTACTCCGTTGCAGCTGGCTGGTTATTACCAACCAGCAATACCTAAACCATTGTATAGCAAAATTTCTAAACAATACCTAAAGATGAAATAATCGAACCTGGAGCACAACTCTGAAGTGCTCTTCGTAACACAGGGCCTTTTGAATTAGGCCAGAAGACGACCTGGACGACGAATCCCATTTGCAGATCTCCAGGATGCACTTGCACCACCAATTACTGACGAATTCAGGGCACGAGGAATTTAAAATTCGAAAAACGTAACGTGCGCTACAAAAGGCGCATTCGCCCTGCAATTAACTGCATGCCTTCCGAAAGTTTCGTAAAAGTATGGGTGGCAAAAACATTCTCCGGGACCAAACCATCGGTCCACGTCGTCACAAACCCCGCATCGTCCTGCAGTTTTCCGCGCCAGGTAGGCATTACACGGCACTTTGTTTAATCCTGTTTGACACCGATGTTCGCGTGCGCCGGAGGCGGCGCAGCTCTTGCGCCAGGCACGCGCTGCCTAACGGGTTTCGTACGCACGGGGTGCGTGCTGGTAACGGTTTCATTTGTTCGAAGCTGTATGCGCGGATAGACTTGCGGCTGTTCGGAATGCGTAGCTCACGCCTGGCAGACTGGTCGGCGGCGCGTTTTGTCAGACGCGCATTCCAGCACGAGATTAGCTGTCAGGCGCACTGAAGGAATGGCTTGCAATCGTCTGGGAGTATCTCGAGAATCAAATTTTACCGTTCGTTCTGACGTATGTGCCAGGCGGAATATGGGACAAGGAAATAAGTAGCTTAGAGAGCTGATTGAGCCAATTTTATGCAAATTAGTCTGCAGTACAATGCAACACGCATGTATAACTATAACATTGGGTTTTGATTGAAAACTCTCCACTGCAGTGACTGAGTAAAGCATGCTGTGTTTCAAAACCTAGCAACGGTAGGCTCACAAAACCCTTTCGAGGCTGAAGGAAGGAAATTTTGATGCAAAAAGGACGTTTTGCAGTAGTATTTAATTTTGTTTTTACGATGCAACGATCACCAACGATCTGGGATGCAACTGGGATGCTGGTCTCGTCATCATTTCAGATTTGATCCAAGATGTCGGCATTATTTTTGTTGACAAATTCATCTCTAACCAGGATCCAAGTCCAATGCGTTCGAAGGTCCAAGACCAACTTAACATCTTTTTGAAAAGTCCATTGGGATCCAAGAGGTATGCCACGCTTCATGACCATTTTGCAGGATGTGCACAAAAAACAAACAGTCTGTCTTTCTTTTCGTATATTGACACATACAAGAATCAGGCTTGCACTGTGCAGCTAAATCTTACATCCTAGGCATGCCTGTGTGAGTGCTCTTCGTCACGCTCTATTTCGTTTACGCTGCGCTCATCCTAAATAGGACAGGATTCGTAATCTGGCTAACCCATTTGGCTCCCGTGGAATCCGGCTGAAGTCCCGACGACAATGAGACCACTAATGGCTGTTTTTAGTTCGGCGTACTACTGGGACAACGTCTGATAGTTTTCGGAGCGACCACGTGCGCGGAGCCGGCCTCGGGCGTCCCCAAGGGCTGAACGGAACCGCGGCCGGCCGGCAGCCAGGAGTTTCGGCTCCCCGCCATGAGGCCGGCTGCTGTCCGGAGTCGAGCCCCGCTGGCCCACATCTCGGAGACGCACCGGCCGTCGGAAGGCAGCGCCGGCCCGAGGATGACAGGCTGCCGCACTGCAGAGGACGGCTGACACCCTCCTGCGCCAGGATTCCAGGCGGAGATGGAGTCGCTCCAGCTGGTGTCTCTGCGGTCAGTGATGGGACGCAGTCTTCGCTGGAGTCACGTCTGGGGTATTTGCGGTCAGTGATGGGACGCTCAGTCTCCTCCGGAGTTACGACTGGGGTATCTGCGGTCAATGATGGGACGCAATGGAGTCTCCCGTGGAGTCAGGACCGGAGTCTCTGCGATCAGTGAGGGGCCGAACACAGTCTCCTCGGGAGTCAGAACTGGAGTCGCTGAGGTGCAGCGGTGGACGGCACTGTCTCCTCCGGAGCCAGGGCTGGACTGGGACGCATTGGTGGGCCCAGTCCACTGCCAGCAGCTGTATGCAGGATCAGTCGTTTGACCTCGTTGACAGCTGTGACAGTGACAGCTGAAGCCTGACCCAAGCCAGGCCAGGCCTTAGCGCCGTCCCAGGTCCGTCACAATGGCCGCAATGGGCCGCAACAGCTGACCCGCGTCCTCCCATCCGGTCATCACAACGGATCTCACTGGAAACAAAACAGGGAATTCGTGACTTTCCTTCGGTATTGTTTGCAAACAACGACTTAATTGTGTTCAGTGGGCCAGTGTGCAGGACTTCTGTATTAGCAAACTCTTCAAAACAATGGGTAAGCTGACAGCCTCAATATATTTCTTACATTTAACATAAATGCAACATATTTTTGCACCAGACAGCATTATCCACGATATGAACTTTCTTTGTTTTGTCGTGTACCCGACCAAGCACAAAACTAAAACTAGAACTTACGCTTTACGAAGATTTTGGAATTGTTTGAGGGATTTGAGGGCTCTGGTCACGGCAAAACAGGGAGGACGGCGCATCCGAAGGGAAGATAGCCCTCCTGGAGGCGGAAAATGTAGTTTTTCGGACTGAAAAAGGAAGGTTCCGATCTCATGATCGGGTGTGGTTCCGTAGTCGAACACAACGTTCACACAACGATCACAAAGTTCCATAGGACCACAACAGGTGCCGCCTGTCGGTAAGTTTGTTTGTTGGGTAGGCTGGGGTTCGTTGACGTTCCTGGTCACTGCTTTTCAAGCTCGTTTCTTAAAAGTTCCTCTGACCTCTAGATGACGTTTGACACATTCCACTAGACACACTTGACACACATTAGAAACGTTTGACGTATTCCAAAATAGACTCGTGAATGAACCGAGATGTTTGATCTACGGGGGAAGGTTGATCAAAAGTGGACCACGAATTTGAATACGACTACGAATGCGCTGCTAACTTCATCCGATGTCCCGAGGCCCATTTGTTGATGTTTACCCAAATCCAAATTTCATTACGTCCTCGTGGCACGCAGCAGCCTCATACTCCATATACATGATACTTTTGTCCCCTTTTTTGGTTGTCCACTGGCAGACCAAGAGCCAGTGCATGAAAAGAAAAACAACGCTTTCAAGCATCTTTTCACTGCAGGGATACGTTGTACCTACGAGTCAGAAGAGCAAGGAAGGCAATAAATAATACTTAGAAGGATGCATGACTTTTTCGGGTAACTTTACTTCATTTTACCGGCCAAGAAAAAGCCACTGATTGGACGTCATTGACTCAAAATCATGGTCATGATCTGGTAGGATTTTTATTTAATTCTTTCCTGTCTGCACTCATAGTCTCAATGTTTAAATATAAAAACATTAGCCCTGTAGAAAATATACAAAACAGCATCCAGGCATGATAAGTCCGTAAAGCTCCCTGACTGCAAGCAGCCTGCAATATTTGGGGCTGCTTGGCATGGGTAAACAAATAAGATATTATTAATGGTGGCTCCAGAATAATTTTAGGTATTCAGTCCAGTCGGTACCCCGTGGTCAATGTGATGTGAGTTCGAATCTTCGCAGTAGTAGTTTTGAGAATGGTGCTTCAGGCCAGACCTAATACTTTTAAAGGAAGTAGACCCAGTTTTGATCTTGTGTCTCCGATGGCGGCGCCCATGTCCTCAGTGACGTGAACAACACAACAATCGCACCATCTCCATCTCCATCTCCACAGCCTCAGTGCTGGCTCTGGCTATTTACGGGTGCTATGCTGGGATGCTCAGATGGTCCAGCCTAGCTCAAACGTCCAAAAATACTCAGGAAACTTATGGCGTGAGGAACATTGCCCTGAAAGGCTGGGATTCAGCAGCTATCAGAGTTGTTTTTTCAGTCCTTTCTCCGTAATTTCATGAATCTCTAACAAAGAAATAACACAAAATAACAACGAAACAATAATAATAATAACAGAAATGAAGAAATTCAAACAATTAACAGCGGGTTTCTTTCATTGAAACAGCCAATCACTGCGCTTGTGATACAAGCTCCTCTGTATCCTGAAACACGCTGGAAAAAACTGTAAAAAAAACTTTTTTTACACATCGCCTGGTTTGTGGCTATCAATTATCCGTAGGTAACGCACTTGATGGTTGCCTAGTGGTTGCATGTTTTGTGTACTTACTGATAATAGCGACCAGCTTACCTACCACTCCATCTTTTCTGCATGGGTTCACCGTGTTTGATGCCTGTAGCTGCTGATCCGAACGTTTTTGGCTTAAAAAAAGATTTTTGCAAAGGTTTGTCGTGTCGAAGAAATAAGAGTCCTTTTTGCCATAATTAATTCATGTTCATCATGATAAGTGTGCCATACTTTGTTTTGGCTGACTTGTGTTATTTTGAAGTAACAAGTCATGTGCATTCTTCATTCCATATATTTTACATTAATTATTGAATCCA
This sequence comes from Capitulum mitella, assembly GCA_030062745.1. NCBI lineage: Eukaryota > Metazoa > Arthropoda > Thecostraca > Pollicipedomorpha > Pollicipedidae > Capitulum > Capitulum mitella. The sequence continues at coordinate 4,639,730 of CP099851.1, read as the reverse complement.
GCTATATCATCTATTTAATAAAATGAAACAGTAAGTCTTATCTAGTTAAATTAAATGAAGTACAGGTCTTAAATTTAGGCTAAGCATATCAGACATCATTGGATGTCATAACACAGCTAGATGTGCTTGCTGGATATATGTGCCATTACTAAGGTGCTGGCTTTGGAGACAATGCATTTGTACATGTAGTAAATGTTATTTTGTATTATGCTATGAATTTTCTGTTAGAAGCAATATAACCATACAATATTTAGCATTATTTTGTGATGAGGCTTCACTCTTAGGATAAGGCATTTAGCACAACATGGATGCCTGTCTGGCCTGGTGAATGCATGCATTTCAACAAGCATGTTGTGGCAGTGGCAGATATCCAATGAATGGGAAAAAATTCTTGGCAGTGATGCTTTTTTTGTTTTGTTTTTTCTTAACAGTGATTCTTTTTTAGCAGTGATGTTTCTCAGTCATTATATTCATTTTCATGTGTAAAGGCAGATGAAATTTGCATTGCAACATATGATGTAAAGTGTATGATTAATCTTACATGGCAAGAGTGGTTTAGTGACATGTGTTTTTGTTGACAGTTTGACTGTGTTGTCTTATGTGGTCATGGGAAATCGCTAAACAGCAAGGGAAATTTTTCAGCTACTTGCCTGCAGTTTGAATAAGAATTATCTATTTACTTATGATTTGGGGCCCTTTGCAAATTTTGTAGGAGACTGGCCCAAGGCTAGCATAGAGCATTATACTAATGGAGCAAGAAGTGTACATGAAGCATTCTTTTGAGGGGACATTGTCTATTTAAAGATGGTTTTCAGGACAAAATGGGCTAGTTTGATTAATGGAAGTCTCAAAATGGGCATCAGAGGTCATAGAGAGACAGACTGTTTGAATTCTGTTCTATTTTGGTCTTGGGAAAATGTTTGTTACTGTTACCTTACCTGCCTCTTGTCTAGTCATTTAAGTAGTTTTCACATTGCTGTGCTTTGCTCCACAGTGCATTGCTGTGCCTTGGGCACAATTTATATTTTTATTTTTGTGAATTTGGTCCCAATAGTCACTTTAGTGGTGTTAAGGGACTGGGCCCCATGTTAAGCATAGCATTTTGCATTGTGCCATGTTGTCTGGTTAACGATGTCTTGGTAGTCATGTAAAATCTCTCATTTTGAAATGATATTTGACAGTGGTTCCTTTGAACAATATTTGATGACAGTGATGAGATGGATTGTATTAACTGGCTGCAGCTGCTGTATTTTGTTAGGTGTAAGCCGCAACTGAGTGCTGCTCCGGCCGATCCTTGACAGCTGAGCTGCCCGCCGTCCGGCCACCCGCCGCCATGTTCCGGAGCGGCGCGCGCCGCCTGCTGCTGCCCGGCCGCTGGTCGCAGCTGGCCGGGCCGGCCGAGGCAGCCCGCGGGCTGCACACGGCACCGGTCCGGCCCGCCTCCGACGGCGACCCGCCCGGACGCGGAGCTGCCGGGCCGCGACGTACAGCGCGAGAGGGCGCCGCCGCCCGAGGACCCGTTCGCGCGCGCGGCGCGCCTCTTCAAGGCGGACATGCGCTTCCTGTGGGAGGGCGCGGAGCGGCGCTCCTTCTTCCCGTCGCACTGCGACGTGTGCGTCATCGGCGGCGGCATCATGGGCTCGGCGGTGGCCTACTGGCTGAAGCTGCGCTTCCGGGCCCGGCCTCCAGGTGGTGGTGGTCGAGAGGGACTCGACGGTGAGTGCCGGCGAACGCCGCAGGGAGGACCTGGGATCGTGGTGGGTACGGAGTGACTCTGTGGTAACACTGACCTGGAGTAACTTCGTGGGGAACGCTGAAGACCGAGAAGCCAGCTAAAATTATGAACGAACTTGTGTTTGTTTGGGTAATATTTGAGCGACAGCCCACAGCGAACTTTGTCCTCATCCGTTTTATTGCTCCGCTTAATTAATTAATGGTCTGTCATGCCATTCAACAGGTTTGATGTTGTTTCCCATTCGACTGAGCATTGGTGAGTTACCCTTTTGTCTTGTTTCTTCCTGTGGTCCTGCTATTAGAGCTGCCCTACATGCCATTATTCGTCGTGCCGGCAGTACCGGATGGCCTCCACGCCGCTGTCGGTGGGCGGGCTGCGGCAGCAGTTCTCCCTGCCGGAGAACATCCAGATGTCGATGTTCTCGGCGCAGTTCCTGCGCAACGTCGGCCACTTCCTGGCGGTGGACGGCGAGGACCGGCCGGACGTGCGGTTCCACCCGCACGGCTACCTCATGTGCGCCTCGCCGGAGAAGGCCGAGCAGCTGGAGCAGAACTACCGGACGCAGGTGTACGTGGGCGGCCAGCGGCGGCCGGCCGGCGGGCACCGCCGCCTGGCTGTGTCGGTCTCACCTTTGGAGGTGTGGGCTGTAATGATGGAGACGTCATGCCAAGTTGAAAATTGAATCGAACTATCGATACTGATATTTCCTGCCTGTCGTCGATCGTCTGTTGGGAGCTAGGGCATATCTGTTTGAAAAAGCACAGCCACGTTTTCTTCTACTTTTGACTGAATTGTCCTTTTGTCTCTTCTGCAGTGTTTATCTCAGGTGTTCTCTGTATGGCCGTTGTTCCATGGACCACCTTAGTGTCCTGCCATCGGCCGACATTTTTGACACCTGGTCGGCGATCGGTGGGCGCCTCGATCACCTGCTGAGACAAAAAAACAACAGACGCCCATCCCTCTCTCTCTGTCATCCTGTCTGTCGCCTCCTTTGTTCCTCTCATTGTCCGCACAAACGATTCCTGACAGACGGCTCATCGGATTGTCCACACAGACGGTTCTAGACAGAAGGCGGACGTAATGTCTGGACGGGGTCGGTCCCTCCGCTGACGTCCTCCCCCGCGCCGCAGGGAGAACGGCGCCAAGATGGAGCTGATGACGCCGGCCCGGCTGCGGGAGCGCTTCCCCTGGGTGAACACGGACGGCGTGGCGCTGGCCTGCCACGGCCAGGAGAACGAGGGCTGGTGCGTCCAATCGCCGCCGGCCGACTGCGGGCCCGAGCCAGGCTCTCCTCGAGCCAGGCTGTGTGTTTTGTGTGTAGGGAGGAGGGGGGGGGGGGTCGAGCGGGAGGGGACGCGGCGGGAGAGACGCGAGCCGACGAGCTCGGGGCTCTGTCCGTCCGGGGCTGAAGGTTGGTGAGTGATACTGGTCTCAGGGCGGAGCCTGGGTAGTTTTTCATGGGCCACCCCGGCTCTGGGCAGTTGAATGTGAAGAATGTTAAAGTTTGTGATAAAATGTGAATTACATTTCAGCGGTGTTTGAAGACGTTTTTCTATAAATTTGGCCCTAACATGGTGAAGTGGGTGGCAATGGGATCACTATCCACGCTAAGTCAAACTTGTTGCTGGACCCTGACCTCGCCACCCAGGTGTTCCGAAATATGAAGTAGTGTAGCCCCAGGTGCCGAACCAGATGGCGATGGATGATCTTTATCGTGCCGTGCAGCTCTGCGGCACGGCCTCTCCGTGACCGGCTGACCCTTTCGGTCTCGAGCCAACGCAGATGCCCGTTCTGTGACTCGAACCCAGTGCCTGCCACCCACCGGACTGTGCTGTCCGACTTCGTGATCACCATCCACGGTCAAGGCAGCGGCACATTCCATTTATCTTAAGTTATGATCTGCCACGTTCTGGTTTAAGTTGGCCTTTTACAGAGAAGGGTAAAATTTAGGTTCAAGCCTCGCCAAGGTGGTCCGGTGTTGACCAGAATTGACCGCGGCTTTCCTCAGGTTCGACCCTCACCACGCTGGTCCGGTGCTGATCAGACTGAGCTCAGACTGAGTGACGGTGGTTTTCCTCAGGTTCGACCCGCACTCGCTGCTGAGCGCCTTCCGTCGGAAAGCCATCCACCTGGGGGTGGAGTATGTGGAAGGGGAGGTGGCCGGCTTCGAGACGAGGTTAGAACATGCCGTCCACCCTCCGGGAACGACCATCCCAGTGCGCGCGTCATCGTCGTCATCGGATCTTCTCCGGGCGTCGGACGAGTTTTGCGCAAAACAGTTCTGTGTCAGAGACTGCGCAGGTGACGTCGACGGGCGCACCGGTGCCCGTTGACATCCGGTGCGTTTACACCGGAAATGTTTTCATCACTACCTTGTGCGTGCGTTTTCAGATATGTGCCGACCGTGCAGGGCATGGGGAACCCAAGCGTAGCGGGTGGCAGCTACGTGCTGGATAGGGCTGTGGTGAGTGAACGGCGAGAACCGATAAAAACGATGTTACCTCTCGTGCCGTGACTGTATTTACCCCTTGAGCCATGCCTGGTGATGTTCTAAGATGAAATTTTCTCGAATCTAAGTTGTGTTTCTGTCTGGGTCATAGTCCAGCCAAAGACCGTGTCCGTAGCCTGGCGTCATCATCCGCCGTCGTGACGTGTTTCTTTTTCGGGTGGTCCGACCGAACACCGCTCGATCGCCCAATTTGACGCCACGCCGACTATATGGCGTCACATCGCCCGACGGGGCGTCAACTGCGGGCCGCTGGGACGGGCTGGGAGTCACTGCTAGGTCAGGTCGGCCTTGTGAGATGAAGACTAGCTGGACCGTCGTTACTGTGGGGTCAGATGGGCCGTGTGAGGTGAAGACTAGCTGGGCCGGGCGCTACTGCGAGGTCAGGTCGGCCGTGCGATTGTGACCCGCGACCTGCCGTCAGGTCCGGCTGGCGAAGGACGACGAGGTGAAGACGGTGAAGGCGGCCATCTTCGTGACGGCGGCGGGCGCCAACACGGCACAGGTGGCGCGGCTGGCCGGTATCGGCGAGGGCGAGGGCCTGCTGGCCACGCCCGTGCCCGTCGAACCCAGGTGGGTGGCCGGCCTGCCGCTGCCGCCGCCGGGCAGTGGTGCTGACTGATGGTGGTGGGGGGGGGGGGAGAGGGGGGAGGATTAATAAGACGTTGGACAGAAAGGAATGCCAAATACCAATGCCAGGCCACGTTACTGTGAGACTCCAGCCAGTTTTTTTCTCGATGGTTGCTGCTCGGCAAGTAACTTGCAAGTAGGAACTGGGAGCGTTGTCACCCATGGACACTGCATGCTTTATTCAGGGATTTATGACTTTTACTCAAACGGAGCTGTCATGATCGCTGGCGTTATGTTTCTTTGTCCATGTTATGGTGAACTGCAGGTCCTGGGCGGTGGCTGTGATGATCAGACGCTGTCCTGGGGCCGTGACTGTGATGATCAGACGCTGTCTTGGGGCCGCGACTGTGATGATCAGACGCAGTCCTGGGGCTATGGTTGTGATGATCAGGCTGTGGCCTGGGGCTGTGGTTCTGATGTTCAGGTTGTATTCCCGTGTTTGTGATGATCAGACACTGGCCCGGTGCTGTGGCTGTGATGATCAGATTGTGGCCCCGAACTGTGGTTGTGATGATCAAACGCTGGCCCGGGGCTGTGGTTGTGATGTTCAGGTTGTGTTGCCGTGGTTTGTGATGATCAGATCCGTCGCCGGGACACCGCCACTGTTTAACAGCCGTGCGGCTGTCCGACAGGAAGCGTTACGTCTACTACTACCACTCGCCGGACGGGCCGGGGCTGGATTGTCCGCTGCTGGTGGACCCCTCGGGCACGTATTTCCGGCGGGAGGGCCTGGGCGGCCACTACATCTGCGGCAAGTCGCCAACAGGTTCGTGACACGACCACTGGGCGGCGCTGCTGTGGAGTCCCGATTCAGCCGGAATCGGGACTGCATTTCTGTATCTATCGGCGTCATGGAACATTCGCTTTGGTGTCTGATTTAATGTGCGCAATCTCGGTAAATGTGCGTAACTGATCAAGCGATTGTTGTGAGTACTGTATTGATGATTGTTGGTGTCCGGGCACCCAAGAAGACGGAAAAACCTTCGCCCTCGCTGCGATCATGAACCTTATCGTCCCCTTGGCTCTGTGGCAACATGTCCGGCTCACCCATTTTGCTGCAGGCGCCTTGTGTTCGATACTCACATGAACGTTGACCCGCAACAGATGAAGCCTCCCAGACCACGGGGCGGCCGTCTCGTGGCTTTGACGGCACGTGAAAGATCCCTCAGTGCCGTCTGGTGTAGTATCGTGGGCGGAATTACTCCATATTTGGATTCACTTCTTCGGAGGGATCAGAGGGTGCGCTCTGTAGTCCAGTGGCTTCTTCAGAACATGTGCAGCAAATTCCGCTTAGGATGGATTGTGATCCCAGCGCCGCCCACTTAAGAACCTCAGACCAAATGCATGAAAAAACACGACCAACTCATTTCTTCCACCCTGGTGCATACATTTATTCACCCCGTTTACACTTAGGAAATTATCATGGCAATTATGGACTCGATTCTGGATAGGCGGTGGAAATGATGTCTTGTTTTGTTCGGGCACCAGTTTTACGCGTCACCTCGGTGATGCAATGCAACCTTGCCACGGAGAGGGTAGCTAGAGGTCCTGATGAGGTCATGCCACATGTTAGGCCGTCTCTTTCCCCGCACCGGTCACTGGCAGCCGAGAGCACGCAGGAGCTGGGGATGCGGGCTTGTGCCGGCCCGTCAGCGTGTCCCGTGTCGGCCGCTTCTTTGTCGACTTAACTTAGGAAGCGGACCGCGCACTGCCGGTGTAGTTCGTCACCAGGTCATCTGCCGCCGTCAGTACAAATGGGAGCGTGTACGCCGTCGTCGCCGCTGTTGGTCGCGTGGCGTGGGACAGCGAGGGTATGCACGGGGTTATGTGTGTCCGCGGTACTGTGGGGTGGATAGCCGGGGGTCAGGTGTGCGCGCGGGACAGTGAGGTGGATACCCGGGGGTCAGGTGTGCGCGCGGGACAGTGAGGTGGATACCCGGGTTCAGATGTGTCCGTGGTACAGTGACCCGGGGTTATGTGTGTCCACGGTACGGTGGGGTGGATACCCGGGGTCAGGTGTGCGCGCGGGACAGTGAGGTGGATACCCGGGTTCAGGTATGTCCGTGGTACTGTGACCCGAGGTCATTCTGACCCGTCCTGCCGGCTTAGGTGCTGCCGACGACCCGGAGCCGGCCACTGACGATCTGGAGGTGGACCACGACTATTTCCAGTCGCACATCTGGCAGAACCTGGCGAACCGCGTACCCTCTTTCGAAAACCTGAAGGTCAGCCGTTTTCTTTTTTTAATAACGCCGCCGTTTCCCAGACCAAACAATTTCGATTGGTTCATTTGAGCGAATGGTTACGCAGCAATTTGTTTTGCCATTGCAGTTTAGTGTAGATTGATTATGTAGAAATTTGTGTAACGTGCTTTTATAGCTCAATAGCGGTTGTGGATCGTAGAAGGAGCTCTGTAAATGCAGGCCGTCATATCTTCGGGCTGTAGGCAATTAGGCAAACATCAGGGACCATTGAACGGAATGTTGAATCGTAAGTCAGGCAGTTTTCGTGCAAATGTCATTTTTTCTGCTTCTGGCACGACATGTCAAGCCAAAAACTTGGATGCTAAACACGGAAGGTTTTTTTTGGGGTTCCTTCTTTCATCAGAGTTGTGATGAAAGCAGGAGCACAGAACGGTAGTAGGCGTTCATTGTTCTCAGTTGTCTCTTAGACCTTCGGAAAAAATAACTAATCGATTCACGCCGTTTTCCTTTCATCTCGCCGTTGGACTTGCGTGGAAACGTAGAATAATAAGGCGGGATTGCACTTGACATGTGGTAGTAAGCATGAATCATTTGGTATCCTTATGCTCAGTGCAGTGTTGTCTGTGGTCTTGTGCAGGTTAAGAGTTCGTGGGCCGGTTTCTACGATTACAACACCCTTGACCAGAACGCCATCATCGGACCGCATCCGTACCACCCCAACATGTACCTGGCCACCGGCTTCAGTGGGCACGGTGAGAGAGTGGCGCGTCTCCCCCGCTGCCCCCCCCCCCCAGCCGACAGCGGCGCGAAGTTGCCCGTTTTTCTAACAAATTTCACCCGTCTTTGTCATGATTTGTGGTATCCGAGTGGTTTGGTAGGGCGATGTTGGATCGGAGCCGGTGCTGGGCAGAGCTTGTTGCATAGACTCAGACCTCTACACCCGATCGAGCAATTCCAGGTAACGGCTGATTTTGTGGCGTAAGTTGCACGTGCCGCCGAGGGTGGCACACGACCGCATGGTAGTCAGCGTGATCCTAAATTGGACAGTTGCCAGCTGAACCGCCGGCCAAATATCGAGCACTGGGCGACTCTGACCCGTCTCGCCAGGACTGGGATATCGGCGTTGTGCCAGATGAGCCACCAATCTCGACAGTTTTTTTTTTAACACGAACTGCAGCGCGCGTAACGCAAGCCAGTCGCCGTAACGCAAACATCCGCGTTGGCCACTAGGCGAATGTGGTGAATTCTTGCCGCTCTCAAGGCTGTTTTGCTCGTAGAACGGAGAACGCCGTCTGATATCTGTGTTGCTATCAGACCGATTAAATGTCACACCGTTTGGCTGTCATTAGAACCGTGTATCTGTCTCTCAGTTTCACCGCGTGAACATGTGACTGTCAAACAGCCTGACCGTGCGACGGTGTGACTGCCTTGCGTTGGGACACTGACCGTCCGACCATCACACAGTGTGGCCATGAAGTCATCAGACTGCCGCACGGTGTGACACTGGTCGTCTGACTGCCACACAGTCTGGCCGTGTGACCGACTGACTGCCGCACAGTCTGACACTGGCTGTCTGACTGCCACACAGTCTGACTATCTAGCCGTCTGACTACCGCCCAGTCTGACCATATGACCATGAGTCTGCCCACCGCAGTCTGACCGCATGACCATCAGTCTGACTTTCATACAGTTTGACCGTCTGACCGTCTGAGTGCCGCGTTGTCTGACGCTGTGACCGTGCGCCCGCCACACGGTCCGACTGTCTGACTGCCGCGTTGTCTGACCCTGTGACCTTGCGCCTGCCACACGGTCCGACTGTCTGACTGCCGCGTTGTCTGACGCTGTGACCGTGCGCCTGCCACACGGCCCGACTGTCTGACTGCCGCTCGCCGTCGGCAGGTATCCAACAGGCGCCGGCCGTCGGCCGAGCCATCACCGAGCGCATCCTGGACGGCGAGTATCGCACCATCGACCTCACCCGGATGGGCTTCGAGCGCGTCGTCGCCAACCGGCCGCTGCTGGAGCAGAACATTGTGTGACGCGGCCGGCGGCGGCCGGCCGGCCCGACAGTACCTGAGGCCCGCCGCCGGCGCCGCCGCGGCCACGGCCGGCCGGGCAGCTGGCGGGGGCAGTCTGCCAGAGCGGCCGGGTGGGGTCAGTCTGCCGCCACAGGCGGACGGGGTCAGTCTGCCATCTAACCGGATGGTCAGCGGGCAGGGGGTCAGTCTGCCGCCACAGCCGGGCGGTCAGCTGGCGGGAGGTCCGTCTAGCACTGCAGTCGGACGGGGTTAGCCTTACGCCACAGCCGGGCGGTTAGCTGACTGGGGTCAGTCTGCCGCCCAGTAGTGTTTATCCCGGCGCGGAGGAACCCTCGCTCCGTAGAGTCGGAAGGGGACCACGCCCTCCTCGCGTAGAGTCCGTTAGGGTGGCTGCGGCCTTGTGAGACTGAGGGTCGCCTAGGAGCTGGTGTTTTATATGGCTGTAGCCAGCTCTGCAGTCGGCAGTTGCGTTGTGGGTGTGATACGTGGAATTGGGAGCCAGTCATGGTCGCTCCCAGCCTGTTTCTTTGTGTGCTAGCATCCCCGTATTGTACGTTCTGAAAATGACCATTCCCCAAACGAATGGGGAAGGCTCACAGTTTTGATGCTAGTAGGTTCTGATGCTAGTATAATGTGTCTTCGCGATCGGTGACTATGCCCAAATAAGAGATCACTGTAAACTAGGCATGCCGCCGGACCCCGATGGAAGACATGTTATTCTCGTTTTGTTTGGACCCCTTCGCTGCCTTGGGCGTGTCACTGAGTCTTCTCGGAAACACTGTGTTTCCGATATGCCGAAAGCAACATCAACAGAATAAAGTAGTGCGAGGTAGCATAATCTTTACCCTGGTCAGCTTAGAGTTGACATTAAACGAGGGTAACCCGCAAGCGCAACTCCTCTCCAGTTTTTCTTCAAAATTCTGTTCCATGTGTGTAAATGGTTTACAGCGCAATACAATGCTCAGGTTGCAGCCTTTTGTGAAGTTGGACGTGGACCTCGCAGTTCGCTGCCTGAACCTGAATATCTTGAAGTGTCGTGAATTGAAGTTTCGGTAGCTCAGTTGGTAGAGCGTCTGTCACCGTTCCCCACATTGGCAAGGTGGGCTCGAGACGCCTCGCTGTTTCGCTCAGGTCATTTGGCAGCTTACCCATAGAGGGAGACACTGGCTACCGTGCGGCCGTGTCGTTCAGGTCGGCGTGTTAAGCTTTGGCTTCACGTGCCATTAACCTGGAATTGCGCCATCGGGTATAGGGATCAGATTCAACGATAGGTCCTGCTTAGAACGAGCTCTGACTCGAAATCACCTAACAGAGCATTCGGGTGAAATTTGCGAAAAAAAACTGAGGCGGTGCGTTTCCACCTATCGGGTTCTCACTCATTGATGAAAATACTTCATCATTTGCCTGCTCCCCGCATAAACGGTTACGACATTACACTGCCTATGTTTTGTTAGCCAGAAACATCAGTGGGTCATCCATGATTGTACGGCCATTTTCGGTGGAAGCGGTGAACACGCGGTCACGTTCAATGCGTCCCCTCAATTCGCACGATACTTCTACAAGACAGGACCTTATGTACAGTCCTGCTGCAACTAGCGCCGACAACACAACGCTGCCGCAGTGAAACTCATCACCCACAGCTGCTGGAAACCAAGAGATGTTCTGGAAGCCTAGAAACTTTTTTACGTCTGAAATAATAACTGTTCCAAGCGATTACGGCAGGCGCCCGAGCTTTCCGCAGTGTCATCCAGCGGCGACTGGTCGTTAGAGGAAGCTGGGGCAGTGCCTCACCGGAAATATCGGGAAATATACAATCATACATAATCTATGTGAAATTACAACGTTCATAAAATCGAATGCATGATATAACTGGAGTTACGTGCTCATTTTGTTTCTGCATTCGTCCACACAGCAGGAAACATGCTTTCAAAGACATCCCACGCCGCGCCGCATCCCCACCCCCGTTGCCCTCGGAAACATACGGCGCAAGGCGGCCGCAGAAGCAGCCAGCGCACCCGTCTCAGCCAACGCTATAATCCCGTGTAATACAGCGCCCCTGGTGAGCGCCTGTGAAACTGCACGTCGGCCGCCGTCAACGCAGATGAAAAAGCCTCTGTTAGGAGACACGTAGTGCTGCCTCCGGCCGCCGCCACCGCGGCGTCACCGTCGGACTCACCGACGAGGGATGCTCGTCTGCACGACTGTACGACGCTACTGGCATCAGTGGCGGAGAAAGGAACGTCTTTGCAGGATAACGGTTGGATAAAATATTATATATTTACATTTCGTAATGGTTTAAAATTTTTGGTATATGTCTGGGAGCTGTAAACAAATGATTCTAGCAATGACTGCATGCGCCTAGCAGTAACGATCACTTATCCGCCCTTTAAAGTGGGGAGAACACTCCGCTTGGGGCGCTGGCCGAAAGCGTATTGCGATTATTTTTTGTCGCTCGGATTCAAGTGAATGCCCAGAGTGCTCCAGCTTACTCTGTAGATAACGGACGGGCAGTGAAGTAACGTGTCATGCGATATTTCGTTTTCTTTTTTTGGACGTGTATCCTTTGGTTCCACACTCACGTTGTGCCTCAGGTGTTTGCGGGACCTCGAGCCGCCATTGGTGCCATCGATAGTCAAGTCAAACAGCTGTAACCTAGTTGCTAATTCCCCAAATGATGCATCATGCGAAGATATTTTCCCGTGAGACTTACGTTTCATTTCCAAAACGTGGGGGTCATGGACCCCCGTCCCCGTTTCTACGCCGATGAACTGTTCCCTCAAAATCACCATCATGTGAAGTCAGATGTGACGGTCCGTATCCGCAGCGCTGTTGTTACCCGTTTTTTTCTGATAGCCTTTGCGGCCAACATCATTCCCCGACATTTCGGGTTCTGAGCCTGGGCCCCCAGTCAAGGCCAGGGACGTAGCCAAACGGGGAGGGCATGGGGGCCATGGCTCCCCTGAGCTAAGCGGTCTACACTAGATATGTAGGGATTTCGCAGGAATAAGTAATAGTGATCATGTATATGTTGCAAAAGCAAACATTATTTGTTTTCCTGTGCGTTAAATATGGGGTGAATGACATAAAATTGCTGCTTTTTTCCTATAAATTTCGTCATATGCCATTGGCATATGACAAAATTTGAAATGCGCCCTCGCAACATTACTCATACGGATGCGCTGGTCGCCTTGGCCTTTTGCTCTTCACGGGGTGAGTGATCGACATTAGTTGAGTGATCAACGTGGTCATGACGTCATATTCAATAGTGTCCAGAAGGCATCTGCATATATCAATCCTTGGATCGCGCTGCTTATTGTGATGCGGCCTTACCTTGAACCAAGCAGAAGCAAATCAAGACAGCGAAGATCGACGTCGAAGGCAGACTGGCCGGTGTTTTAAATTCCGTTGCGCATAATTTCGCTTTGCTCTAGTTTTTCCGAAGCACACCTCCCGTGTAAGTATCCATGAACAACGATGAAATTATTTCTTTAAATGCGTTTCTTACACGGACACGTTATCGCAGCAACTGAAATGCAGTATGATCTCGTAACATGACCGAAGATTTCTGAATATTATGGGAGGGAAGACTATGATTTCAGACCGAAGTCATTGACGTGATTGGTACATACGCTATACGCGGCATACATTACGACCGGAAATCGTTGTTTAGCTTTATGTGGCTAAAAATGCAATGTCTGGATGTGGAATGTGAAGGTTTCGTACGGCTTCGCCCCAAAGAACATGCAAAGTACACAGTTTTCCCCGGAAAGTAATCACCTTGTCACTGTTGCTTTACTCGTCGGACTTCATCTGACTCCTTCGCGGAGGAATTTTTGCGGAGTTTGAGGAATCCCGCGCATATGTTTGTTTACACTGGATCTCAATGCTGATTGGTCGCCCGTCGTACCAGGATACAAAAGAGTGGAAATATGTATGAAGGAGAAGGGAAAGGAAATTATTAATAATAGCGCGATGCATGACTTAGTATAACATATAACACAATAGATCGTAGCGTTACGCAAATAAACTGGACAGGGGCGTAGTCAGGATTTTCGTAAGGGGGGGAGCTCGGTGTGAACTGAAATGATACGAAAACCGCCTGCTGGGAACGAGATGTGCAATGGTTTTCACGAAAAATTCGAGCCTAAAGGAGGGCCTGGGCCCCCGGGCCCCCCTTTGACTGTGCCGATGGAAATCAAAATAACTGTCTTGTTTACAGCCCTGGAATATTTATCTGCCCCAATATGTGCTTTGGAAATGTGCTTTGTCCATGCGGACACAATCGGTGACTAGAGTCTGCAAAAACAACACCCACACCCACTTTCTAAGCAGTTCGTGTTACGTTTTTACTGCCCCGTTGTGTACTTTTCTCTTGTTTTTGGTTCCAAAATAAAACCAATTCCATGACGAAAATAACTCGCTCCACATATCAAGACTATATCGCGGCCCCCCCCGCCGCCCGTTTTTCCATTGACTTACGTGAAATGTTTCGGGACATGATTGTAATGAAGTAGGGGATAAAACACGAGTCAGTTTTTTTGGATGTTACGTGTATGAACAGTAGTAATAGAGGAGATGATATGATGCACGCCAGAAAAGCGCACGTCGTGTAGGGGCCAAAACTTTGGCCGAGGTTGACATTTTAAGACTTTAATGTGATGAATATGGACTGAATGTGCGTTCCAGTGCGTTTTCATTGAGTTCGAGCCGAAACGAAGTTCAGGCATGAAAAAAAGACTTCTGTCCGTACAAAAACGCGGCACTTTTCCTTCATTTTCCTCTTCGTATGACACGTCAAAATGGATAAGAAGTTCCTTTTTACTGCTATAGCTATTATATGCTTTTATATAGCTATAGCCTTTTTGCTGCTATAGTTATAGCTATACCAGGCCTTCGTGTTATTGCTCGCTCTTTTAGAGTCACATGCATTGCGCAATTATCAGCGCTTTGAGCCACAAACGTGCACGTATTATTTAACGAGATGACGTGTAGTAACCTTAATATTAACCCCATTGCAAGCATTCTGAATTTTCTCTTCTAATCTCGTTTAAATTTTTCCAGTTTGCTGATGTTTTTACTTTGTGGTACGTGTGGTTGTCGAGATTTTGGGGCTTCTCGTGACGCCTGGATGGGCGCAAGTGGAACCGGATTCGGCTCCTACGAGGGCTAACCCGTCATTGACTGGGGCGAGGGGCGTTTAACGTCCTCCGCCGGCGCATCTCCCAGATATCTCCCAAACGAATAAACGCAGCGTCGTCGAACTTTCAGCACTTTTTTTTGCAACTGTACACATACTGACAGAAATTTGAAAATAAGGTCATCTGAGGCCACGTCTTAATGTCGTCTTAACCCTATTCCCGGAGGGCTAGGCGGTATGGCCGATTCCCGGCAGGGGGGGGCGGATTCGGCCCCCCCCCCCTGAGATCTCGAGAACTACTTATCCGATTTCATCGCAACAAACGGCAATCGATTTGCCGTGACGTGAACTACATTTTTATAAAAAGAAATTTTCAAAATTTTGAAATTTGTGGATACAGGGGGGCAAAAATGTCAAAATGAGGGGTACTTTTTTACTTCTTATAACTCCGTTGTTTATGAACCGATTTCGATGAAACTGGCATCAATCGAGAGATTATGAATAGGGCTTTTACCATGGGTATGCAAATTTGAAATTTTGAGAAAATTCATGGGCGTTCACAGGTTTTCAAAAATAGAGGGATTAGTTTTCTAATAACGGAATGAACAAAAGAGGCCAAAACACTTTTTTAGCTTCTGCTAGTCATGTTATGCTAAAGAAGTACAAATCGCATTACAATGTTTGTATAATGTTAACATAGGCGGTGCCAGGGACATAAAAAAGGGGGAACTGTCATGGTCACACGTTCTTCAGATCAACTTGTGACCTTTGACCTTAAATGACCTCCAGTGACCTTGGGGTCACCTGGAATGATGTCGTGTGCATTCAATATTATCTGTAAACGTTTTTAATCGATTAGATTCACTCTTTTCCAAAAAATTCATTTTTTGGCTTTTGCGATATAGGATACGCGCACTGACATTTTAGGTCATAGCTCCGTGACCCGACCTGATATCAAGCTGAAACTTAGTACACAAGTAGAGGGCATCTTTCTACGTCATATATATTCCGGGTTTGGCATTTGAGAAAACGGTGCCGAAATTATTGCGAAAAAACAAATTTTGACTTTTGACCTTGACCTGACCTTGCAAAGTGACCTCAGATAAACAAAATTACATATGCACATTGCCCAACTATTTAGCTATACATTCATATAAAGTTTTAAGTTCTATCTTAAAAACTCCGTTTTTGGCAGACATTTTCCTTTTACCCTCAACATGGCCAAAAATCACCTGAGGTGCCTCCCAAAAACGTTGCCTGGCTCCGCCCCTGAGCAAAATAGAATTTCGAAATTTTGTCACGGCGCGTAGAAGGAATAGCTAGGAAAAGTCACCAAGTTTCGTGAAGCTGCGTTAAAAAGCCTGGAATTGGCAAGCAAAAAACCTGAGGGGGGGCGGATTCCGCCCCCCCCTGCCGGGAATAGGGTTAATGACTGCCATGTTTTGCGATTTAACACTCAGTTTTACTTCACCACCGCATTATCGGTGCAATTACAATGTATGGTAACTTTGGCTTGCATTGCATATTATCATGGCCTGAGAGTTCAGTATGGAGCTCCTCTGGCCTCATGTTAGGTCATTCTAGGCCAAATGTGTATTTTTCCTTTTCCTAAATGTGCATTTTCCTCCAGTGAAAATGCATTTTGGGAAAGGACATGAATGAACTGATTTTTGGATACAGTTAAATAGGTCATCGAATTTAATTGCAACAGACTGCATGCACAGCTTACACGGCGGCTTCTTGCAACATTGCGATATTTTTCCGCAGTTTGGCCTTTGGTAGCTTTATACAGATTCCATCTTAGGAAGTAAGCTGGTGGCTTCGGTTTGACGTTAATGACCGGTGTGGAGATGCCACCCTTTGCAATGTTGTTAAGCACTTCCTGGAACAATGCAACATGGACAAACTGACATATACGGTCATCCAGAGAAGTCAGATGGAGGTCACTAGCGTGCTGGTGGTAGTCGTGAGTTTGAAACTACGAAATGCTGCTATGTTGCCTATGCACGACAATTGGTGCCATTTCACGGCCTTTTCTGTGCCTAAGGCTCTTTGATTTTTTTGTGGAATCTCCGCGTCAGATTGGCCAAGAAACAGGTATCGCATGGTACATTGTAACGGAGGTCGAATTTGACCCGACCTGTGAACTTGACCTTGCTTGGCCGTGGGTCACGTGACAAAATATGAGATTTAACTCCCAGAAGCATATTACCAAGCACACTTCAGCCACGTTCTGTTTTTCATTGTGATAAGGCAACTGAAAATGGTCACTTTTCATGTTTGACCTGATCTGTGACGTCATCAGTGGCCCCAAGGTCAAAACATGTGTATGTGACAGGACCGCAAGCTTCGGCGCTGTTGATTGCCGTTTGAATGAGCCGAATCGGACGACTGGTTCTCGATATAGACATGTGGGGGACGTTAACCCCCCCCCCCCCGTCAATGGAAGGGGACGAAATACGCCAGTCATTGTGTGGTTAAACTTCTGCACCAGCGTTTTAATTAATTTGTTTGGTATTACACTTAACACTCAAGCCAGCCGACATCGACCTCCTGACATGAGCTATACTTATCATTATTTCCTAGTTGATACGTTAAACAAGCGAAGAAGCACTAGTTTTAAAGAAACACATAATGCATGAAACAATACCACGACTTCCCCATATGTCAGTGCAAGCAGCGACCTTTCACATTTTCTTACGTCTTCAGCGTAGATACCTAACAACCGCCAATTAATCTGCTGTGCCGATGTCTGCGGGATAGCCAGCCTTTGGTCGGGCCCGTAGTCCTTCCACGCCAAATATGAATTTACTGGCACTGTTGCACCTGTCGATGGTCACGTTCAACGTTACAGACGACGACTGTATCCATTATCCATTATCCGTTATATATATTATCCATTATCCGTTAAACATAGCTGCGCGGTGTACTCGCGTCCACCCATCCCGGGACGGTGATACACGATTTTGGCAATGCCGGTCACAAAAAGCAGAAGCGCGACCTGACTTGAAACGCATTTTAACGTTGAAAAAACGATGCCCACATTGTTCTTGGGCAACAGCAAGTATACCTAAACAACAGGACTTTAAAGCAAATGTTCTAAGGAGGGGGAGGGGCAGATTTTCGAAAGGTTTTTCCCATCGTTTTTGGCGTTGAAGTCTCCTTTGCTTAATGTGGGTGTAACGTTAGCATAACACTAGCTGAAACAAGGAATGTTGATATCACCTTTTAACATCCCCAGTAGTGTAAAATTTGGTTTGCTTCTGTAGAAGATAAGCAAATGATTTTTTGGGGCAGCTCATTGCCAATCGTTCCCGAAATATGTCACGAAAAGAACAGATCTCCGGTCGTTTGTTGTAATTACGCAATACAGCGAACGGACAGTACAAACTATTCGCATCCTTTATGTGTGTACGTCAAACCCATAATATACAGCAAATCACACGATATAAAATCCGAATGCATGTGTGCAATTCTACACAGACGCCATCATCTCCGAGCCTGGTGGAACCTCTCTCGGCCCGTCACCAACCCATTTGCCTTTTGCCCACGAAAGAGAGAGAGGAGTGCACCGTCCGTGCGTCGCCGCCGCTGACGCAGAGGCGGTCGCAGCGCGCCGCGATGGCCGCGCCGCGCTCCGGCACTGCCACAATCGGCGAGCTGAGTCCCAGCCTGAGCGGCTGCTGCAGCCTGGTGGCTCTCGTCATCGCCAAGCAGGACCCCAAGGTGTTGCCCAGCCGGCGAGGTCAGTACGGGGCCGGCTCCGGCTCCGGCTCCGGCTCCGGCCTCGGCTCCGGCCCCCCCGGCCCCGGCCCCGGCCCCGGCCCCGGCCCCGGCCCCGGCCCCGGCCCCGGCCCCGGCCCCGGCCCCGGTCCCGGTCCCGGTCCCGGTCCCGGTCCCGGTCCCGGTCCCGGTCCCGGCCCCGGCCCCGGCCCCGGCTCCGGCTCCGGCTCCGGCTCCGGCTCCGGCTCCGGCTCCGGTTCGGACCGTAGTTCGATGCTGCTCTGGTGGACGGGCGTGTTTGACGTATTTCTGTACGGGGCAGAATTGCTCGTTCGTTCTCCGTCCCGTTCTTTTCTCTACTATTTTATGTTGTTCGGAAAGTCTCTGAACATGAAATCCATCTTGAACCTTGCAGTTGTGCGAGTTGACCGGCTTAGACATCGTATTCGTGCTAGACGACGTTATCATTACCGTTGGTCAGTACATACGTATGCTTCATTCCTCATAAGGATGGCGGTAAGCGCCGGGACTGCGCTCTTCCGAGGTTGGACTCGGCTCGGCGATGTCGGGTCAGCCGACGACTGCCGGGGGTGACCTGTTGCAGACCCGCTCTCCTCCGTCTCCGTGCTGTCCTTCACCGTCCGCGACTCGGCCGAGGACATCGTCAACGTGACCAGCTGGGGCAGCCAGCGCCACGTGGCCATTCAGGCCGGCCTCTTCCACGTCGGCGATACAGGTGGGTACAGGAAGGGCCGGGCAGCGCCTCCCTCTCCCAGCCCGTTCCAGCAAAGACACCAGGGACCTCACGAACACTGCGGTCTTCCTGGTCCGGTATCTCGCCGTCGGGAGAACCCTGATTCAGGAGCAGGGAACCGATCATTAGACATTGTTGACATGGTGAATGTGATTAGCTACTGGAATTGGTCAGCACAGCAAGCGGTTACTAGATGGTGGAGGTCAGCAGACAAGTGTAGTAGGGAAACAGGGGCTTGGCGCAGTATCGGAACCTCGAAGGGATTATGATGTTGGGCTTGCGGTTATGTAGTGCACTTTAACTAGAAGTGCTCCGGGCTTGCCTTTCCCTGTTTTGTTACAAGTCGAGTGTGTGAAGTAATTTTCTCAACGTTACGTCACTGTTAGAACTTGTCTGCTATGTGCTCCTCCCTGTTAACTCATCGTAGCTGGCGCAGGGACGTCTTCTCCCAGACGGTCACCAGCTCTTAGTGCCTCGGAGACCCTGGTGAGCAGTTTTGAGCTGCCTGTGCGTCCTGACCTGCTCCCTCCTCGGGAGGAGGCTGGTCAGCTCTCGAACCGCGAGCCGTCTCTGAGGCGTGATCTCCCTCCCCTGGAGGAGGCTGGTCGGCTCTCGAGCCACGAGCCGTCTCTGAGGCGTGATCTCCCTCCCTGGGAGGCTGGTCGGTGTCTCGGACCATCTGTCTCTTCAGCTGCGAGCCGTCTCTGTGCCGTCTCTGACCACCTTCCCCTCCTCGGGAGGCTGGTAAGCTCTGCGTGCTGACGGCCTGCCCTCGTGCCGCAGTGCTGATCCAAAACCCGGCCGTTGCCGTGCGCCAGCCCAGCGACGCGGACGAAAACTACCGGCCCCAGGCCACCAGGTGAGGGCTCAGGGTCGACGGTGGCGCCGCCTTCGGGACGCGCTGTACAGCGCGAATAACCGCGGGCATTTTTCCACATGTTTTGCCGTCCAGCTAGGGGCGTAGCCTTTCACGAAGGAGGGGGCGAGGACGAACCTTTTCCCATTCAAAACTGGAAACGCCTCGGAGCAGGGCTGGAACTTCGGTTTTTGTTCCTGTGCCGGAGTATAATTTTTGTTTTGGAGTGCAAAATTTTTGCATTGAATAATGTTGGTTTCAGTTGGCGCTCGTTCGTGGAATTCAGTTAAGCCGTCATACCCGCGTGTTACTGAATGAAGACAGAGCCATTTGCTTGCAGAGGTAAAAATTTGCGAATATGGTTATAATGTAGCTTTTTAATGGAGTTACAGCATCAGACTTTTGGAGTATAAAATGCTTCTTGGAGGACACATTTTTTTGGTGTCACTAGCAATGCCCTTTCCGGCCCTGCGTTGGAGTTGGGGTGCTTTGTTTTGAAGCTCCGAAAATTTGTTGCCATTTTCATTTTTGGTGCGCTTCAAAAATGCTTGATTTTCAACCCCAAGTGCCCCTTTGCCCCCTCCCCCCGGGTGACTGCGCCCGTGCACTCAGCACAGATCTACCTGCTCAAAATCTCTATATCGTGGATGAGGTGTTGATTCATTGTGCTGTTCGGTTTTCGCGCTGTATTTATTGCCGGTTGTATTTTACGCGTTGCGCCTGTCGTGTTGACGCTACGGTCGCCCGGGTGTCGTCGTCTGCTGTCGGATGAGACTGTTGGCTGCAGGGGCTTAGCCAGGGACCTTGGCAGAAGGAGGCCAAGACAAACCCTCCCCCCCTCGAAACTTTAAACTCCGTGGATTTCAAGGCAGTGCAGTCTCGGATTCCTAAAATTTTAATGTAATCTCGTTTTTATCGTCCTGAAAAATGTAACCATTTGTCATTATTTTTCAAATTTTATATATCGATAAATATATATGTGTATGGAATTTTTAATTAGATTTTTTATCAAAATGAGGGGCAGGTCCCCTCGGCCCCCGTTGGCCACGCCCGTGGTCGGCTGCCGGTGCGCAGCGGCGGCCAAGCCGTGGCCTGCACGTCGACCGGCCCGTCTCGCGTACTGACGTCTCCGTCAGCCGCGTCCGTCTCGCCGTCGGCAGCCCGTTCTCGCTGAAGCTGAACGAGAACGGCTCGTCGGTGGCGCTGTTCGAGGGCGACGACCGGCCGTACCGGCAGCTGCTGCACCTGCCGGCCGGCCCGCCCACCCACCTGCCGCTCTCCGAGGTGGTGACGTCACCCAGCGTCCAGCCGGTCACCTGCTCCCTGCTGGTGGTGCTCAGGCGGGTGGGTATGACGTCGCCAGCCGGTCATCTGCTCCCTGCTGGTAGTGCTCAGGCGGGTGGGTATGACGTCACCAGCCGGTCACCTGCTCCCTGCTGGTGGTGCTCAGGCGGGTGGGTATGACGTCACCAGCCAGTCACCTGCTCCCTGCTGGTGGTGCTCAGGCAGGTGGGTATGACGTCACCAGTCGGTCACCTGCTCCCTGCTGGTGGTGCTCAGGCAGGTGGGTATGACGTCACCAGCCGGTCACCTGCGCCCTGCTGGTGGTGCTCAGGCAGGTGGGTATGACGTCATTCTGCTGCCTGCTGCTGGTGCTCAGGTTCAAATATGTAACGTCATTTTCTTTGGTGCGCTCCAGTGGCGAGAGTGGAAACCAAAATCGAATCTATTAATTATGGGGTTGATCACGAGATTCGTGAAGCAAAAATTCCGACCACCTTTTCTCGTGTATCGCATATCGCTTGAGCAGATAACCCACTCCTCGTCAGACCTCATCTTCAGTTCCCATCGGTGACTAGTGAGGATGAATTCAAAACGATGATGTTAAGCTCGTATCTAATGCAGTTAACGTGCAATGAAGGCGTTGACATTGGTTGTGTTGGTTCAGGGATGATTCTGACGCATCTCAGAATCGCATTTTCGAACTGACTTCTGTCCGACTCGGCGACCTCGAGCTCCAGAACGGCGTCCGACAGCAAGGTCGCTCTTGAGTTAACAATGAACGTCAAAAACGTCGGTGCAGTTGAACGCCGTCTGGGCGCCGGACGCTTCCGAGCACGTCAGGCGAGCCAGCTCTCCACTGCGGCCCAGCAGCCGGGAGCCGTGTCTGAAACGGTGCCGGTCCGCCGCGCCGGCAGGTGTGCCGGATACGGGAAGTGAACACCCGACAGGGCCGCCAGCTGCAGAGCTGCGAGCTGCGCCTCATGGACCCCAGCTGTCCCAGCTTCGGGCTGCAGCTGTGGGACAGCGAGTGGATTCGGCTGGCCCAGCAGTGGACGCCCTGGGAGACCGGTCAGTGGTTGGCTGCCTGAGGGGGATCGATGAGGCATTGGCTGCCTGTGGGAGATGTGGTCAGTAGGATGTTTGCCTCTGGGAAGCCGGTTAGTGGTTGGCTACCTCTGGGGGATCGATGAGGCGTTGGCTGCCTTTGGGAGAAGTGGTCAGTGGATGGCTGCTTCTGGGAGACCGGTTAGTGGTTGGCCACTTCTGAGACTGGTCAGGGGTTATTTCCTCTGGAAGACTGGTCGGTGTTTGGCAGCCTCTTCGACCACCTGAGTGGTCACTGGGTCTCTGTGAGAAACCGGTCAGTGGTTGGCGGTCTTCGGCAGATCGGTCAGTGATTGCCTGCATCTGGGTCCCAGAGGCAGAGTCTGGGAGATGTGGTCAGTAGCCGGCAGCCTCTGGGAGACCAGTCAGTGGTTGGCGGCCTCTGAGAGACACGGTCAGTCGTTGGTTGCCTCCGAGAGACGTGGTCATTAGTTGGCTGCCTTTGGGAGACGCCAGACTGTGGGTCAGGCTGCTGTGGGTGTGACAGACCGTATTAGATCGGCCAGTAGGCAACAGGGCCGTGCTGTAGTGGTCATTGTGTTAGAGGTCGTGCATGAGATAAGTACGTTATCCTGGTCAGGTTTGTGTGACACTTGTAAGCGCCCAGGTGCTCATTGGGAAACAGGCCGTAGTGACGCTTGCTGTGATGAATTGGTCACTATGTGGCCTCCAGTTTTGTACTGACCACTGTGTGTCAAGCCATGAAAGACGCGTGCAGTAGCCCCTCTGCGCTGTCCGTTCCAGTGCTGTCTGTCCCCGACTGCGGGGTCAGCGGTGTGCTGGAAGGCCGTGGAAGACCTCTGACCGCTGTCCGCCGTCCGTTCCAGAGCTGTCTGTCCCCGACTGCGGGGTCAACGGTGTGCTGGAAGGCCGTGGAAGACCTCTGACCGCTGTCCGCCGTCCGTTCCAGTGCTGTCTGTCCTCGACCGCGGGGTCAACGGTGTGCTGGAAGGTCGTGGAAGACCTCTGACCGCTGTCCGCCGTCCGTTCCAGTGCTGTCTGTCCCCGACTGCGGGGTCAACGGTGTGCTGGAAGGCCGTGGAAGACCTCTGACCGCTGTCCGCCGTCCGTTCCAGTGCTGTCTGTCCCCGACTGCGGGGTCAGCGGTGTGCTGGAAGGCCGTGGAAGACCTGACCGCTGTCCGCCGTCCGTTCCAGTGCTGTCTGTCCCCGACTGCGGGGTCACCGGTGTGCTGGAAGGCCGTGGAAGACCTCTGACCGCTGTCCGCCGTCCGTTCCAGTGCTGTTTGTCTCCGACTGCCGGGTGAAGTACGACTCGTACCGTCAGACGGCGATGGGCGTGGCCGGCTCGCAGACGGTGCTGACGCCCGACCCCAGGGTGCCGGCCGCCCAGGCGCTGGTCCAGTTCGCCCGCCTCGCCCGAGCCGAGCGCTCCCAGCAGCTCGGCGCCGACGATGAGCTGGACGGTGGGCGGATGGCCGGTGGTGGCGCTGAATGCCAACGGATGGCGCTGAGAGCGTCCGATGACTATAGGCGGCATCGCGGCAGGCTGGGGCTACGTGGAATGATGGAGTGTCTTTTGTAGGCATCGAGCGGTTTCAGTGATGTGTATTGACAAAGGATGGGTGGAAAGGGGCTCAATGATTTCCTATATTTACGACAAAGGAAGGAGCTCTGGCGCCGTAAAATAGGGGTTCATTCTCCTCGTGGTAAATTTATAGTCGGCGCTTAAGAGCAAACGTGTTGGCATGTGAACGCACTGCACACGACGCACCATATTCGTGGTTCCTCGCTGAACGGGGCAACGTTCGGACAGGTACTGGTGCGGCGCTGTCACTGCCCTGAATGATGAAGCATCCATTTCCATCCATTTCAGGAGGGGGGAGGGATCACGCTGCATATAGCTGACTGTGAAGCAGATTTGATCCGCCGGGACTGATTCTTTTCCTAGACGATAGAGCGTTATGATTGTCTTCACGACCTAACAAAGGAGTATTTTTCTTTCGTTGTCTGGACGAGTCACCAAAACGTCGCTCTTCTCCGCTCGTGTTTTCGACGGTGATGGTGTGTCGGACCGTGATGATTTTGCCATTATCACCGTCCCGGGGCCAGTGTCGTCGGTGAAGGAAAGCTGCACGGTGCTGGAGCTGGAGCAGCGCCTGCAGGCGCCACCTGACCCCGCCAGCGGCGGCGGCGGCGGCCGGGTAGTCATCGTGCCCGCCTTCGTCACGTGGCTGCCGCTGGACTCGGAGCGCTGCAAAATCGTCAAATGGTGAGCAGGGAGAGGAACCGAGAACTGCGAGGTCGTCATTAATGCGCGGGGATAGTCGCGGGGTCGTTAGGTGATGAACGGGGAGGGAACTGAGAATGTCTGGCATTGGTATCAGAGACATTCGTGTCGTAGCCACTGCGTTGAGCTGATTTTAGAACGGGCTGTACGTTTTGAAAATGAACCTGCTTGCGTTGGCGTTGGCATGACATGACATGGCGGGCATTACACACTATCGCGTTGTCACGTATACTCACGGATGACGGTAAACTCACGGACGCGATGTATCGCGTCCGTGAGTTTACCGATTGCCGCACCTCACCGTGTGACCCAGAGGTTTCGATGGTGCAGCTCACGGTGTAACGGTTTGTTCTTGCAGCAGCCGTTGTATGCGGTTCGTTCCCGAATCAGAGGGTCAGTGCCGCAATCCGGAGTGCATCGCCGGTGAGTCCAAACACTAAACTCTGTCATTTTGCACGGGTCCCTGTTCCTCATGATGACCTAATACCATAGCCTCGTCGTTCGCTGGTGATGCGTAAAACACTTTGAAGCCTCATCCGTCGCCGTCGTTCAGAAGTTTAAGGGTCCCCGTCAGTGTGGTCGGCGCGGTGACGTCACTGTCTGGCTGTTTTGGCCAGGCGCTGGAGGTCAGCTGCAGGAGGTGTTCTCCATACGGGTCAGCATCGCCGACCACCAGGCCGGCATGGAGAGGCTCCTGCTGGAGGGGTGCGCCGCCGAACAGGTCCTCCAGGTCCAGGTGAGTAGGCCCGCCAGGTCCAGGTCCAGGTGAGCAGGCCCATCGGGTCCAGGTGAGCAGGGCCTCAAGATCCAGGTGAGCAGGGGCTCCAGATCCAGGTGAGCAGGCCTGCCAGGTCCAGGTGAGCAGGCCCGCGAGGTCCAGGTGAGCAGGTCCGCCAGGTCCAGGTGAGTAAGGCCTCCAGGTGCAGTTCAGGTGGGGCGTATCGCTCCACGCGAACCGCACGTGGCCACTGCCTGCTGAACTACTTATCTGCAGTTTGCAACTCAACTGATAATTGCAGTTCATCTTGGTAATTCGTCTGCGATTCACTTCGTATTGAAGGCCAAAATGAGCGCTGGTCGCTTTCGCAGTCAAGAGTGATTAGCTGATCAAAAGATATTTTATGTAATCAGACTTCTTGCACTGGAACGTCCGCGTTTACCTTCCGCGTTTTCTTCCTTCCTCGTGTATTCCTCGTACCGTCTCGTCCAGCATGCCCTATCGCTTCTTCGCCGCGTCGGTTAGTCCGGAGCAGGCCCACTGAACGACAGCTGAAAACACATGCCCCTCAGCTGAGTCGGTTCGAGACCATGTCGGACGCGGAGCGAGCCGAGATCAAGTACCGCTGGCTGATGGAGCACGCCAAGGTGAGGCCGCGACGGCCGCCCGCCAACCAATACAGTGGGGCGATTGCACTCCAGTGTTGATCTGCCATCTGCCCCTCAGTGGGAGAAACGGCAGGCCGATTACTTTTGACCACCTCTCCGGGAGCTGTTTTGCGCTACCGGTGACATTGTTTGCTCCTCCTTTCGGTATTTGTCAAAGTCAGTGGCCTGGGATTTTTGACACTCCAATCTGGACAGGGCAAACCTGTTTTGTGATAAAGATAGCCCTGTCTTGGAACAAAAAATGATTGAAAAATAAAAAATGGGTAGCATAATGAAAATATGACCAGGTCTCCAAAAGTCATTGCAGGATGGCGTCACAACTTAAACCATTGATCAGTCCCCAGGCGTTTGAACGAATCGTCACAGGGGTCTCAGTTTTGATCACCTTTCCTTCGGAGACACGCGAGGACTGTACCTATCCAGATTGCCGCAGACGCAGCAACGCATAACGAATTTTTGAGGCTTCTTGTCAAATTTTACATCAGTAACATGTAAAAGACAAAGTCCACGTTGAGACGTTATTTGACCTTATGGCCTAGGTTGTCCTCGGATCACGTTTTCGAAATGCTTATTTTCATGTCGTTCGCCTTATACTCATTTTTGCTTTCACGAACCCTCCTCGCAAAGTGAGCGGGCTGAAACGGTCGTCAAAGTCCCCTCAGACTTGGGGCTTTTGCTGTGATCCGTGACGTCATCGCACTACATCCATTTGTGGACACCGAGGTCAACAAATGGGCCGCCAAGTGGTCCTTGGTGGCAGGCTTCCTTTTTCTCTAAGCCCCCGGAATCCATATACTGGTTCTGGAGATGCTCTGAGGTGAACCTTGTCACCCCTGCAAGTGTAAGGTGGCGCAGTACGGCCCAGTCCGAACCGGGCCGAGCCGCCGCCGCCGCCATCCTGGAACCGGCGGCGGCGGCGGCGGCGGCTGCCAGCGGCGGTCCCCGCCCGGCCGCGTCTACCAGCGACCGGCCTCTGGCGCCGTTCCAGGTCTGGATCAGGTATCAGATGCGCCCCGACGGCCGGCCGCTGCTCAAGATCCTCAAGATGGAGCGTACGTGCGGCGACCTGTGATTGGGCCTCGGCAGCGGCGGCGCTGGAGGCTGCGAGCTGCAGCTCAGGGCTTCTGAGCCGGGAGCTTAGTGGAAGGGTGTGAGACCGCTGATTCCAGGGCAGTTTTGTTGTTTGTTGACCATAGCAGCGATGGTTTTCCGTCTGCGAATATTGTCACTTCTGGTTAATTTATGTGGCCGACAAATGGCGGTCTTGCGAAAATTGTTATTTAATCGTTAGCGTTGCAGTAGGCTGTATTATGTCTCCTGTCTTGCTGGACTGATTGTGCTGTGTTTGAAAATGTTGCCTGACGCCATATCAAAAATACACAATAATAAATGCAAGATCCTACGACGTGACGCAACTAAACAAAATACCTCTGGTTCGTAACAATGGAAACAGAGATTTGGGGAAACAGAGATGTAATTCAAATATTGTTTTATGGCGCCACACCTGTCTTTGCCGTCAAAGGGCTAGTCGTGAGCTTTCTGGTCCTCCGATGATCGTTTCCTTCGACGTCATCATTCCCGGGTTCTTCAGATGCCGCAGAATCCGACGACCACCTGTAGCTCTAGCTGTAGATTTCTGGACGTAGAACGCTTGTATGAGAGTTCTCGGCCTGGAATGCCGATCGGTGCTGGCGCGTGCCAACAGCAGCACTGCATCGACAGGACCGGACGTTACGGCGGAACCCGAGCGGCCTGAGGAACCTGGCCGCCACACATGGCCTGTGTGGCACGCAGAGATGGTATGCAGAGTGTATACGAGCTCGTATAGCCATACTTTACCCGCGCCCGGCCGGGCTTCCGTATGTCCTTCGGTCGGTTGGAGGAGGGCGGATGGATCCCCGCCCCCCCCCCCCCAACCTGAACCTGCGCGGAACCTGAGGCCCACCTAGGGCCTCAGGTTTCCGTGAGTCGCGCAGAAAACTAAAATACCAGGAAAGAGAAGTCAAGCGGATTTGAATGAAGACGTTTTTTTATTTTGGTGAATACTGAGGTCAGCAGAGGTCATCGTAGGTCATACTGAGCTGGGTCGAAGAGAGAAATAAAGGAAAATCGACGTGATTTACATCCTGGTGGAACACTAAGATGATTATTAATACGCCGAACATATTCGTACTATATAAACGACCCAATTAATCAATGAATTCAGGTCAAATCACGACCAAATTTCATGTATGTTTGAGGCGCAAATGTGATATATCGTGCCTCGACTTACCCGTTGGTTTGGTGGCGAGTTGGTATGCAGATGATGTCCGTAGCGTAGGAGAATACTTGAGCTTTTTCACGTTCCTGAAGGTCGATCTGGGTCAAATTAGGTCAGAAGAGGTCATTAACCTTTTACGACCTTCGGTAGCACTAAATTTGATTTCATCGTCTATTTCTACCCTAGAAAACAAAACATCATTATTTCTAAGCAGAAAGTTTTGGTTTTTGCGTGTTGCGGACAACGGTAACGATTTCGGGCGTCATCAAGAAGGCCAAGTTCACGCTTTTCCTGGTTAGTTGATGATGGCATATGTCATTGGTCCATGTTTTTTGACAATATCTGAGCAAGAAGACCCCGCAAAAATTCGGCATGATGTAGGGAAAATCTCAAAAGTGCCCAAAAGTGGCTTAACCTAACGTCAGCGATTTTCCTTTTTTAACTATTTTATTAACTTATTTATTCATATATATCGCATGTACATGACATTTACATATATATCATTAAGTATTGTGGTCAATGTAATCATAGTTAATCAATGTAATATTTATACTGATTAACTCCGATTTTCCGGAAAATCCAAAATATACAAATGATTAAGCCTATGACATTCTGTTACTTCCCCAAGCTTCCTACAAATCCGTGCCAACTCTAAAAAAAGTAAAAAGGATTGTAATTTTGTTGGAGGTAAACCTCTTTGACCCAAACTCGTTCAGTGACCTGGCCTGCTTGGAACTCAAATTTGCACAAACATTGCGAGATGAATGGAAAAAAGGCGTCCGAAAACTCGCGTTTCCCAAAGCTGGAGTATTACTGTTGGCGAAAACAGTGGTGAATAGCTACAATGGGCACCGCGAGCGTTTTTTCTCGAGGCAAAGCTAAAATATCTATCGAGGCAAAACTAAAAAAAGTCGGCCAATGGCTGCACTGCCGAGATTAACATCACGATCGACATTGAAAGTCGGTCGCGACGCTGGCCATCACATCTTACGCAGCCTCTGTGTCGTCTGTGAGCTGTCTCGGCCGCCTTCAGTCGGGGCTGTGCAGGACGGAGCTGCCACAGCTCTGTCCGGCAGCTGCCAGCTGCGAGCTCCGCAGACGGAGGACGCTCCAGCTCGAATTGCTCGAGTTTATTCGTGGTCCCGTGTTTGCATTGGCAGTCGGCAGCGACTAGAGCCCGGGGCCATGCTGGAAATGACCGCCAGCCAGTGCATATTGGCCGTATTCCTCGAATGGGTGGAGTAGCATTTAGATAGTTTGGACGTCCATTTACTTGTCAGTCTGGCTTGGTTGTACGATCTTTTTCTTGTTTTTGACTAATGGTCAGCACTGGTCGCACAACAAAGTTCTTTATATTTACGTTGTTGCAGCTAAATCAAAACATTCTAATGATTCCGTCTGAGTTTCCTCATTCATCCGACGATCGGTCTTCGACATGTTTCTTCTGGGACCTGCCATGATTCCCGTGATGTTTGTATTTTCCCGGTTATCAGCTGGAACGGACCGTTCGCTGTAGTGTGCAAATCTACCCGCCGACCTTTTGAAACGGACCGTCTTCTGTTCAGTATGTGATCATATCCCGTGATCAGCGGTAACGGACAGTTCGGTGTGAAGTCTGCGGACCTGACCGCAGATCTATTGAAACGGACCGTCTGCTGTTCAGTACGCGGTCATATCCCGTGATCAGCTGTAACGGACCGTTCGCTGTTGTCTGTCTTACGCTGCGACTTTATACGTCACCTCGTGTCCTGAAGGGTCAAACCACGCACCATTAGAATCAGAAAAACAAGCTTCACGCTCGTCCTTTGTGTCGTAGCTCTGGCTCAATTAAGAGCGAAATGGGCTTGAAGGCAACCTCCTCGTAATGCGCGTAGGCGAGAATTCTAACGTCCAGCGGGGGTTAACCTTTGAGTCATTCCCCAATGTAGCCCCGGAGCGTGTGCTCTCGTTATGCCGATATCAGATACAGCTTCTGGTGGTAAATGTCGGTACCTTTGGTACTCCTGGTTTTGGTGGAACATAACGTGACTCCTTTGAACACCTGGAGTGGTCGTTTTTGCTTGCACACTTGCTTGTTGTTTGTTTGTTCCTTCAGCCAGTTATAGACTGGAATGATATTTGCCACATTTCCCTGCGCTCCAAAGTTTTGATGTCCAACAGACTGGACGGATTCTTTGATCGGCCAGTACGCATTTCTACCCACAGCGTTGGAGCATGCTGGCACAACGGTCGCCGTGTCCGGATTGGAAACGGTGTTCTGCGAGCAGCTCGCTATTCCGAGAGAATCATGATAATGCTAGTTTTTATCGACAGCGTTTCAAAATAGTGCCTATTGAAGCGACGATTGTCTCATGACAAACGTTTTCCATCCACTCTTTGCGAAATAGCTTTGTCACAGAGCTATCACAGACCGAAATAGCTTTAGACGGGGACTTAAGAGTCAAGTTTGACTGCTGTCGCAAGAGTAGCTCTAAAGTGGGCAAGCGCGGTAGGATGCTCTGCGTGGCACTTTGTCCCCTCCGTCGCCTTTGGCTTGGTTTTCGCCGCGATGATGAAGGCTCCTGAGGATATTCAGTGTCACTGTCCGTAGACCCAGTGTCGGCCTTCATTTGGATTACGCCGATTCAAATGCCTCTGCCCATGCTGTCCGCAATATCCTGGTTACCATGGGTGTAATTTTTTCGGGGGGGGAGCTGTGGGGGATATGTCCCCCGCAGTTTTCCAGAAGTGGTGGTTTGTCCCCCTCAATTTTTAAGGCATCAAATTGGTCTTTCCCACTAACGGCCCACATAATCTCTTACATAATCTCATTAATTACATAAATTTCCCACATAATCTCTTGAACTGTGAAATCTAACAAAAGGGATATCAACCGTAGGTTGTCATGCAGCGCCCGGAAAAGGTGATTTTAACCCGCTGCCCTACCTATTCTTGGACTGCAGCGAGTTCGCCCCCCCCCCCCCGTAACCAGTTTCTGAACCGTGGCTACACCCATGCTCGTTGCTGCTCTTCCGATCACCCTGGTTACCAGGTGATGTTGGTATCCCAACTTCAGGATCCCGATCATATTCCAATTTTGACATTGCAATTGAACACCTGTCCCAGCCTGGCCCTCTCTGTTTTGGTTTAGCAGCCGTAACCACACAGAATGATTTTCTTGACATTCGCACTAACGACCAAGGTCTGTCTCCCCACCGAATGAAAAACTACAACTGGGTGCCACTCACTGCGTATCCCACCTATCTGACTGCGCGACGCAGACTTCAGTGTGCCGCTGTCACTGTCTGATCTGTCGCACGGTCTGGCACGGTATCTTCACGGTGCTATAACGTATCGTGTTCCTCCTCGCAGGAAAACCGACGCGCCCAATCATTCGTTGTTTTCTGTCGGAAATTCAATGTGGTCGTGGATTTGGTTCCTTCGTTGTTATCGTGCCCATTGCCAAACAGCGTGATCATGGATGGAAAGCCTTCGCCTGCTCACAAGCGTAGAGAAGCTCGAGTCACGTCGTTCCCTCGTCGTTTCCTTTTTCTCTAATCCTGACCCCTGGTCCTCCTCCCATCGGTTTAATCTCACTCCTCATCAGCACGGGTGTAAGCTCTGCGAGGACTGGAGAAAGGGGGACATGCCCCCCGGTTTTTCAGAAGCGGTGATCTGCCCCCCCCCCAATTTGTAAGGCATGAAATCGGAAATTTCCATTGGTGGCACAATTCTTGAACTTTGAAATCTAATGAAAGAGATTTTAACCGCAGTTTGTCAAGCAACACCCGAAAAAGGAGTTTTACTCCCATCTGCAATCTAACAAAAGAAATTTCAACCATAGTTTGTCATGCAACACCCGAAAAAAGGAGTTTTACGCCGTATGCCTTACTTATTCTTGGCGGGTTGCAGTTTACCATCCTTCGTATTTCTGAACCGTGGCTATACCCATGTTCATCAATGTTTGGCAAAAATAATAGTGTCACGTAAGGCTGATTTTAATGTGGTAATAAAGCATCTAGTCAAACACTACCGATCATTTCAATCATAAAACAGGTATCAGGCCACTGTTGGCTTCAGACATAACGTTCAGTCCGTGCTCGCCACAAACATGATGTTTACATATGGGAACACCGGCGCGGAAAGGCAGTTGTGTGGTAAAGGCCGTTTGCTGTGAAATACGTGGCGCTGTCATCGATCTGCTACAGCTCACCGTTTGCTGTAAAGCCTGTGATTCTGTCCCCTGATCTACTGTGACGGACCGTTTGCTGTCTGTAATCCTGCCCGTGATCCACCGTAGAGCTGTCTGTTTGTGATGCCGTGTGTGATTTTTACTGTCTGTGATGCTGTCCCCGTGATTTGCTGTAACAGACCGTTTTTGCTATGTGTAATCCTGTCTCCGGAATCTACCGCAACGGACCATTTTTGCTGTCTGTGATCCTCTCCCCTGATCTGCTGCTTCGGACCGTTTGCTGTCTGTGATCCTGGCTCCTCCATCTGCTGTGATGGACCGGTCGCTGTTCATTCCGTCGACCCAGACCGAGGCCGATCGGGAGACGCCGGCGTGGAACATTCGTGTGTCCCTTGATCTGCTTCACCGGACAGCTTCCGTATGTGGTCCTGAACCGAAGTTGGTTGGACAGTAAGTCCATGGTTTGGACGTTCGTGTCTGTCCCCTGACCGGTCGCGCAGCACCGCTCAGACAAGTCACTATCTCCTCCTGCGGTTGAGAGTTGGGCAGTGGGGAGCAGGCACGTAGCCATGATTTTCCTTCGGGGGGAGGGGGCAAGTGTCAAGTTTGTCATATTCCAAGTGCAAAGGACGAAATTCATAAGAAAAAAAAACAGTTTCTTGTAATTTACCTGATACTTAACGCACAAGAAAACGTACAATGTTTGCTTTTGCAAATCTGTTTAATCCCTTTTACGTATTCCTGCGAAATCGCCATATATCGAGTGTAGATCGTTTGGCTCGGAGGAAGCCATGGCCCCCATGGCCCCCCCTTGGCTACTCCCTGGTGGGGAACAGCATGCTGTCCGCTCCTTTAAACTTTTAACATGCCCTGCCGGTAACGGCGGTAGTGGAAAGTTAACGATGGTCTTCCGTCTCTGTATGGCGCAGACGCAGGTTAACAACGTTGTCGCCTCAGTCTGAAAATTCGGACAGGCGCACTGCTGCTGTGTTTTCCCCTGAGCATGATTTTCCGCGTTGTATAACCGTAACAAAACTGGGAAGCAAATGAGACATTTTGCAAACTGAAGATGCCAACGCCGTGGCCGAGCTCTACTCTTGTGCAGAGATCGACCTGGTCTGCGGTCAGCCTGGCTGCTGCCTGGCTGCCGTCCTCTGCCCCCCCCCCCCCGTCCCAGCTGGCGCTGCCCCGCGGCGATGACTCGTCCGGACGCGGCGGATTCCAGCGCCGGCTCTAAAACGGGTCGCCATCCAGCCGCCGAGCAACGCTGCCGTCCATTGGCCGGTCGCCGCGTCCAGGCGCGGCGGCAACCAATCAGCGCCGCCGTCCCTCGGCGGGCGGGCCGGCTCGAGTGTCGGCGGTGGCGACGCGGCCGCCGGCGACGGAGGTCGCACTGCGACTCGAGGTTTGGACCGGTACGGGCGCGGCGGTGCGCTGTCTGTGTCTGAGTGGGCTCACGCGAGTCAGGTGAACGGCGGCGACCCTCGTGTTGTCTGTTCTCCGGCGCCTGTGGCTCAGGCGTAGGGTGGCGTGCCGTTTCCTGAATTCTGTCCACACTGCGCACACGAACACAGGAGCACGTTGGCCGAGTCCTCCGAAATTAAAGCGTAACGTTGTTACATTGACTCTTTAGTTGGTCCCGTGGCTCTGTTCTGATTTTAACTCAGTCACTAAATCAGTTGGGGACGAATAAGCCAGACATTCACGACATAACAGATGTTGAGCGTGTTTTGTCCAAAAATCGTAGGCGGCTATATTCATACTTTCGCTGCTCAGTGAAATTTTCTCTACCTCGTCTATACGCAAATTTTGCCAACATAAAGCTAACGCAGATAGCAAATGACTGGAAACAGATCATGGCACGATGTCAGGGACAAGCACACCACTCTACATGCCAATCGCCCCCTGATGACGTCAGGCGATTCTGTGTCGTGCCCCTGCCCGCCTCGTTACTAGCCTGAGGCTCCTACGGAGACTGCTGCATGTTTTCGTATCTCGTGACACCCTGACTGGCGCGTGGCACGTCAGACTGTTGAACGCCCCATTCCTCAGTGCCGTAGTCGTTAATAATGAAATCATATCCATATCGCGTTAGTAGTCACTACTGTAGACAAATATATCGTTTTTCTTTGTGCCTGTTTTTTTCCGAACGTTGCTATGTAATAACTGAACTATGAAATCAGATTCAAAAGCTCACCAAGACTCAAAGAGCGCAACTCCTAACACCACAATGGGTGTTTTCTGAAGAGGTAGTAGAGCCCAGCCCCCACTAACAGGCACCATCGGCCAGTCGACCCCTTTCTGTATGCCGGCTGACTAGGTCCCTGTTGGCCATGCAGCTGTCGCGTGTCGTCCACACCGACCCAGCGCGGGCTCGGCCGGTTTCCATGGCAACCGTCGGTGTTTAGATGTGCCCAATAAATGCCTGCCTGCATACACACTGTTTGTCCATGTCCTATGCATGAATCGTCGACAGCGACTCGAAAACGGGCTATGGAGTCCACCAGAAATGAAAGGTAGGGTATCATTTGTCTGTTTTGATCACTTGAAAATTGTATTTTGAATCTGATCGTTCGTTTTACAAATGTCTTGATTAGTTTCATGAAATGTATGCTTTTGCCTAGAGAATGGCAACTCATCTGGGTCCTGCGGAGGCGGAGCGCTTATAGAATTGGATTAATGCTCTGCGATACAGATCCTCCTGCGCAGGACCTAAGGCTGCCCCATCGAGCACGAGGGGCGAGTCGTCACCGACGGTCGTCTGCATGTCGTATCAGACTTTCATTTACAAGAAGCGTAACGATTGCGAAAGCGGAGGAAATAATTGAGTCACCTTGGAACGGCGATACTGACGCACGTACTTGGCGTCGTATCTTGACTGACACTCTAACGGATGTCTGGACGGCTGTGTTCAGTTTCTCAGACAGCTTGGAAACTGCTACTGCTCTGGATTTGGGATCGGATATCGGGATTCAAGGCCATGGACCGGGTTAATGTGGGTGTGGCCCTGGTTGGCTCCCTGCCGATTGAAGGCACCGATATACGTGCAGATGGGGGCAAGGGGTATTTTCCTGTTTAAAACGCACAGCCCGCTCTTCCGGAAAGTCAGTGGCGTCAACGGGTTGCCACCAGCGTCCAACGTTTTATCTCTGAACGTCAGATCCCTCTATGCAATCAGAAATAACACTGAATGCGCATCCCCGGTTGCAAATTAAATTTAGCATAAGAGGGAAGTGATCGATATTGAAGACAGCGTGGCAAAACCTGAAATGGTGGTCTGCGTTTGAGCCGCCTCGGCCCGTGAACGATCTAATGAGGCGATTTGTCTCCATGGATTTGTGTCTTTGGGTATGTTCCGAAAGTCCCGTCAGAACCGAGGGAGATCCCCGGGTTGCTGAGCGCTGTCCAGCCCCAGTCAACCTGTCAACCGCGGTGGATTTCGAGACTCTTTGAAAAAAGGCCCGGTCGGGTTCATGCCGATTGGGAGCAAATTTTTGCCAAACGGTTCCATCGGCGTCGTCGATGCCCAAGTCAGACGCCACGTAAGAGTGTAACGTCATTAAAATCTGGTTTCTCGGCATGCATCTGGCTCACCGAAACGTAGACGTACGAGTACGCCTTTGTAAAACATTGTTCAGAAACAAGTTCAAAACATTGTTTGTATAGGTTTATCAACAGCATTTATGCTCTCGATGAAGACATGGACCATCCCGAAACCAATGAAATCAAAATCCGTAGACGTCTATGGTTTGTTTCTCGAAGCAACTACATCTGGTGCCTGCTTTTTATAAACTGTAACAGTCATGATGTACAAATTCATAAGGCAACATGCAACATTACCTTTTGACATTTTTTGTGCAACTGCAACGTATCTTCGTATAATTCAGTGTCGGAAATTAAATACGTACCTTATGCGACTATTGCCTGCAATCATATGACATACACAGAAACTGTAAGTGCATTTGGCAACATTCTGCGTAAATGTCTTCGGCTGAATTTCACGGAAGTAGACGTTTTTCACAATTTTCCGTCACGAAATATAGGGAACAAGTTCCAGGATGATCGCAGGGTGACGTGCTATCATACGAACGACGAAGGCACACCGGTCAGTTCGCGTTTTCGACGACCAAGTTATTGGTCATTTGACTAGTATTTAGTCATCATGTTGGTCATCAGCGATTATACTTTGAGCAAGCTGACACTTCATGTCATAGCCTGTCACTTCACTGGACAATGTTTTGACCGAGGGAGAGTTTTAACGCCTGATCGCCGGTAGATTCAGTCAGTCAAAGTAATTATTAAGATCCATCCGCTTGGAGACTCTTTCAAGATCCCTCATCAGCTCAAAAAAAGAAAAAAACGGAAAGACAATGATAAATTTGCACCGGAGCTACGTTTCGGATATCACAATCATAACGCCTTACGCATCTTGAACCAGGGCAAGTTTAAAGATGTGCATGCACCGATGCAAAAAATGTCTCAAGTTGTTGTTTGTTATTAACATGCCAAGCAAAAGGCCACCATAGGCTTCATTAGTTAATCAGTCAGGGACAGGTATAGCCGTATATAGCCCGCCCAATGTCGGTTTGCCCCCCCCCCGACATTGCCGGTTTTAAAGAGAAATGAGTATTAGTAACGAAAAGAACGGACGTAATAGACAAAAGATAGGTAGAAAGAAAAGAATGAAGCCTAAATGATATCTGTCTATCTTCCTTTCTTAAATCTATCTGTCTTTCTATTTTCTTTCCCTCTTTTTCTTAATATATAACATATACATAGACATATATTTCTATATATACGGGGATAAGTACAATCTTTTTATTTGATGAATAGCAACAAAAAAAACATAAATATCCGTTGGTCGGAATAAAGTGGGTTAAATCCGTCGAGAAACCCAAATTTGGGGGGGGGGGGGATTAGGTTGTCGGGCCCTCGGCTCGGCCCCCCAGTCTTTTACAGGAATCGACACCCTTTGCCAAATACGTTATAAAGGCACAGGCGTCCCAGTGTGATTCTTTGGCGCGGCACACTAACGGTTACGTGACCCGACAAATGTATTTAAAAGCAGGCGAGAAAGACACGAGGCGAGCACTAACGATCATCGTCCTAGACTAGAGAACAACGTCGCCCTCTCCGTATGGGCACGACGCACTGCAGGCTTCTAATATCACGTTCCGCAAACATGACCTGACAAAGACGTGCATAAGCAGGCAGACAAACGACATCTATGACCTCTCAAAAGACGGGCCAACGTGGCTCTGACGCGGTTTGCCTCTTCACGAAGACAAACAACGGGGCGTCACGAAATTTTCAGATACGAACGCGAGCATTCAAAAGGGAAAACACAAAAACGTGTGTGTGAACTTGCCAGTGTGTGTTGATCGATGCACTGGCCTTGTCCATTCCATTAGCACCACTAAATCTCGGTGGCACTCTCCATTATTTCGCTGTACAACTAGACCTCGTACCAACACCGGCAAACGACCTTCCATTTATGTAAACAACCACGGCAGTCTTGACAGCAGATTCTTTCACTGCATCATTCAGTTTTCCAGCGCTGCATCTTTTGCATGTCACCTGGAACCCTAGCTATCTTTACTCGACAAGCTAGGAACCTTGATTTCAGGAACCCAGCAATTTTAACCATACGCCTCATAGTTCACAACTCACACTCACATTCGCCGTCATCACACCTCATCAAAGTGCGCGCTGTTTCACCAATCTGCGCGCTCACGGGCACCCAGCTGGGGGTCCCGCGCACCATCTCCTGGTCACTGACCACTGACCGCCGCCAAACCAAGCCCAAGCATTCCACTCAACAACCGAGCAATGCACTGCCTGTCTTCCGCCGACAGCGCAGGCGTGGGGCAATTCAGAACAGGTCTTTTCCCCTACCCAGCCCAGACCGGGTACTAGAGGCACTCCTCGCACAACCACCACGCAGCCGCGCGAACAAGCACCCACCCCACTCCAGCCTCTGCCCCGAACTGGAGGCACCCCTCTCACTTATCATGCAGACGCAGGCTGACCAATGCGGCCGCTCCACGTCATGCACGTCGACCACCCCACGCCCCGCCTGCCGGTGCTCGCCATGTTTGCTTTCCGAGTTAACTCGCGTGATCTTAAGCAAGCAGCCAGATGGATGACTGTCGATGGAATGTTGTTTTCGTCATGTAAAAACGCGACGGAAAGCTTGTGTAGCATGAAATCGGGCTGGGCAGTTTATTTTCTCGCGGGGGTACGCGTCGTCGGATGTAGGCCAACAATATCCTGTATCAAATAAAATTTTCCCTTTTCGCATGTTCCAAAAGCTGTGCGGACCGCTAGAGTATTTTTTCCTACGAGCGAAAACGGGGACAGTGATGACCATAACGTACAGATTGCCAGGCACGTAACCAGGATTTTCCTCGGGAGGCGGAGCCAAATCAAATGCTAATTTTTTTCATGTGCCACTGGCATATGATGCAGCAGTTTCATGTAACTGGCGTCATATTTAACCCACAGGAATACATAAAATGTTTGCTTTTGCAGCATACATATGACCACCATTCCGTGTTCGTGCGAAATCACCATATATCTAGAGTAGACCGTTTGGCTTGGGGGGGGGGTGGTGGCTCCCATACTATCAACTTGGCTATGCCCCTGCACATTACTTCGTCACGGTGTGAAGAGCTTGGTGCAGAAAACATGCAGCAGCCGCGGGAACAGAACACATGCCATTAGTATTTTAAAGTATGATCTGTCTGTGAGGGTTCTTTCGCTTAACCCGTCCCTTGCC
Source organism: Capitulum mitella (assembly GCA_030062745.1). Taxonomy (NCBI): domain Eukaryota; kingdom Metazoa; phylum Arthropoda; class Thecostraca; order Pollicipedomorpha; family Pollicipedidae; genus Capitulum; species Capitulum mitella. The sequence continues at coordinate 4,600,913 of CP099851.1, read as the reverse complement.
AGGGAGGGGTGTTCAAGCACCCCCCTTGGTACGGGGAAGGTTGATCTGACGATTGGTATGGGTTGGGTGAAAACAGTAGTTGCGTGGATCATCACATTTACGTAAAATCAGCATCATGTTCTGCCTGACAAAAGGAAAATTTAGCGCGCATGGTTACATCTCCCCCGGGACACCGAATCCCTCCAGATTAAAAACCAACAGTTATAAATAAAATTCAGCTACCGACAGTCTGATGCAAGAATAAAGTTATCTCAATCCCATGTAAAAAAAAAACTGAGCGAAGGCAGCATTCCATTTAGAAGAGGCGGCATTACGATCCATGTAATTTTACCTTTGAACATGGTAATGGAAGTTGGTAAAGCGTAGTATGTGCAGAAAGATAAATGTATCTGATACCATGCCGAGAATGGTTGATGAATAAGACGCATCAGCTTTCACCGACCACCCTGAGCGTGTTTTAGTTTCTCTTTTACCCATATTTGGAAACAAAGATAAAAAAATCATTTATTCGTTTCATTACTCATTTTCATGAAGCAGATCTACTGAAGCCGAGACATGACAGCAACATCAGTTTCCGAGCCGCCCCTTGCTACCAGTGACTGCCCACTGACGTCCAGTGCTCGGTGTCCTCAGAGGGATCCAGACGTCACCGCCGGCCACCGGTCGAGTCGTAGGACGCGTCCGTTCTTTCTGTCCGCTCCGCACAGCTCCGAACAGCAGCCATGGTGATCGAGAAGACCTACAAGCCCGAGGAGGAGCCCGATCCAGAGCCGTACCTGTGAGTGGTTCTGCGAGGAGGCCAGAGGCCTTGAGGACTGTGATGCCAGCTCGCCCGTGCGTGTTTCGAATAAGAGACGCTGCCGGTAGTGCGCCACTCCTGGGGTCTTTCTATGAGTGTTCTGATTGTGAAGACGATACGTAATCGCTCTAATTGCAAGGCCAGTCTACGAGAGCCTTACCGTGAGATGTCTCTGTGAATGCGAATCCTTCGTTTGCCCCTATGGCGTGTTTCGCCCTGGGCTGAAGGTGACGTCCCCACGCGTCGCAGGTTCGTCTCTCTGGAGCAGAAGAGAATTGACGGCACCAAGTCCTACGATGCCAAGACGGCGTGCTGGATTCCCGACGAGAAGGAGGGCTTCGTGCTCGGCAAAATCGTCTCCACCGCAGGCGACAAGGTCAAGTGCCAGCTGCCCAACTTCGAGGTGAGTGCGGCCGGGCTGTTTGTGTAATCGGAGCTCGCGGGATGCCTCATGTTTGTACTGCATTGTTTGTTGCCGTCTTAACATGCCTCGCTTTTCCAAAGACACCAATCGTTCTGTAGAATGTCGGCGTTTTTTTTTTTTTGTTCATAAGCTGTTGGGTGGAATACATTACAATAACGAAATGTACAAAAACAAAGCATTCGGATTTTTTGCTATGGGACGACTATAACCTATATGTTAGAAGGATATCACCGAGATACATCATGCTGATCGCATCCCAAGACGACCTTTTTCCAATTTCCAGGAGAAAGAATTTAAGAAAGACCAGCTGCAGCAGGTCAATCCCCCGAAGTTTGAGAAATGTGAGGACATGTCCAACTTGACCTACCTCAACGATGCCTCGGTCCTGCACAACCTCAAGCAGCGCTACTACAACAAGCTCATCTACGTAAGCATTCCAACACTGAAAATCGCTCTTTGCTGTAGTCGGAAGAGACGAGAGCTGTTAACTTTCCCTGCGCGCGAGAGCGACTGCGCCAGTGAACCGGCCACGAGGCTTCGTACCTCATGAATAGCTGCTCTGTGATGCGCGCAGACCTACTCGGGCCTGTCCTGCAACCTCACCTTTGACCTGACCTGTAACACGTGACTCTGCAGACCTACTCGGGCTTGTTCTGCGTGGCCATCAACCCGTACAAGCGGTTCCCGATCTACACCCTGCGCGCCATCAACATCTACAAGGGCAAGAGGCGGAACGAGGTGCCCCCGCACATCTTCGCCCTGGCCGACGGCGCCTACAACGACATGATGGCCAGTGAGTTGCCCGCCGCCGCGGCCGATGTGCATTGTTATGCGAGTGATTGCTGGGGTGGTATTAGGGATGGGAGCCCTTGCTGAACATGGCGTGTTGTGTAGACCCCGGCCACTACACCCGATCGAGCGGCTCCAGATGATGGCCGATTTTGTGGCGAAAGTTTGGCGTGTCGTTAAGGGTGCGACGCGGCCGTGTGGTGGTCAGCGTGACCCTTTGTTGGCCGGTTGCCAGCTGACCCGTGGGCCAAATATCGAGTACCGTGGCGACTCGAGCCCGTATTACCAGGACGGGGAGACCGGCGATATGCCAGTTACCTACTGGTCACGATGTTTGAATTTGTTCTTTTTTGTTATATTGGTGCACAATTTCGGCATGTTCGTCCTATGGTGACAGTATGAGACGCCGGCTTCTCATCTCGTTCCACCGAAGGCCTGCACCGCTGAGACTGAGGCTGAGAACGTGCATCTGGAACAATGGTTTTACGTCTCTGGTCTTGGTACAATGAAGCGCTAACGCCGGGGCTTGGAAAGGGAAGAAGAGTCCATGAACCACGTCATAGTCGAATCTCGAACCTTGGGATCAATAAAAGGGGTGGAGAAATAAAAAGAAATGGCCCGCACATTGTCCAGATATTTTGAGATGCCTGATAGGAAATCAGTTAATGATGATACTTTTATCCTATAGAGACTTCATTGATTCTACCTCTGCCTTTTAGTAGCGTTTCAGGTCCAACTATTATCAACAAATAAAACAAACATGTAAAAGGGTTTTCACTGCACCTCAAGTGCCCAGATAATTCAAGCCAGGATGCCGCAGTTTGATGCGCGCTGTTGAAAACGTTTGCTGCCTAGAGTATCTGTATATGCACCCGCCAGCCCCGCAGAAAAATCGGTTAGTCAGTCTCTCGTTTCTAAGTCAGATTTTTTCCATATATCACGTGTTAAGTGACCCCTCCCCCCCCCTCTACTGCATACGCCGTCCTTCAATGAGAACGTCGCATTCGAAGTAAAAAGACATTTCGATTTCTCGTCGCACGATCCGCCAACCAGAAATCCCCCCCCCCCCCTCCTCCTGAGCCGTCGGTCTGCTCTCGCCGGACGGTGCCAGCCGGGCCGGCGCCGCTCCAGGCAGCCTTCCAGCGACCAGCAGGACCGATATAGCCGACCGGAGGCCGCCGCCGGCCGGCCGCCAGACAGCCGCCATATTTGGCGCTGCGGCCGGCGGCGGCGATGGCGGCGCGGCAGAGCATCGTCCTGGAGACTTCCGCTGTCGGGGGGAGGGCAACGTATGCAGACTGCACAGCTGTGTTAATGTGTTTGAGGCGGCGTGAAGCCCACTCACAAAGACATAGATCACACAATCATTCATGAGTAGGGGTGTCGTTTTTGGAAAGGCTCGATTTCATTGTCCTAGATATTCGAAAGATATTGCCGATTTCGATATCCCGGGCATCTAAAAGATATCTGGGTATCTCGAGCGTTTTGGACAATCAGTCTGGGGTGTCTGAGCGTTTAATTACGAACGAGGCCAGTGGCCGAGTGAGTCTCATCTCAGCTAGCAAAATACAGATCTAATTGAGCGGACTGGCCCAGCCCGGACTGGCCATGACGGTTTCTCGAGACCAATAACTTCGCAATCACTAGGCACTAAGTCATAAAATTTTCATCGGAAGGTAGCTCAATACTTTGAATTTTATGTAGCTGCATTTGCAGTGCATTGGCCTGCAAACTCTTTATTCCTCATGACTGTTCCTGGAGTAATGCTTAGACCTATTTTCCCATGCATGTTTTCTGGCCTGCCCAACAACTGCAGCAAACAATATCAAGGACGCCGGTACCGTTCAAACTTGCAGTTCTACGGATACAGAATACTGAAATCGATCGATAACTATTCATGTGTGTTGAGAAATGCGCAAAGGGAAAGAAATGATGCAAACAGGAAGGAAATAGGTCTTCACTCGTCATGTGTCCCATAAGGCGTCTCATTAGTCTCAAACTTGGGCGCATATAGGATGAAACTTGTGAACGGTGGATTTCACCCAGTCCCAAAAAAGTTCGTCTTTCAAAGGATTCAGACATGCCCATGCGTAGCGGTAACTCTCGCTGAGATGACCGTATACCACATTCATCATCTGCCATCCCCTGCACATTGTCGCTGTGATTCTAACACCTCCAGCTATATACATCATCATAATGATGAGACTTCAGATAAAAAAATAGTCCCAACGCTCATCTGGATTTCTCTGAATTTCAGCGATCACCTCTGATCTTCAAAGTCTTCCTGTCACCCAGTGACATAATTTCAGACAGTGTGTAACGTTCGGCTCCTGTTTGCAGATGGCGTGAACCAGTCCATCCTTATCACGTAAGTGCAATCTTCTCGACAAATACCTGACTCTGCTCTTCGCGTCTTGTTTCTCCTGACATCATGGCTGAGAAAGGGGACAAATAAAGGTCTTACCATTACGATCGACCGAAAAATGCATTACTTTTCACGACATGTGTTAAGGAGTCACGTAAATGGGCCAGGAGTCTTTAGGTGTGAAAGGCGAAGCCAGCAACCCGTTCGGAAGGGATCGTCACGTTCTGGACTTCAGTGACACACTTTCAGCAGCAGCGCTGAACAAATCCTACCAAACATATAGGCCGATAGCTCCGGCAAACCGTGACCTGAGATGATAATGTGCGGCCCCCAGCGGTGAGTCGGGCGCTGGAAAGACAGAGAACACCAAGAAGGTCATCACCTACTTCGCCAACGTCGGCGCCACGGGCAAGAAGAAGACCCAACAGCCCTCCAAGGTGAGTCGGTGACTCGACAGTACCAGTGTTTCAGTGGGCTCCGTCCTGCCGCTACCCCAAAACGTTTAGCTCGTGTTGAATTACAGGAGGAAATGACGTAATCATTTCTTTGAGGAGCAAAGGCTTCGACCCTAGCCGATCGTTTTATTTCTAGCGAGAAGTTTTCACCATGAGTTTGTATTTTCTTATTTAGCACGAATGTGTTGAATGGGTTAGCACCAATCCCAATCCAAGCTTGTTGGTGGACCCTGACTCCACCACCCAGGTATTCCCCAAGAAATGGAGTAATGTTGCCTCAAGTGGCTGAACCAGATGGCGCTGGAGGATCTCTATTGTGCCGTGCAACTCCACGACATGGCCGCCCCAGACCTGGCTGACCCTTTCGATCTCGGGCCAACTACAGGTGCCCGTTCTGGGACTCGAACCTAAAGCCCGCCACGCTGCCGCTCTGACTCTGCTGTCCAAACCTCCTTAACGTCCGGTTTTCAAGACGCTGTCATTCTCGTCAAGCAAAGACATGCTTCTACAAATGAGTGCAAATGTCTGTTCTTTGACTATCTGAACGGAAAGCGACGTCCAGAAATGACGCTGCATTTCCCTCTCTCGCCGCAGGGCAACCTGGAGGACCAGGTCGTCCAGACGAACCCCGTGCTGGAGGCTTTCGGCAACGCCAAGACCACGCGTAACGACAACTCCTCCCGCTTCGTAAGTGGAGCGGCGCGCTCCTGCTCGCCGTGACGTCCGCCTGATGGCACTCCCGTCTTCCCCGCGTCATGATGCATTTCTGTCGGGAGCGCAGGCTTCCACGGGTCGCGCGAATGCCCCACCGCGTACTGTCTGCGCACACTTTAATGCACGCGATGAAAGTTTTCCCTGGAAACTGCGGCGTGCGGCTTTAACGGGGCACGCTGTAAGACTGTAGTACACGGCACCGGTACTGCCACCTCACTCCTTGCGATTCCCAAACGGGGGGTCGTCTGACTGGGTTTCCTCGCCGCTGGGCAGGGCAAGTTTATCCGGATCCACTTCGGCCCCCTGGGCAAGCTGGCCGGCGCCGACATCGAGACCTACCTGCTGGAGAAGGCGCCGCGTCATCTCGCAGGGCCCGCTGGAGCGCTCCTACCACATCTTCTACCAGATCATGTCCAACGCCATCGACGGGCTCCTCGGTGGGTGTCCAGAGCCGCGGTAGAGAATGCTGCCAGACGGGGGTCCAGGACTTTGGAAGGGGGAGGGGTGCGGTAATATCAAGCAGCCTCTCGGCTGGCCAGGTCGAATTGGGAACTGGAAAAAGCGGATACAGGCCTCTGTCTTCCAAACACATTTACACTGCTGGATCCGTGGATGACTGTGTTGAGGTTATGAGGTGAAGGGCACCGCTCTGGAGTGTGGAGGTTATACAAGCTAGCATTGCTAGTGCACGAAAAACGGTTCGATACTGCCAGGCCCGAAAATGGCACGAAAGTTATTTTTAATTGACACCGTTGATGAATGAAACCAATGCCTGTATAAGGTCGGATTTAAAACCAAGGTCGTATATAGGCCGTATATGAAACCATTATAATGTGGCTACCTAATTGCCATGTGTTTCCCTTCCCCATAGGATTTGCGATGAATTTTGATGCGGCTTAAAACTGAAAGAGCTCACTCTAAAGCATTGCGATTGTTATCACGCACAGGTAAACTGCTTCTGACGAATGACATCTACGACTACCACTACGTCTCCAACGGCAAGACCACCGTCGAGAGCATCGACGACAACGAGGAGATGAAGATGACCGACGTAAGTAATGTGTCGACGAGGACGACAGGAGTCCCGTTTGGTTGGATCCGCGCAGTTTGGCCCGAAATGAGCAATTCGCGACGGTCGCTGAACCCGCGTTTGATCGTTCAAGGTCGCATTTGAAATGCTCGTGTGTGGAAACGCTGCAACCGTTGGAGACGGACTGATCTTGGTAGCTGTGGCAGAATCGTAGCGAGGATGGATATTCGGAGCTTATTTCATGCAGTTCCAGTTTCAGGACGCGGGTATGTAGCCACGGGTGACTGCGTGACGCCTCGAATCAGCATGGCAAGAAAGGGAGAGTGCGATTTTTTACGATTTTTGTAGTTTAGTTTTTCGTATACTCTGCTATATACACTCGTAGGCGTCTTAGTCGTGTGTTATCTCCGCTCTGTCGGCCTTTGCGCTATTTTGCGTTCGTTGTTCTCAAACTGCACACGCAACAAAGGATCGAGCATTTTACACTCAGACAAACCACCAGGCTGAGGTCCACGTGCGTACATATGCGGATGTACCTTCTTGTGCCGTCAGGACCAAAGGCACCTGGTAATCAACAGCAATGTGTAATGAAGCATCGTCTAGGCAATCCAGCTGGCTCCGCTGATTCGCTGCGGCTTATGCTTCCTGTTCTTCACCTGAACGAAGCGTTTTTCGTCTGCAACTGGATGTCATTCGTGCTGACTGTTATTGCAGCCAGCAGGCCGCTTCTTACTTGGCACTGTTTTGTCGCCGTGGGCTGCTTACCGCGCCTCCGCGGGACCCCGGGTTTCGACCTTTCACGCGGCGGACGCGGGCCGATTTTCCAGACCGCCTTCGACGTGCTCAACTTCAGCCAGGAGGAGAAGGACAACATTTACAGCATCGTGGCGGCGGTCATGCACCTGGGCGAGATGAAGTTCAAGCAGAAGGGCCGCGAGGAGCAGGCCGAGGCGGACGGCACCGCGGTATGTTCCCCTGCTGACGCTCTTCCTCCGCGGCCCCCAGCAAGCGTTCGACATTCTGGGCTTCGAGCCCGACGAGAAGCTGCACATTTACGAAGTGGTGGCGGCCGTGATGCACATGGGCACGCTTAAGTTCAAACAGCGCGGCAGGGAGGAGCAGGCCGAAGCGGAAGGCGAAATCGTAAGGCGAACGCAGGCCTCCGGCCTCGCCGTCGTCCGTGGCGGGCGTCTTTTTGACGCGCGGTGGTCTGCGCGAGGCGCCGCGCTAGCCGAGCGAGAGTCGGCTTTTGAGCTTGTGAGCCAGCGGAAATTTTCTGTTCAAGCGCCTGCTTCCGATAGAGACATCGCCTTATCTTACGAGCTAGCTGGAGCAAGCGAGATAACACACTTCACCAGCGCTGGCCGCGCGTTAACTGTCGATGAGTGCACTCTAACCGCATGTGGTGTTTGGCGAGTAAACCCGGTTTTTCGTCTCGCGCATGGACCGCGCTTTTCTTATCGAACGCATGAAAGCTTACAAACCGGCTCAGTGAGCTCCGACGGGTTTGGTTTTTTCACGTTTTGTTCCGACTTTCCCCACCAGTTCATTACTGTTTGAACACCCGGCTCGAAGTCCACATAAGGTGGTGGATTGTACCCGGAACAGTGCACGCCAGCCCCCCCCCCTCGCCCGGACGGTGGCAAACGTCTCCGTCTTCCCTGTTTGACAGCACGATTCCCCTCGTGCCCTCCCCCTCCCCCAAACAGTGATTCTGGCTGAGTGTTGCATCATCATGAAGAAGCACGTGCCCCATGAAGTGTGCACGTGCCCGTGGCACACTATCAAGCCTCCCAGAGGGCGGCTTGATAATGGGCCTCACCTCATGCGTCTGCACCCCGTCACCCCACCCAGCAGGAGGTGTGCTGGATAACTCTGCCGGACGGTAGAGGCGCCGAGTTCATCGCACGTCTAAACTGCCCCACCCCTGCGGATACCCTCCCCCAACCCACTCTGTCACCCCACAGTGGCCTACCCAGGCGACGAATGGAAAGGGTGTTGCCCTGCATGACCATAGTTTGGTACCCAGCTCCACTTCAAACATTCAACCTTGAACATTCAAACAAACGGCGGAACATTCTTTGAACAGATAAATATTCAGTCGCATTATTACACAAGAACTCACTGAGATTTAATATGGTTCACATCGGCAACATATGAGCTTCCCGAACGGTACAAGCGAAACCACCACGGTATGCAGATAAGATGATCGCGGATTAGACATGCAGATGCCTATGTTTTATCGCAGGTAGTGTGTAATTATAAATACTGCACCATAACGAAGGACAGCCATAACAAGGATTGGTACGACAGCGACCAGCAACTGGAGTTCCAGTCGCAGACTGTGGTAGCGCATCTACCAAGGGCGAAACATAAAATCCACAATGGCGAAACATAGAGAAGTTTGTCGATGTGGGAGTGACTTGTAAGGTAAATCAGAGTTAAGATGTTTCCAGAAAAGGTAAGGATGTGTTTTGCTCACGAGGAAAACCGAAGTGAGAAAACTACGTCACCATGGTGGGACTGAACAGGACGCCCGATGTCTGTGTGTATGACCAGACCCATGCACTCCACTTGATGAATCATATAACGAGGCGCAGGTACACCGGTTTATCGTTTGCTTCCTGGACTACTGTTGTTTTTTGTTTCACTGAAATGGTTGAAATTTTTAGGATCCCGGATTGATCATATAATTTTCGTACATTTTATTTCCCCTGTTTCCAGTTACGTGAGAGTACTTTGTTAACCTCTGTTTGACCTGATTTTCAGAAGGATGAGCTGACCAAATATGAATTCATTTGACCTATGTAAAAACGAGATGTACCCGCTACCCTGCTTATGACCTTGTTTAAACTGAACGTTCCTGGCTTGACCCGACCTGACCTGACCTGACCTGACCTAAATCACAGGAGGGCGAGAGGGTCAGCAAGCTCCTCTGCATCGACGGACCGGAATTGTACAAGAACCTGCTGAAACCGAGGATCAAGGTCGGCAACGAGTTCGTCCACCAGGGCCGCAACAAGGACCAGGTGAGGTTCAGCACTGTCGAAATACATCTGACTGGTTACGCTGGACACACTACGCACACGTGGTCCGGTTTAGCGAGAACGGTGTTTAGACGGCACCGCTTGGCTACGCTGATAAGCTCAGCGAGAAAAAGGGTGGAAAGGAGTGAACCATCAGTGTGCGAAAATGGTGAAGAATGATTTTTTGTTGGATAATTAGTTTAGGCAAAAATAAGAAAGAAAGAAAGCATAAAGTATCATCAAACATGTCTTATTTCGCTACAAAAGGCGGTTTTCAATGTTTGGAATACGAAACTCCTCTGCCAAGTCGGTCGGAGTGGCTCGCTAGTGTGATGTTAGAGATCGGCGCCCGTGCTAAGCAGACCTTGTTACAAGGGCGTCAGCCTTTTTCATCCCACTGTGCAATTCCCGGTTACGGCCGACTTTACGTCGAAATTTTAGCGCACTAACCAGGGTACCGTTAAAGCCGTGTGGTAGTCGATGTAACCCTATATTGGTTAGTTACCATGTAATCCGTGCGCTAAATACCAGGCGCTGAGGCGACTCGAACCCGCTTTGTCAGGACCCGCAAACCGGGGCTCGAACAGCAGAACTATCGGTCACGGTTTTCTGCGACAATAGATTACAGTAGTGTTGCCACGACAGGACGCCAATATTGAGTTAAATCTGTACCTTCACAATGTCGCCGGAGACAGCGATGAACTCAGCCTGACATTATGCGTTTTGTTGTACTTTATTGTTTTGGCAATAGCTTGGCCTCATAAAAATAGGGCAATATGTCTTTATAATACGTTGCCTACCCTGAAAACAGTATGCATAGGAGTCAGTGAGACATAAAACGGAAAGATTTAAAATGAAAGTGCCTTTTCTCTGTCCATCTACATTATCGACGGGTTTTTGTTTCCTCTACAGGTGTACTATTCCGTTGGTGCTCTGGCCAAGAATATGTACGACCGTCTCTTCAAGTGGCTGGTGAAGAAGGTCAACGTGACCCTGGACACCAAGCAGAAGCGCGCCTCCTTCATCGGCGTGCTCGACATCTTCGGCTTCGAGATCTTCGACGTGCGTGGGCTGAGCCTCATTCCGCTGGACTCCCTTCGAGAAGTCCTGAGATGTTTCTTGTCTTAAGTGCTGCCACTGCAGCTGGTTTTTTGCCACACGATGCCTGACAAGGACCACCAAATTGGGATTCCTGAGCACTGTTAAGATGCCTTTAGTACTTGCAGTCGTATCTTGGCTGGCCTTTCCAATATATTCGCCTGAAAGTGATTAGTTTGGCAAAAGGGTTGGATTTCGTTCCTTGTTTTCGGAGTCATGCCCTCATAAATGTGATCTAATCTTTCATGTTCTCCCACGCAGTTCAACAGTTTCGAGCAGATGTGCATCAACTTCACCAACGAGAAGCTGCAGCAGTTCTTCAACCACCACATGTTCGTACTAGAGCAAGAAGAATACAAGCGTGAGGAGATCGACTGGGTGTTCATGGACTTCGGCATGGATCTGCAGGCTTGTATCGACCTCATGGAAAAGGTGCGTAAAAGCGAGAGTAAATGTAGTGGATGTCTACAGAGTCATCTGTTGATCCGTCTTGTTTACTGATGACTGCGTTTGATATTTTTGTCATATGCGTCAACAGATAATCGAGTTTCTGGTTTCTTATAAACTGTCTGATTTCGATTTATTGGGAGGGAAAGCAAAGCGAAGATCGTATGTGTGCCCCATTTTTCTAACTTGCGTATGACTGTATGACATTTCTGAATGCGTGCGATAGCTGTGGACAGGTATGGCTGGGAATTACAGAGTAGGCGTTTTATGTTGCGATCTCATTACGTGACCTGCGCTGACTCCCGGCGGACTCCGACAGCCGATGGGCGTGCTCTCGATCCTGGAGGAGGAGAGCATGTTCCCCAAGGCCACGGACAAGACGTTCGAGGAGAAGCTCAAGACCAACCACCTGGGCAAGTGCCCGCTGTTCGTCAAGCCGAGGCCGGCCAAGCCGGGTCAGAGCGAGTCCCACTTCGCCATCGTCCACTACGCCGGCACTGTGAGACATTGATGCTGCGGAGGCAGTGGCGCGGAAGCGCCCACACTCCGCTGCCTCAGGGCACGCCTGTTGGCAACTGACGCTGCCAAACAGGCCGGTTCGCAAAGAACGTGTGGTAAAGCGAAGACTCATCTGAGGTTGGCCGTATTTCCGTTGATCAGATCTTATCGCTGACGACGTCTTTAGTGCGAATGCTGTCATACTGCGGTATTAACATGATGCTCTTATCTCGATGCGAGTGCTGTGATATGTGCATGCGAACGCTGTCGCAAACATTGCGACGATACAGTGTCTGCGGCCAACGAAACGCATACATTAGTCATGCTATGTTAATTCGTTTGAACCTTTAGAGATCAAGCTATTTCTGAAACCTAACTACATGAATTCGTCGATCGAACGTTCAGGCCGGACTGACTGACCGTCTCGAAAACATCTCAACATTGGCTAGAGGGAGCGAGTGTTCAGCCCCTCCCTCGAGACCACGTGATCTCCCCCTTTCCAGGTCAACTACAACCTGACCGGCTGGCTGGAGAAGAAACAAGGACCCGCTCAACGACACAGTGGTGGACCAGTTCAAGAAGGGCAAGAACACCTTGCTGGTGGATATTTTCGCTGACCACCCGGGCCAGTCGGGCGCCAAGGAGGAAGGTGGTGGAGGCGGAAAGGGTGAGCTATATTAACAGCTTGCGGCTTGTTCAGGAAATTTCGGTGCAAAACCGCCGGCTTTTTAGTTTCGATGTCAACAGTCCTTATTTGAAAACAATAGCAAGGAGATTACGTAGAGGAGCAATTCCACAGCTGAGCACTGACTGTGTGGTGAAATACCCTGACTAGAGCCTAGACAGTTTTAGTGAATCTGGCAAGACGCCAAAAAAGTCTGGTGTAAAGCAGTTCGTCTTTCGAGAGGCCTCCACTCGGTAACGAGTCGCTCCCTCTGCAGGAGGCAAGCGTACCAAGGGATCGGCCTTCCAGACTGTCTCTGCCATGTACCGGGTAAGCGTGCTGACAGGGGGCGGCCGGCCGTTCGAAGACAAGTCTGGCCTCTTGTTCACCGGCGCAGTCGCCGGTGGTGCCGGGTTCCCGACTCTGGTGCTGCAGTCTCCACCGTGCGACTGGCGGGGGTTCACACAGTTGGAGGGTGGTCCCGTTCAGCAAGCCGTCACGGTTTTGTAGTCGCTCGTGCGTTGGATGTTTGTCGAAATGTAGACATGCTGTCCGCTGTTGCAGCTGAACTGACCATGCGGCTGCCGGTATCTTTGCTACTGAGTAAACCTCTGATAACGCTTAGTCGCTGATAAATATCCTGGGGTTAGAAATAACGTTTGTCCTAAAATGTGACTATGCCACATTCTGAAGGATTCGTGTTAACTACCTCATCACCCAAACAAAAGCTTTCGTCACCATCAGAAAACAGCGCGAGACTTTACTTAAAGTGCGCGTTGCCGTAGGCCACGTGATGGAGCGGTTTCTCCCGCCGCCTGACAGCGCGTCTTTGCCCACCACTAGGAGGAGACGAACCCGACGGAACTGCGCCACATCCCCACTTTGCGCGTCACTTTAGCCCCGATACGGTGAAGACAAACGTAGGTACTCCCCCCGCCCGGTCTGCTCGCCTGTACCCTGTACACCTGGACAGAGTTTGCTTGTGCCCCGAGATTGTCCCGACAGCGGCCCGCTGGTGTTACTGGCGATCCGCCGCGGCCGTCGGGCCGGCCAGGTGGACCGGTTTGTCTCCCTGTAGCGTTGCTGCCGACAGCCGTATCACCCTATTGCTCCCGGGAAGGCGGCTGCTCTCCAAACCTGGATCGAACGGATGCTTTGAACACGGGCATTTTGCTTTGAACACAGCTGCTTTTGCGCGGGATTTCTCTGTTGTGTCAGTGTCACGGCTCATTTCACAACGTTTGCTGAGGGCCTATGTAGCAATAAGTTCGAAAGACAAGTCTGCAAAAAATAGAAAAATGCCTCGTAAAGATCGTCGTTCGTGGCGAAGCTTTGTTCGATCGGCTGGGAGAAGCTGACCATCCGTGTTACGCTGTCATCCTTGAATGCCCTCTGGTCTTCTGGTGAATGATGGTAATCTGGTCCCCTCCCCTCGAAGAGCATGCCTAGGTGAAGCGGAGATGCGGCTGCCCTGGAATGCTCCCACGACATTGGCGCCATACAACTGGCGCCAATCTGAGCTCAACCCCCCTCCCCCGTGCCCAGTACGAACCTTTTGTAGAATGTTTCTGATGCGCGTGATGCACCCTTTCTTCTCGGAGTGCGAGTTCTGTGGTGAAGTGTCCCACTGGGTTTCGCTCCGCAACGAGTGTCAGCATAGATCGGCCCTGCAGCAGACTCCCTGACTGAGAATACGACCCAGCCTGGAATGTCTGGTGTGCTGTGGTGCAAACTCTCGACCCATTCCATCGTTTGGTTCTTCCCGAGGGGGTGCCTGAACCCCGTATGCCCCAGCGTGGTCTTCAGAGAGTGACACCGCACACCCCTACCCGAGAGTGAGTCCCGTCCTGCGGCGTACCCCCCGCAACCCCCCCCCCCGACAGAGAAGCACCACCCTGGAATGCTCCCCCGAGTTGCCCCTGAATGACCCTCCCCGCAGCGAAGCTCCCTGGAACGCCGCCAGGCTGCGGACCCCCCCCCCGAATGCTTGGTCTCTGTCGTATCGAAGCCGAGAAGCATGCTGTAGCGACGGTGGCGGTGTTTATAGGAGCAGCTCAACGGCCTGATGACCACCCTCCACGCCACCGCCCCGCACTTCATCCGCTGTATCATTCCCAACGAGACAAAGTCGCCCGGTAAGCCCCACCCCGGCCCTCCCCCGCCGTCTGAGAGAAGCATGGTTTGGCTTCCCAACCCCCATCCCTCCCCCGGCCACGACCTGGCAGTCTGCGATGGCAGGCGGCCTGTGCGTGACAGCGGACCGGCACCCTGAGCTTGTTTGGGGGGACGTCACGTGCTGTCGTGATGTCCCCCGGCAGACGTCACGCCCTGTTGGAGTGAGCCGTGCGACCCCGTCACCGCCGTCACCTCACTGACGAGTGACGGGAACTCCCTGACATCAGGCGGCCGTCCTGACGGGGGTTCGGGACACTCTTCTGGCCTCCAGTGGACGGGAGTGCCTGATGAGTGCCCTGTTTGGGAACAGCCCCCGCAATCAGGAGTACCTGTGGAATGCCTTTACCCCGATGTACAGCCCTGCAACTCGGAGTGCCGATTGAGTTCCCTGTATTCTCCCTGTGGCCCGAATGCCTGCTGAAAGCCCCATTTTGTGATGATGCGTGCTCCGTTGAACCACGAGAGGAAGACGCTGAGTGACCCTGTTTAGTCTGTACAGCTCCTGTGATCAGGAACGACTGTTTTCCCCTAGACATGCCCCTCTAAGCCCATGTGAGCATGAGTACCAACAGAGTGCCCCACATCGCCTGCCAATGCGGTTTGTCCAGCCCCTGCAAGAATGGGTGCTTATGAAACTCCGTGATTGCCGTTTGCGTGCCCCTCATAACTCCCATGAGCGGAGTGTCCATTGAGTGCCCCTGTTTTCCCCACGCATCCCCACACAGCTCCTGTGGATACAGGAGTGCCAACTGAGTGCCCCTGCCCCCTCCCCAAACACGTACCCTCCACACAGGTCCTGTGGATGCACGATTCCCGACTGTGTGCCCCTGTTTTCCACCATGCATCCCCTCACAGCTCCTGTGAATGCAGGAGTGGCGACTGAGTGCCCCTGCTTGCCCCGCTGCGTGCACCGCACCGCTGCCCTGGGCAGTACTGCCGCCTGCTGCCCCCGCTTGCCCCTGCGTCCTTCGGCCTGATGGCACGTGACGCTGCCGGACTGACCTGCCACTGGTGTGACTGCAGGAGCAGCTGAATAACCTGATGGACACCCTGCGGGCCACGGCCCCCCACTTTATCCGTTGCATCATCCCTAACGAGACCAAGTCGCCCGGTAAGACGGCCTCCGGCGCTCGTGGGGGTGGAGGGTTCGGCCCTCAAGCATGGCTGGCCGCTGCAGGTGCCGGAGGGATGTCAGCATGGCATGAGGTAGTGGTGCCTCGGGGTGAACTGCTGGACGCTGCTCTTATTGTCTTGTCTTCTGGAGGGAGCTGGGTACTTACCGCGACAACATAACGAACGTCAACTTCTCAAACTGCATGAATTCGCCATGCTTCTTATTTTCGAAAAAAAACAGCACTCTGAAGAAATGACAGTGTTTCGCCTTCACTCTTCATTTGCCTTAACCGTCTATCTCGCATAAATTAGTCAGATATATGAAGGTTTTTAAACAGATATTTTTTATTGCTTTTCCTCGGATTAATTATGCAGATGACGTCTTCGAAAACGCTCCCATTGTCGCAGTACGTAGACTGTTTTCACAGGTAGATGATATGACCTCACGAAAAACTCTTGACGACCAGGAAAACAACATTACTGCGAGTGGAATCGTTAGAAGTTTTTCTTCTCAAGTTATTAAGTGTGAGGCTGTTGTTAAACTCGGCTAATCTTCCTGAAACTATCCTAAGGATGCGTTTTCTGTGAAGCGACAGCCGCGTTTGAGAAGTTCAGCGCGATTTACAAAGCAACGTCACGGTGTCCTGAGCCGTCCATGTCGCCGCCAGGTGTCATCGACTCCCACTTGGTGATGCACCAGCTGACCTGCAACGGTGTGCTTGAGGGCATCCGTATCTGCCGCAAGGGCTTCCCCAACAGGATGTTGTACCACGACTTCCGCCATCGGTGCGTACCAGCCAACGTTACGGCGTTGTTAGCGTTTGCGCGTGGCTCCCGGAATGGGTCAGACATGGGACTGTGTCCCCTGATGTCCGATGTCCACCAGTGGTTCGAACGGGGATGAAGCAAACGCCTTCTCGTCAGTTGTGGATAACGTTCATTCCGGATTTTCTTTTTGTGGGAACGCCAGTTCATCCCGCCACTGCTTGTTACTAATACACCATTCTGGGAAACTCGCTTGCTTGGCGAAAACATGTTGCTTTTTCCAGAATCAAAAGGATCAGGTGGGTGGCCTTTACAAATTTAGGGCTTTTAGCGAAAACTAGAGAGACAAAGAATATAAAAATTCATCTTTCTGTTTATGAAGTTTGCAATGGAGTATAACTGATTCGATAGCCAGACAAATATTTTAGATGTCAAATTCAGACCACTCTTATCGGATCACTTAGATATTGCTGGGACGTAATTCTATGGACTAAACTCTACCCAGTTTTTGGACGCTTAAGAAATGCTGATAAATGCTTATGAATATGACAATATTGCATTGAATGATAAATGGTATAAATATATGTATATGTGTGTACAAATAAGTAATGCGCATTATACATGTTATGGCTGCACGAACATAACTATAAAATAGTAAAAATGAATTCAAAACATGCATCTTTACGCTTGGAAAATGTAACTGAAGTGTTTCTCCCCATCATTGTTTCCTTGTTAATTGGGGCTTACTGGCGCACTGGCTGGCTATGGTGACATGGCACCCAAATACGTTTATATCATTTTATTCAAATAAGTGTGTGCTTCTCAAGTGCTTCACAGCAATCCCAAGGAACAGAGACGCATCTATGAAGATCGTTTGCAGTGTGACGCTCAGGCCTTGGACTGTATGACGAATAACGCAGCTGATCATGAGCTCCCGTTGCCCGGTAAACAAAGACAACATGTCGTACGCAATGAGAAGGCTGCGGCGTATGACGGACAGACGAACAACCCACAGAAGGCAAACGTGCTCAGAATTTTCCCCTCAGAGACTGAGGCACACTCGTTCGCTGCTGCTGGTGCCTTCACACAGCCCCCCCCCCCCCGACTCTGACCTTACGCGAGGCGCGTTCGACTCCGAGTCGAGGCCGAGACCGCCCGACTCGCCTGGCGCCCCCACTGACTCGCCTCGTGCCCCAAAAGCTACAATATCCTGGCTACCAACGAGATGAAAACCGTCAAGGACGACCGGGATGCGTGCGCCGCTTGCCTCAAGGTGGTCGAGCTGGACGCCGACAAGTTCCGGCTGGGTCTGACCAAGGTACCTCCCCGCCCCTCCCCCTGGCCCCACCCGTCGGAGACTGCATGGATCTGTAGCACGAGGGGACTTGCCCGCCTTGCAACGCGGCCCCTCCCGTGATGGCCCCGTCCGTGAGTCGTTTGTCCACCGGCGGCAGCAGCCGACCTCCAGTAGCATGACGAGACGCGAGCCCGTGGCAAGACGGACCCACCGGGCTGCACTGGTCTGGCCTACCCCCCACCCACAGGTGCCGTTGCATGAGTTCGCCCGGCGACGGAGACCGGAGGTGTCGTAGAATGTCCTGTCCACACGTCTAGCACCCCCGAGTGCGAGCAGCACGCCACCCCACTACCAGCAGGCCCCACTGACGGTGGACTGTGTTGGCGTCGTCCTAGATGGAGTCGCTCCTTAGACGGTTAGAGGGAGCCGCGCCTGGCGTAAGCACCTTTCCGCCTGTGGTAACGAGCTCAGTCTGCGTCACACTCATGGAAACCTTTCCGTTTGAGAGACGGCGAGGTGAACGGGCGGTTACTGCGCCACGCCAGGCGCGAGCACCCCCGCTGGACGGCCCCTGTACACGGAACGCAATTAGAATGTAATCAGCATGCTCCTCCGCACGTAGCTACCTTATCTTGGCGGTCGATGAAATGAAGGCCTTGAAGGAAGACAGGGACGCCACCCGCAAGTGTTTGGAAGTGCTCGAACTGGACAAGGATAAGTTCAGAATGGGCCTGACTAAGGCACGTCGCTGAGAGGACTGAGCTAACCCCGGCAGCATGCACGCCGCTTCCGTTAACAGCAGATGCTGTTCTTCAGTTCGCTCTATGGTTTTGCTCTCTCGGAGCTGGCGACGGCTTCTTTCTGGTCACTGCGAGGCTGCTAAATTGCATTTCGCGTCGGCTAAGTTGAAATGGCACTGGAAATGCTTATGCGGTTGCGAAATTCTTTCTGTGTGCATCTTTTTCGTTTCCCCAGACATTTTGCTGACACCGTGTAATCCACACAAAACAGACCTTTGCTTCTGGCTTCATGAACTTTACACACCAGTCAAATATCTGTTCCTGAAATCTGCAGCAGTTTAAAACAGCAACTACAGCCCTTATGCTATGGCTTCTAAATATATCAGAAGCACTTATGATTTAATCGGATGTGCAAGTAAAGGGTTTTGTTTGACATATTGTATCTTCGAAATCCTCATATCATTTTGCCTTTTTAACGTAATGCATATCTGTTTGGCAGTAGCAGTTCGATTGTAACTCCAAAACACCATGTCACGATGACCATTACAACGCCGTCAGCCAGCGTGAATTTCCTGACATCTCAGCAACACCAGCACGTCATCGGGGAATGCAGCCGGGATCTCGCTAAGGAGGGACCAGGACAAACTTATACCCCCTTTAAAACTGAAAAAAATCCTCGGATTCCGGCCACTTTATTTTCGAGTTGCGGAATTTCGTAGATCATTTTCACGTTCGGTGCGCGAAGAAACGCCAAATTTTCGGCCCTTGGGCACGCTCCTGACGTCATCTTCGGCGAGAGGGCACTCAGCGCGTCCTGCGAGACAAGGCACAACCGTGACCGCGTCCTGACGACCGCCAGGTGTTCTTCCGCGCCGGAGTCCTGGGAGACTTGGAGGAGCTGCGTGACGACAAGCTGAACAAGATCTTCTCCTGGATGCAGTCCTGGATTCGTGGCTATCAGTCTCGGAAGGAGTACGAGAAGCTCAAGGAACAGAGGTGTGTGGAACGTTGGCGGCCTCGTTGCGATTATGAACTGTTTTCAGAACACGTTTCTGTTTCCATCTGCACTGTGAGTTTCGTCCATAAGGTCGATGTACTGAGGGGCCGCCTAAAAATCCCGTCATGGAGAACGTCAGTCTCACCTTGTCGGAGTCACTTCAACCTTAGCCGCATAAGCGAATTACAACACAGCCTTTTGTCAGTGTTGGTCCAGTTGACCCTTGCATCTGACAGAAGCAATCGCACAACATGGCCTTCGTTTAATGTTGGTCCAGTTGACCCTGACATTCCGCACGACGGTTCTGCCACAACACGACCTTGGGTCAGCATCGATCCAATGATGACATTAGGCATAACAATCGGCACAACAGCCGTGTGACGACACATCGCACCGGCGCCTGACCATCTGGCCAGAGCCCTCAGGTCAGACCAGTGCCGGCCGAGATGACCTTGACCTGTACCCCGCAGGGCCATGCTGCTGGTGGTGCAGCGCGCTATCCGCAAGTACATGAAGCTGAACGGCTGGGCCTGGTTCCGTCTCTGGATCCGCGTGCGCCCCATGCTCTACCAGACCCGCATCGAGGACGAGCTCAACGTAAGTCCGAGAGCGCTCCTGAAGCGCCCCTGAACGACACCAGGCTAGTCCAGAGACCGTCCAAAGATCTCCAAATGACTCCAGGCTAGTCAGAGACGCCGAGCAGCCTACATACGAACGTAGGTTAGTCCGAGAGCACTGCTGGAGCGCTCCTGCATAACAGCAGGTTTTTCCAGAGATCGCCTCGCGGCGGTCTCTGGAACCAGGCGAGTCTGAGACGCCAAGCGGCCAAACTAAAATAGCATGAGAAGTACCCCACATAGAACAAACCTTATATGTAACAATAAGTTTATCTGATGGCTTTTGAAAGACTCAAAGTGCAGAGGGATAGTCTGAGAATTGTGAAGCAACCCGGGGCTACAGCATATTCTCTAACGGCTGTGGTAGCGTTATATTCCCTGCGGCTTATTATTATGGAACAGCAGGCCAGCGAGCGGGATTCAGGGCGAACTTGCTGGCAGACTGCCAATCACAGAAGGTATGTCAGCTTCGAGCTGTGGTAACCGTGCGAGAGAGTCATGTCTTTTTACCATTTTTAAACTGACGCACTTATGCCGAATTTACGTTCTCGTCAAATCCGATCATTCTTAATTTATTGTTTTACATGGCGCGGGACAAAAACAGACTGGTCTTTGCGCTCTTATAGAGCGCAAATGCAAATGCATGACCTCTGAAAGGCCATGCATACGCAGTAAGTTTCATATCGCCTGGTGAATATCAAAAGAACGCAGATATAAAAAACTGGCGACGGAGTTCAGGAGGTGATGGTTGCCATCTTGTCCGCGTCGGACGGTTCATCTGTCGTCGTCCGGAGCTGGTGCCTAATTCTGGACGGGAGGGAAAATATTGTTGCTCTTCCCCGCGGCTTATTGGAAGGAGTAGCGCAGACCCGAACCTGGCTCATTGCCACCTGCTCCGTGAACGGCAGTTAACAGACGGTTAACAGACAGCAGGCGGCAGACAGAAAGAGAGAGAGAGAGAGACAGAGAGAGAGAGAGAGAGAGAGAGAGAGAGAGAGAGAGAGAGAGAGAGAGAGAGAGAGAGAGAGAGAGAGAGAGAGAGAGAGAGAGAGAGAGAGAGGGAGAGAGAGGGGGAGATAGAGGGGGAGAGAGGCAGGCTTTTTTAGACTGTGCAAAAAGATTTTCTTGGTCTTGGACTTTGCTAATGACGGTTTAGTATAATACAGGTGTTAAAATTTCTTCGATACAGTCCTTCTGATAGCTTGAGCTCACAATGAACATTTTTAAAATAATTTGGCAACAAAATCATCCATTAATGGTGCCACAACATTCACGCAAAGCATCACGACCGCATCTGAAAGTTAAAGCCGTTGAAGTGGCCATTATGACTGAAAACAGAACAATATTTATGGTGCATGCTTACGAAAAAGGTACAAATACAAAGGTTGTTTTAGGGAACCATTTTAATTGGGGCTACGCCACCCGGAGTCCCATTCATTCCGGATATGTTCGCGTGTCCGAGCCAACACGACCATCACCTAAGCAAAGCAGGACGTGACCGTCGATATTTCCTCTCAAAACGGAGGGCAGACGCTGCTATTGATCAAGGCAGCCCGGGTGACTGATGCGATACAAACACGGCCGGTCCAAAACCAGCCGAGCAGCGCCATCTGGCGGCGGCGGCGACGGTCCGCGCCTGGCCGTCGTCGTCGTCGTCGGCGGTGACGGTGGCGGCGGCGGCGGCTTGTCGGAGGCGGCGGCGGCAGGGGGAGAGCGTCTCACTGTGCTGCGGTCCGCCGGCCGCCGGGGCTGGAAATGGCCACCGTGGAGGCGCCGGTCGCCGAGTTTGAGGAGAGCGTGCAGCAGGCTGTGGCCAGCTATGAGCGGTGGCGCGATCAGCGGGAGCAGGAGATACAGGTGATTATCGCAACTGGCCTCTGGGTCCGCGTGACGCGAGGCTGCGCACGGCGTGACTGTTTGACCTGTGTGATTGGATGGAAGGTGAGTAGATGTCAGGAAAGACGTCCGTCTCGCCCATCAGTCATCGTCACCGGGAAAATGTGTGCCACTTGCTTCGCACTGACGTTCGCACACCAGAACACCTCGTATATCTTGGTGTGAGTGGCAATGTCCGGCCGTAGCTGATTTCATGTACTGCCGTCTACGGCCATTGGGGCTCATTGGCTTTCTGTCTAGCTGACAGACGAAGGACGACAGATTTCCAGACCAGAGCTCTGGCATTTGCCATGTAACGCCCCTGAGAGGTCTCCACCGACCGCGTGCCGCGACACTCGTCTTTCGCTCCTAGCAGACGGCGATAAGCCCCCTCTCTGCTCTTCTAAGACCATCTGTGATGTTCTGTGTTTAAATCAAGCACATCGAATCTAAGTTGTTAAGCAGCGTTAGACCTGCATTTTTCATCGTGCCTTATGCGTGTGCTTTATTTTTACTGCCGTCACTATCTTGTTCTTGTTTGTCAACGACACTGCCTGCCTTCTGTTTGCCGCAGACACTGCCTGGTGTCTGTTAGCCGTTGACGCTGCCTGGTTTCTGTTGGTCGCTGACGCTGTCTGGTTCCCGTTAGCCGCTGACGCTGTCTGGTGTCTGTTAGCCGCTGACGCTATGTGGTTCCGCTGATGCTGTCTGGTGTCTGTTCTGTTGGTCGCTGACGCTGTCTGGTGTCTGTTGGTCGCTGACGCTGCCTGGTTCCTGTTACAGCGTCTGAGGGAGGAGGCTGAGAAGGCCGAGGTAGACCTGGAGGCGGAGCTGAAGAAGCGCAAAGAGTCTGAGGAGGCCAACCTGAAGCTGCTGAAGGAGAAGAACGAGCTGGTCTCGCGGCTGGAGTCCGAGCGGGGAGAGATGGGCGACGAGCTGGCCAAGCAGCAGAAGCTGCAGGCGCAGAAGGCCGACCTCGAGAGTCAGCTGAACGTGAGTGGACCGAGCTGGACGCCGCTGCGTGTCACGCGGCTGCCGCCGCTGCAGTGTTACTGTGGCAGCTTATGAACCGGCCGAGCAAAAGCAAAGATTTTGAAATCAGGGTAGCCATTGGCGATTTTTTTGCACTCAGAATCTGATTTTGCCACCTGCTGATCGTCCCCTAAAAATGCCGGAAAAATGAATTAACGTTTCGGTTCTGTCTGAAAGGTGGAACGTAGCTAAAAAATCACCAACAAGATGAAACGCTGGCAGACCACCGCGTGCTAGATCTGTATACGTGCACGTTAAGGTATCTGCCGGAAAACACTGGAAAACATGTGATGATTCGAGACTGTGTCCCTCTCGTGGTTCATAGCCAACCATCCCACGGCTTCCCGCCGTACACGTGGTCATCCCTATTTGCCAGCGTTCAGTTGAAGAGACAGGTTCACCCTAGCACCGCTCATTGTGACGTCATCCCGTCTGTGACTTCAGGATGCCCAGGAGCGTCTCGCCCAGGAGGAGGAGGCCCGGCAGCAGCTGTCTCAGGAGAAGCGTAAGATGGAGCAGGAGGTCAACAGCTTCAAGAAGGACCTGGACGAGGTCCAGGCCTCCGCCAAAAAGCTGGAGGCCGAGAAGACGGCTCGCGACCACAAGATCCGCACCCTCAACGAAGAGATCTCGCAGCAGGACGAGCTGATCAACAAGCTGAACCGCGAAAAGAAGCGCCTCCAGGTAGGCGTTTGCGTGTTGCCGCGCATTTCATACACGATTTCCGCGCTTGTCCGCAGGACTTCTGCGGCGTCTCTCTTTGCATTTAGGCTAGTCGCAGCCAGGGACGTAGCCAAGATGGGGGGGCTTGGGGCCATGCCCCCCCTCCTGAGCCAAGCGGTCTACACTAGATATATGACGATTTTGCACGAATACGGAATAGTGGTGATAAATATGTTGCAAAACAATCATTTTATGTATTCTTGTGGGTTAAACATGAGGTTTAATTACGTAAAATTTCTGCTTTTTCGCATGAACTTCGTTATATGCCAGCGGTATATGACAAAATTTCACATTTTTTGAAAATCAAAATTCGACAATTTGCCCCCCCCCCCTTAGGGAAATCTGCCTGGTCGCAGCGATGCCGTGTTCAACAGAGACTTGTAGATGATCTAGATGCAAAATATTTCAGCGCTACGTGATTCATGGGTATTGGGGATATCAAGTCAGCGACTGACCATAAACTCATTCACAGGAGAACCAGCAGAAGACCACCGACGACTTCGGCACGCAGGAGGACAAGGTCAGCCACCTGACTAAGGTGAAGGCCAAGCTGGAGCAGACGCTGGACGAGCTGGAGGACTCGCTCGAGCGCGAGAAGAAGACGCGCGCCGAGATGGACAAGGCCAAGAGGAAGGTGGAGGGCGACCTCAAGCTGACCCAGGAGGCCGTGGCCGACCTGGAGAAGAACAAGCGCGAGCTGGAGCAGACCATGATGCGGAAGGACCGCGAGATCAATCAGCTGTCGAGTGAGTGGCTGTGCCGCGGCACAGTCTATCATAAAGGGGGCTGCGACACGGGCTTTCCGCTGCTGGTATTAGGCAAACGGCTTGTGCTATCTAAATTTAATTAATGCTACACAACGGCCAAGGTTTGACACGACATTTGGCACTGCATATGTTCATGATGCTGCTTTCATGATCATGTCATTACTTATCACTCTGGCAGAACGGAAACAGTTGATGGAGCCCCGCTCAAATTGTTCCATTTGTTTGACGTCTGGCTGACGTTCCCCACCGAACGTCCTGCTAATCGCGCACCATCTGAATCCCGCTGGGCCCTCATTCATCCGCGCCTGCCGCCGTCTGAGAAATTTTAATCTGCGGCCATTTCTGGCGCATGATTGCGCAACAATGCGTTACTCATCAGCTTAGAGAGGGGCGGAAGGATGTCCGCCCACCCCTGGTCCTCGCCTCTCCACCTCCCCACCGCGACAGTGGAGACACGACACGACACGACGACACGACTCCCTCCCCTGACCCTGCGCCTGCGCCGCAGCCAAACTGGAGGAGGAGCAGGCGCTGGTCACACGGCTCCAGAGGACCATCAAGGAGCTGCAGGGCCGCATCGAGGAGCTGGAGGAGGAGCTGGAGTCGGAGCGGCAGGGCCGCGCCAAGGCCGAGAAGCAGCGCTCTGATCTGGTCAGTGCGGCTCGGCCGGGCCCGCTACAGCGGGTCGGGACGTAGTGGTGGTGGTGTGTGGGGTGACAGTGGTGGTAGAGTGTGCGGGTAACGGTGCATCACGGCCACCAACCGTCGTTCAAGAACCGTATTTGTTTGTGAGTCGATTTCGCCAGCCGATTTGTGCAGTGATTGTTTAGGACCCAAAAGACTGTCAGTTTCGTAGTTCCTTTGAAAAACAAGCAAACATATCAAGTCCCGGCGTTGTCACTGCGTGCCGTATCGAGGTTTTTTGCCGGCTGATGCGTTATCATTCACTGATGTTCTGATGGTTGTTGACGTGCTGACGTGCCCTGCGGCAGGCGCGGGAGCTGGAGGAGCTGACGGAGCGCCTGGAGGAGGCCGGTGGAGCCACCGCCGCCCAGATGGAGCTCAACAAGAAGCGCGAGAACGAGATCGCCAAACTGCGCCGTGACATCGAGGAACAGGTAACGACATCTGTTGAGAGACGTGAGAACCTCGGGCCTGTTGTTGCATTGGTACCGGCAGTACTCACCGAACCTCTTGTGTTCACGATGACCCATCAACGCCCACATTTCAGCTCCGATGAAGGGCTCTCAATTTCCTTAGGAACGGTAACTCTCCTGTCTTCACTCCTCTTCAGGAATCATTTAATTGTACTCGTATAAAAGACGGTTTCGAGAAAAGTTGTGTAATGTTGGATGCCCTCGAACTTATAGTAAAAATTGTTGGAAGATTATGCGAGACGCTGAGACTATATCTAGGGGCCCTAAAAACGTCTGCCACCTCTGGTCGGTTGTCTCAGTTGTCCCGTGTTACAGTGGTGAGCCGTGCTTGTCGCCCCGTCGTCAGATGACCTTCACTGACACGAGTTACCCGTCGCCGTTCCCAGACGATCCAGCAGGAGACGACCCTGGCAGGTCTCCGACGCAAACACAACGACGCCATCACCGAGATGGCCGAGCAGATCGACCAGCTCAACAAGTCCAAGGCCAAGTGAGCGACTGCCTTCTGAGCGATAGCTTTTTAGATGTCACAAAATCTCGTTCGATGTGTTTCCTACTGCTCTCACTGCTATCAAAGGCGCATTCTGCTATCCAGTCTTCTGTTTCGTGTATACCATGCTCGGAAGTAGCTCCGCTCAGGAGGAGAGATGTTCGTCGGTGTAGGGTTCAGTCTGGGTCCGTCCTTTGCGGCGTCGTGAACCGCTGGCGTCACTAGTACGGCTCTAGAGTCTAGGCCAGCGTTGTACCCCGCATCTGCTGCGATCTCAGGGCAGAGAAGGAGAAACACGACAATGCGTCCCAGGCTCACGAGCTGCGGGTGGCCACAGACCTCGTCAACAGTCAGAAGGTACCGGATGGTCGACTGTAGTCCGTCCAGTCCGTGCCGTCCGTGCCGTACGCCCCGCAGGCGCCGACACCTAACGCAGACACACAAACTCCGGCCACCGCAGCAACAGCGTCGTAAAGGCGGATCCAGGGTCGTGGTCAAGGCCGCTGCGAACCTCCGCAGGCGAAACTGGAGAAACGGCGTATAATGCGGACCCTGCCGGTCCAGGAGGTGTCTGTGCCGGCCTTGACCCCGGCCCTGGGTCACCGTCACGTCCGCGTCCGTCCGACCACCCTGCCAGCGTAGTGGCGTGCGTAGAGCGCTCCGGGGTCTGCCTGGAACCGGACCCGGAGCTCCCCCTCTCCCGGGAGAACGGCAGACGCACCGACTGACCGATTCCAGGTCGGAGAGAGAGGCCGATAGCATGCGCAACGAGGCGCAGGAGCTCCGATCGGCGCTCGACTTCACGAACAACGAGAAGGTAGACCCGCAGACGGTGGCGCCGCCCTGGTGCCCACCTGGAGAAACACTGGTTCACTGGCCGACTAACGATGGCGCCACTCACACGCCGGCCGCCCCGTTTGTGACCTTTGCGTGTGCGATTTTTGGCGGTGTTTTTGCAGCGATTTCCCATTTTCGTTTTTAGCATAGAGAAGCACACGTCTATGCTGCGAGATGAGGCCGAGGTGTGCCGAGCTAAGCGCTGGACAGAACTCATCACGTCACGGTAACTGGCGCTTTCCAGCCAAGTTTGCATCCACTTCGGCTCAGGCTGCTCTGTCTCTGGGGAAAACTGATGCATCTCCTTTTGACTGAGCTTCTTGACTTGGCAATGTCGTCATGACTCCGAACTTTCCTTGATCACTTCGGGACCATTTCTCCCAAACTTGGTCTCAGGAATGCTTTTTGCATGGTCTCTTTCGAAGCCTTTCATTGCTTTCTTGCGCTTCGTGAATGAACATAACTAGTATGAAAACTATAAAACAAATGCAAAAGAATTTGCGAAAAAGATATAGTCGCCGGCTACGTGTCAGTGGCTCATAAAATATGCTTTCAGCGCAGAAACAGTTCTAATTAGATAACTTTGTTAAATACTTTGCCAGAGTTCGCAAAACCGAAGTACGCTTAAGATAATCCAAGGCATGTTGAACAGAAAAGACAACTAACCCGTTTGCTACGATGTGAATTCATTCAAGTGAAGTCGGTGAGGCGTTTGGCGTCTCGGAAGTGCCGTGGGAGCTCTCTGTCGCCTGCGTGGCGGCAGAACCGCATCTCCTCAGCCCGCCGTCCAGCTGGCCGCGACCTCTGACCGCTGACCTCTGACCTCTGACCTCTGACACGACCCGGGGCCGCAGGCGGCCGAGGAGAAGCAGACCAAGTCCCTTCAGGAGCAGCTGGGCAGCATCAACGGCAAGCTGGAGGAGGCCAACAGGACGCTGGGCGACTTCGACACCGCCAAGAAGAAGCTGACCGTCGAGAACACCGACCTGATGCAGGAGGTCAGTGACGTCACGGTGCTCGGTTGCGCTATGCCCGGCTCGGCAGGCCGAAACACCACGGCTATCTCATCTCAAGCTTATTGAAGGAGGACGAGGTTCGTTTCCTGGTGGTCCCCGTCTGTGGTTGGCAGCAGCGGCGTTTGGGAATAACTTGTCGACATGTTGAGTTAAGATTCATTTGAAAGTTACCCTGAGACGGCAGCTGACGGACCGGGTGGGTCTAAGGTGGACCTGAGACGACAGCTGACCGGGGCGGGCGTACCTGAGGTGGATCTGAGATGGCAGCTGACAGGGCCGGGTGGACTTGAAGTGGACCTGAGGCGGCAGCTGATCAGCCGCGCCGCTGCCGACAGCTTGAGGCGGCCGAGTCGCAGCTGTCGCAGCTGCAGAAGCTGCGCGCCACCCTGCAGACCCAGCTGGATGACACGAACCGGCTGTGTGATGAGGAGGCGCGCGAGCGGTCCACCATCCTGGGCAAGTACCGCAACCTGGAGCACGACATCGACACCATGCGGGAACAGGTCAGTCGGAGCTGTTCGGCGGCAACGTCCCTCACAGTCTGACACTCCCTGCCTGCAGGCGAACGTTCACGTAAGAGCATGTTAATATGCCTTGACGTGCCATTTTCTTTCATTTTGAACGTGACTACGTGTAAGAAGCATCTTCTACTAGTGAAGTAAGAGTGAGTGATTTTTAGGGGATCAGTAGTCTATGAAGAGACTTCCTGCACAGCAATGAATGGGCCAGCTCTTTGTTGGTCAGTGAGGGCAGCAGAGCCCTCAATGATGCAGCCAAACCTGTGATACACAAGGCCGGTCCGTTGCGGTGCGTTCAGCCCGCTGATTGGTCGTCAGGTGGATGAGGAGGCGGAGAGCAAGTCCGACCTCAGCCGCCAGGTGGCCAAGGCCCAGGCCGAGTGCTCCCTGTGGCGCAACAAGTACGAGCAGGAGGGCATCGCCAGGTGAGAGCAGCGCACAGCCTGTCCGGTGCCGCTTCCAAACTCGGCTCAGAAGGAGAGAAATTCGACAGTTGCGTATCAACAATTTTTTGGCGTTTGATGCTGCGCTGCACGAAGGGGAAAAGTACCGCTTTGTATGTTTCGGCAAATAATAACGGCGTCGTGAAAAAGGACCGGGGATGAGTAAACGTCCCACGCACCTCGAATTTATTCGGTACGGCCTTTATAGACACGCCTTCATGAGCCTTCATAAGCTTTAGATAGGCCCTCATACGCCTTCATAGGCCTTCATGACACAAGTAACGGCCGCACAATTCCGCACTGGTTTCAGTCCTGTTTTTTCAATTCTGTCAGAAATGATTAGTCTAGCCTTGTCGGCTTAGTTGCGCGTGAGGACGAAGAGACCACTGGCCATCGATAGAAGTAAACCGTCGTCAGACCACATAGTCGAAAATACCACTCGCCTCATAGCCGATCCCTTTCCCCAGCAGCCTGTCGCAGAGCACGCTGACCTCTGTGACCTTCATGACCTCCGTGACCTCCGTGACCTCCGTGCTGACCTCCATGACTCGGCGCAGGGCCGAGGAGCTGGAGGAGCAGCGCCGCAAGCTGGCCGTCCGCCTGCAGGAGGCCACCGAGCAGCTGGAGGTGCTCAACCAGAAGAACATCGGCCTAGAGAAGATCAAGACCCGGCTGCTGGCCGACATTGACGAGATGCACGTGGAGGTGGAGCGGGCGCAGCAGCTGGCCAGCCAGATGGAGAAGAAGGCCAAGGGCTTCGACAAGATTATCGCCGAGTGGAAAATGAAGGCAAGTGGAATGATTCTGGTCTGCTTTGGTTTCGTGGAAAAGTTTGTTTGCATTCACGTCAGAAGTAGTGTGTTCGGTTTGGTCCTGGAATTTTGGTCGATGGTTTTACCTCGTTAATTGGGTTTCAGTTGCAGCTGTTATTTTTAAAGCAAATCGAGTAAAACGTATGATTCAGGTGAGGCGGTTGGTCTCTTTATCATCATTCCCTGCGTAAAACGGTTTTTTGGCCTAGGGTCGTGCACATAACCGTCTTCAAAAGGCAGACAATGAAACGTCATGCTAGCTTATACACCTTCGAGGAAACGCATCATCTCAATGTCAGTATCGTCGACAGAACACGGTGTTGTGGCCTGTCTTCAGTCGATATGTTATATTCACATTACACTCACGATATGTTACATACACACGCACGCACGCACGCACACACACACAGATTATGTTATGCGCACATCCCATTGTGAGTACCATCGACGAGCGAGCTGTTCAGTGTACGTAGCGTCACCTGTCGGCGACCGGCACACTTAAACTCTTCCGGGCGCCACCAGGTGGACGACGTGGCTGCGGAGCTGGACGCCTCTCAGCGCGACTGCCGCAACTACAGCACCGAGCTGTTCCGCGTGCGGGGCGCCTACGAGGAGAGCAGCGAGCAGCTGGAGTCTGTTCGCCGCGAAAACAAAAATCTCGCCGACGAGGTCAAGGTGAGCGCGGGTCTCAGGTCGCGGGTCCCGGGCCACAGGGGCCGGGGCCAGGCCGGACGGTCGGGCCACCGTGAAGGCGGATGCCGGCCGGATGGGGAGGGCCTGGGTGCCTGTTCAGTAAGACCGGTTCGTCTGTTCGACGCTGTGGTGATAAATGCCTGGCCATACCTGCTCGGATCGTATTAACCCGCCTCCGACTGGGGGGGCTGTTGACAGCCCCCCTGGGGTTTTTCTGGGATTGCGAGAAAACGAACAAATACAGAGCCACGAAACTTTGTGTACCCTTTGCTTCATCATTTTTACATCTTGTGTCAAAATTTTGACCTCAGGTCAGGTCAGGTGCCTGACCTAGTTCAGGTCAAACAGCCCTATGTCCAAAGAAGTTTAGCGCCCTTGAAACTTTTTCGCAAAACAAGATATCTCAATAATACTTTCACGGATTAGTGACCCTGATAGGTGCAACAAGTCTGCGATCTCAGATTTTTTGGAATTTTCCGGGTCATTGACCTAAGGTCAAGCCCATTTTTAAAACGTCGTCATTTTTTCGGAAATTGACGGAATATTTCATAACATTTTTAGTGTAGAGTGAAGCAGACATCTAGTTACCGTCATTGGGCAAAGTATCAATGACTTCCAGCCGTTGACCTGAGGTCACGTCACGAATAATTGTAGTGAGCCAAAATGTACCACCGTCAAAATCGGCGATGAATTACTCAGAATGGGTAGAAAATGGCAGAACCAGCTTGCACAGACGGAAGTAATACCGAGAACTTCAAAAAGTTCGAAAAAGTAGCATATTTTGGAAATAAACAGGCTCTCGCGAATAAAGCTCCGCCAATTGTGTAGACTGGTAATTAATGAATTTTTCCAAAATTTAACCATGGAAAACCATCACAAGAACCACTAAGATCAATAAAATTTACATGGATAGGCTTTTCTCGCGAAAATAAAGGAACGCTAAAATTAGTTCCCATCAATTTGTTACTGGATACGGCTGCGGTGCACGCCGACAGCCGGCGCGAGAATTGCCGTGTCTTTAACTCGACGTTTCGGCGTATATATTAAACAAATCTGAGAAATAAGATGTGTATCGGCATTTGCGGACCTTTACTTGTGCGCTGGTGTCTTTATTTATGCGTTATTAGTCACAGCCCTTGAGATTCAGGCCATTTCTCGGTCTCATGCGGTCGGCTATGAGAAAACATATATAGGGCGTAAATTGCTTACATATTATCTAAAACTAAAAATGAGACCAGTTTCAAGCTCTACTCGTCACAAGCTTTCCAACGGTATGCTTATTTTTATTGTGCGACCAACCGTTCGCGAGCTAGAGGGGGGGGGCGGCCAACACCCCCTCCCAGTCGCGCATGATCGTGACGGACCGACGGTCGTGCGCGGGTTAACAAGCCAATCTCAGTAATATTTTATTACGACAGTTTGCACATGATTTTTGCTCAGCCAATGTGAGCGGGATACCGGTAGCCAAATGTCAGGTTTGGTTTTGGATGGCACCTAAGGGGAAAGCATCAAAGGGCATGATCACTTTCTACGGACCGTCCTGATTGCAAAGCTTCCATGAGAGCCACAGCTGGGACACTGCGCCTCGTGACCTTTAACGAGCCACGTGGCGGGCGTTTGCCGCAGGACCTCATGGACCAGATCTTGGACGGCGGCCGCAGCCTGGCCGAGGTGGAGAAGCTGCGCCAGCGGGTGGAGCAGGAGAAGGAGGAGCTGCAGTCGGCTCTGGAGGAGGCAGAGTCGGCGCTGGAGCAGGAGGAGAACAAGGTGCTGCGCGGCCAGCTGGAGCTCAGCCAGGCGCGACAGGAGATCGAGCGGCGCATCCAGGAGAAGGAGGAGGAGTTCGAAAACACCAGGTCAGCGCCGGCCGACCAACTGGCATAGCATGTTAACTCTGCTGATCGCATTTGCAAAGCAGAACGGCGTCACTTTCATAAAGTTTGAAGGGAGTACTTGTATCGTGGATGGCTTCCGAACAGGAAAATGGATAATTGCTGTGTTTAAAACGTAGGTTTGCCGTTGAGAAACAAGGAATATCTTAGGATTCATTTTTCTTACCAGCCTCAAGCAGGATTCATTTTTCTTACCAACCTCAAGCCCTTCCACCTTGCTGACGGGCCTGACCTGGCCTGCCGGCAGGAAGAACCACCAGCGCCAGATGGAGTCGATGCAGGCGTCGCTGGAGGCCGAGGCCAAGGGCCGCGCCGAGGCGATGCGCATGAAGAAGAAGCTGGAGACCGACATCAACGAGCTGGAGGTCTCCGTCGAGCGGGCCAACGTCGAGACCATGGAGAGCCAGAGGACCATCAAGCGGGTACAGGTGGAGCTGAAGGACCTGCAGGTGCAGCTGGAGGAGGAGGAGCGGGCACGTGCCGAGGTGCGCGAGGCGCTCAGCATCTCGGAGCGCCGCGCCAACGCCCTGCACGGCGAGCTGGAGGAGAAGCCGCACCCTGCTGGAACAGGCCGACCGCGGCCGCCGCCAGGTCAGAGGCCACACAGGGGTCACGCGAGGGTCACGGGGAGTGGCACCCTGTTGGAGCAGACCGATCGCGGCCGCTGCCAGGTCAGAGGTCACACAGGGGTCACGCGGGGATCACGGAGAGCCAGGCCCTGCTGGAGCGGGCAGACCGCAGCCGCCGCCAGGTCAGAGGGGTCACACATGTCACTGGCATGGGAGTTTACAGGGAGGAACATTTATTCATTCATTCATTCGTTCACTCATTCATTCATTCATCCATACATCCATTCATTCAGAGCATTCTCTTTTTCTCTGAATTTGAACACGAATAGCCAGAGATATAATTTACTGAATGTATGTGGTAGGGCCGCTTCCCCAGATCTAATGATCGTCGTTTTGTTGACAAACTGGGACGAAAAAACTTGATTCGAATGTTATCCGCATTGCAATGTCCGTTGTTTCATGAATTCCGGCGAATGCTTTACCATGCACTTATCCTACCTGACCATGTGATCACATGTGTGAGCTGACATATTATCCGGCTTGATACATAACCTGTCCTGTGGTGTAACCTGTGACCTGACCTGTGACACCTGACCCGTGACCTAACCCGAGGCCTGGCCTGTGACCTGACGAGTGACCTGTCTGGCCGGCAGGCGGAGGCCGAACTGGGCGATGTGCAGCAGCAGCTGTCTGAGACCGAGGCCAACTACTCCAGCGCCAACTCGGCGCGCAACAAGCTCGAGGAGGAGGTGAAGACGCTGCACGTCGACCTGGACGAGATGCTGAACGAGGCGCGCACCTCCGAGGAGAAGGCCAAGAAGGCCATGATCGACGCCGCCCGGTGAGCGGCGTCGGCCCATACTGTGCGCGGAGGTGCCAGAGTCTGTCACTACTTTCAGAGATCACAGGGACGGACCCGGACAGAGGCAGGCCGCGGGGGGGGGGGTGTCAGGGACTATCACTGCTCTCAGGGACAGACCCAGACGGAGGTCGGCTGCCGGGGTGTCAGGGGCTGTCACTGTTCTCAGGGATCACAGGACAGACCTGGACAGAGGCCGGCCGCGGGGGAGTGTCAGGGACTGTCACTGCTCTCAGGGACAGACCCAGACAGCGGTCGGCCGCCGGGGTGTCAGGGGCTGTCACTGCTCTCAGGGATCACAGGGACAGACCTGGACAGAGGCCGGCCGCGGGGGAGTGTCAGGGACTGTCACTGCTCTCAGGGACAGACCCAGACAGAGGTCGGATGCCGGGGTGTCAAGGGCTGTCACTGCTCTCAGGGTTAGACCCAGACAGGGTCCGGCCGTGGGGGAGTCAGAGGCTCTGAGCGGCTGTGGAGGCGGTACTGAACACAGGGCGGTGTTATCACAAATAAGACGTGTTTTTTTTACGACGGGATAATAAATAAATAATAAATAAGACGGAGAAAAAATGGAAAAATGCCATGTTTCATCTATCCTTTTTGTTTCGCTTTGTCCGCGAATCAATGTCAAAGTTGGGGACTTTTATCGAATTCGTTAAAAGGGGTGCGTGAAACAAATAGACTATACAAGACGTCAGTATATGGATGGTGCAGCATGAATTTGGCGGCGCTCTCAGTAACAGGACCACATACAGCGCTTACAGCATAGAGTGACTTCTCTGTGCTGTAAATCTAAAATATAAAACCAGCAGAAGCCCCGGGCCCGCCCGGACCGTCCGTCGCCGTGCTGGCTTAGCAGCTGAGGAAGTGTTCTGAGGACGGCGAGACAGAGATCTGAGGCCGGTGAGACAGAGATCTGAGGCCGGTGAGACAGAGATCTGAGGCCGGTGAGACAGAGATCTGAGGCCGGCGAGACAGAGATCTGAGGCCGGCGAGACAGAGATCTGAGGCCGGTGAGACAGAGATCTGAGGCCGGTGAGACAGAGATCTGAGGCCGGTGAGACAGTGCTCCGCGTCCGTGCCCACAGGCTGGCGGACGAGCTGCGCGCGGAGCAGGAGAACGCCCAGCAGCAGGAGCAGGCGCGCAAGACCATGGAGCTGACCGTCAAGGATCTGCAGATCCGGCTGGACGAGGCCGAGGCCAACGCCGTCAAGGTGAAACCGGCACTCGGCGCAGCGTCCTGATGCATATCCGTGCCGATATTTACACATCTTGCTTATCTTTCCTCTGCGTCTATCTCGATTCTCTGGAAGTTCGCCTAAGGCGTTTGGTATTTGCTGCTCTCCGACCCTGTGTTTGGTCTGGTTGAGCTGTTTTCGTGGTCGCTCCCTATTTCCCCGCTCGTGCTGGTGGCTCGAGCCTCGGCTCTCCGTCGACCGTCGATCTTCAGCCTCTCCACCGCCCCGTTTCCTCGCCGACAGAACGGTCGCCGCATCATCGCCAAGCTGGAGGAGCGGCTGCGCTCGCTCGAGTCCGAGCTGGACCACGAGCAGCGCCGCCACAGCGACGCCACCAAGAACCTGCGCAAGGCCGACCGTCGCATCAAGGAGCTGCTCTTCCAGGTGAGGCGGCGCCGGCGGGCCGCCGGCAGGCGGTTTAGAGACGGCTGGGCTGGATACGGCAGAGATAACTACAGACTCGTAGCCAGGATTTTCCCCAGGGGGAATTGTCAAATTTTGTCATATACTATTGGCCTATGACGAAGTTTACAGGAAAAAGCAGCAATTTTACGTAAATGACCTCATATTTAACCCACAAGAATACATATGGTTGTTTTTGCAATATATATATATAATATATATAATCACCATTCCCTATTCGTGCGAAGTCGCTATATATCTAATGCAGACGACTTGGCTCGGGAGCCATGGCCCCCCCCCCCCGGCTACGTCCCGGGGTAGCGGGCATTAAAAAGGAGGAGGAACTGCCCTCACCTCAGACAAGAGAGAGTGATCGAGTGTATGTATCAGGTGAAGAGCACGAGGATGACTCAGCATTTTCCTGGCGATTGCCGATATATCACCCAGTTTTTCATGTCCTGCTTCGGAAATCAAACGTACATTACAGTCTGAACTTTGGGATGTGTGTCCTGTTCGCCTGAATGAGGTTAGCGAAGCCAAGATCTTCCATTCTGTTCAGCTGGATACCGTTTTTAGGACCGATGTTAAGGAGATTTTAGCAGCACCGAGCTGTCAGCCCAGCTGTGAAGACGATGGCGTCCCCCGATGTGTTTTAACCGCATGTCACGCCGCCGACTGACCCCGCAGGCTGAGGAGGACAAGAAGAACCACATGCGGATGCAGGACCTGGTCGACTCGCTGCAGCAGAAGATCAAGACGTACAAACGGCAGATCGACGAGGCCGAGGAGATCGCCGCCCTCAACCTGGCCAAGTACCGCAAGTGCCAGCAGGTGAGAGGTCCGACTCCGAGGTCTCAGGTATCCGGCTGACCTGATCTGACCTGGAGCCGCCTGACCTGGCCTGACCTGACCTGACCCGGGGCCGCCTGATCCGTCGCCATCCTGGTCTTGCGTTGGCCTGGCATGGTTTGAAATAAAGCGGTCGCATCTTGGTGTGACTTTGACTGCTGTCTTATTTTCTTTGGCAAGACATTGATCCATTAGATATAGATTTAAACATCTCAGTCTATCAATCCCTTGCTTGATGGGCCATCCCAATTGGGGAAAATATATGTATCCTCTGTTTTAAATTTAACGCGTATTTTTGGGTTCCTTCATTTACCTGACTTTTGCTTCAGTCTTTCTGATTTGCCGTTGAACGATTTCGCAGGCTCTTGTTTCACACTCCTCCACACGTTTCCCTGTCTCCCAAATATTTAAAGTCTGTCCGCCGATCCCTGACGGTCCGCTGTGTCTCTGCGTGTGTCCGCAGGAGGTGGAGGCCTCCGAGGAACGGTGCGACATGGCCGAGTCCACTCTGGCCAAGTTCCGCGCGCGCGGCCGTGGCGCCTCGGCCGCCCGCGGTGTCACCCCGGCCCGCTAGACTGCGTCCCGGTCGCCGCCAGGGGCGCCAGTGTCGCGCCGTCCCCGCCCCGCCCCCGCCTTCCCGCGCTTGGCGCAGTCTGTCCGCTTGTAGTTGCGTTAGCTGGCGGCGATGTGGTGTGTTGTCTGTTCGCAATGGTCAATAAAAAGCCAAACGACACGAGGCGGCTGGAAGGAGGCGAAGCAGTGGCGACGTGATTACCCCATTTCCAGGCCGATAAACAGCGGGATGTTGTCTCGATAAACACGATAAAACACATATAAAACTGAGAAGCGCGGGACGCCACACACTCGAAATCGGATACATGTTGTTTCACTTGAGCTACATTGGGTTGTCTTCATGCACCGAGCTTTTAGTTTCGCGGCGAAAATAATCGGTGCACTCGACGAAGTTGTTCGGAAGGCTTGTGACAACAGAACAAGAAATTCACGGTTCAATCCGATCTTACCATTCCGCGTGATCATTGTCTTTTGGAATGATACACGAAAGTTCTGTACACATTCCACACTAAACGAACTGAGTCATAAGCCAATACACTCTTTGTACAAGCGTATGCGATGAACTGCGATGCCTTCCCGGGTACGTAACTGTCGCTGTCGTAAAAAACTGTCACGTGCTGTGCCGAGGAGTCATCCTCTGATCGCCTGAAGCTCGCCAAGCTTCGACTTCAGCCTCCCAGCGGCCGTCCCCCGTCATACTCCACGCCAGTCCAGCTTTCGGCCAGGCAACCAACCCTGGACCGAAACCGGCCCGCCAGACAGCCAACCCCTGACCGATACCGGCCCGCGGGACAGGCAACCCCTGACCGATACCGGCCCGCGGGACAGGCAACCCCTTACCGATACTAGCCCGCCGCGCAGTCCCCTCCCCTTCCCCGCCGCCGGGTGGGCTAAGCCCCCAGACACACGCCCACACAATGATAAAATCCAATGATTTCCAAGTCTTCTCATTACAAGCAGGTCTGTTCGCACATTACGTTAAAACCATCGGAACTATACCGGAGATTTAAGACCTCTCTGTTTGCGCTGCGGCCAATCTATACCTCAAATGAATCATTGCAGCGATACTAAACGCTATCTAGTATGCTGCAGTCATTGCCACGTCAATCCTAAATCATTACGCCTGATGCCATTGTTCTGGCCTAACACAGACCTCTTTACGCATTTATCGCGGGAGTGTTGGAATAAAATGTGTCTTTATCAGACATGAAGTTGGAGCACAGGTTTATGTCAAGACAATCCTTTCCTGTAAAACCGCACAGAATTAATTTCACATTTCAATGAAGTAAGAAGTTTTTGTTCTTTTTCCTGCCGCGATAGTATTTTTTTACAGAATATTTCCTATACCCGATAGACAGGCGCGTCGTTCTGCTTATGTCTTTGTAGAGGCTTCGGCCCTCCAATGTCCATTCCGCCCCAGGTATTTGAAGTTTTACGGAATCGCTTCATAAGGTGACACCCTACCAGCAGTTGAACCATATCGATCGAAAAAGACTAACATTGCTACATAAGCCTGTCATAAGTTAACATCTTAAATCGAAAAGATAGGCATGTCTACACAAGCCCGGCCAAAACAGCTGTGTTATTTGTTATGCATCTTTCTTCTGACAACGACAGCAACAGGAGTAAGATATTCAGACTCGTACGGCGTTTAAGAACTTCGGACGAGGAAACGACATTGCAATGGCCCCTGGTAATGGAAGGCCTTGAAATTGGCCCCAACTTCGACGAAACCATTACAACTCTCGTCACTGATGTCTATGCCGTTGCCTATACGCGGCCAAATTTTTCATTACCTTGTGTGTTTCGAAATACTTCAAGCGATGTGCTTCATGTCAGGAATATCTTGGATTATGTGAATGGACAGAAGACATTACTAATCCAAGGTACTGCTCCACTATCAAGTACTGCACCACAGAAATTAAAAAAAAAACGTTCAACGCCCCTCTCACTATTCCTTCCGAAACTTAAAATCACCGTGCATCGTGCGATATCAGGCTTCTTTTGTCAGTGCAGGCCGAGTTAAAATGTACTGCACGTCAGTCGACGTACAACTCCGCCTTACGTAAGTCGTCGTAAGGCTGAGTTGTGAACTGTACGAATGTCGTCAGCCAATGGGCCTGACTTATGGCCGGCAGTGTTCGGTGGCCCATCGATCGGTCCGAACGCGCCCTGAACAGATATTACAGCCATCAATCAGCGAACAATTACTGTCACCGCAACACCTGAAAGGTGCGTCAGTCGGTGCGTATGGCGCACCAGTTTACCGAGCGAGGCGTCAGTCCAGGAGATGCGCCAGTCGGGGCGATGCGCCAGTCGAGCGGCGCACCAGTCCACGGGCGGGACGCCAATCTGAGGAGGCGCGGCGCCAGCCGAGGCGGTGCGCCAGTCGGCGCGGGCGAGGCTCCAGTCAGGGTGGGCGGTGCGCCAGTCCGGACGAGCGCCAGTCCGGGCAGGCGCCAGTCGGGGCGGTGCGCCGGCGCTGGCGCCGCGCCGCTGGTCGGGCGCCAGGCCGGCTGGGCGGCTGCTCCGGCTGCGGGCCGTTATAAATAGTTGGCAGGTGCGCCCGCGGTCGGCCGCGGCTCGCCAGACCCCGCCAGGCCCAGTGCTGGCCGGTGCGGTGCCGCCGTCAGACGCTGGCAGACCTCAGCTGACCAGAGCTGGTCCTGAACAGCAGGAGGACCTCAGCTGACCAGAGCTGGTGCTGTACAGCAGGAGGACCTCAGCTGACCAGAGCTGGTGCTGTACAGCAGGAGGACCTCAACTGACCAGAGCTGGTGCTGAACAGCAGGAGGACCTCAGCTGACCAGAGCTGGTGCTGTACAGCAGAAGGACCTCAGCTGACCAGAGCTGGTGCTGTACAGCAGAAGGACCTCAGCTGACCAGAGCTGGTCCTGAACAGCAGGAGGACCTCAGCTGACCAGAGCTGGTGCTGAACAGCAGGAGGACCTCAGCTGACCAGAGCTGGTGCTGTACAGCAGGAGGACCTCAACTGACCAGAGCAGGTCCGGTCTGTGGCAGGTGACTATCCAGAGCTGGTGCAGTACAGCAGGAGGACCTCAACTGACCAGAGCAGGTCCGGTCTGCGGCAGGTGACTATCATCTGCCTGGAGGAGGAGCCCTGCAGGCCAGGGCGGAGCGGATAGACGGCTGGTGTCTAAGTCTGGGAGGCCTGAGGAAGCTGAAGCCGTCGTGGAAAGTTCAGCGTGGTGCCGGGTTGTTCAAGTGGAGATGTCAGCTAGGAGAAACTTCCGCTTTAACGGAATGAAACCGAACATGTGCGACCAGATGCTCCGGTAAACGACTTTCCCTCGATACTGTGGTTGTCTTCCGGCGATGACTTGTCTTATATAGAGTTCGCCACGTGGTTCCCAGCGGCACTGGAGGAAACCTGTCTTGTGTTTAGCAGCTGGCCTGGGCGGAACTGGAGGTGAAGCAAGCCGCGACTGAACTATCCACGAGAGAGAATCAGGCAGACGCTGAGCTCGCGGCGCTGGCGCTGGGGCTGGAACTGGACGGAGAAGCGCTGGAATGCGGCAGCTGGAGCTGGAGTGAGTGGCGATGAAGTGACCAGGGGCGGCGCTGAGCAGGAGCTGCGCTGAGCCAGAGCTGCGCCAGAATGGTCGACAGAGTCGAGAAGCTGTCTCGAGCGTCGCGGCAGAGGACCGGCAGCATCCATGACATTCGGCACCTCAGCCTTGAAGAGGTGAGTCCTGCTGATCGCTGACCCTCATAATTAGCGCATAATGCTGCAACAGGTAATTCCATAACAGGTAACACCGGTCTGGAGCGCTGGGGGTATTTTGTTACTATGTGAATGTCGTACATGTGAATTGTTCTTGCGACCCACAAGACGTCATGAGAAAAATTGATTTAACATTTCCATTCGGATGGGTATATCAATCAGTTAAAAATCTCCCCATCTGAACATAACCAGTAGGCGGCAGAAGCTCCTGGGAATCGTTCGTGTATCTTTGCGCAACTCGATGCGGATAATCTACCCATAATAACCAGCAGAGCAAAGCCAGACTAAGACAAATGAGTTTGGTTCGACAATCGCGTCCATTCGGGAGTGAATCTGTCGAGTGAGCCACGCATAAAACCAACACAGCCAGACTTGGAGGATGTGAACGTGGAATACCGATACGCTCCTGAGCTCTTCAGACCCGAAACATTTAGGCAACTGCATATCAGTGGGCTGTTGTCAACAGGAGTCACAGAAGGAACCAGTACGACCTTGACCTCTAACGCGGAAGTAATTGGGGAGGAACGTGTCCGTGACCCTGACCTTTTTTGACCGTTTGCCTTACTTTGAGAGGCTAATTGGATGATCCGTCTTACTTCCAGGTGCAGTTGGAGGACGAGTATGAGGTGCTGCAGACCATCTGTGAAGTGTGGACGGGCAAGATCCTGTTGGTGGAACACCGCGCCACGCGACACGAGGTTATCCTGAAGGCGCTCCACAAGGACGCCACTAGCAAGGCCGACTTCCTGCGCGAGTTTCACTACAGGTGAGCGTCCCAAAATGAGACCTTGGGAGAGGAGACACACACCTGCCACCCACCTCACCCACTGGTGAGGATTTGCAGGGCGCTTCATTTTGGGTGCTACATCGCTGCAAAGCATGAAAAGACTTTCACCATTTCTCCGATAACCCTTTGCTTATGAACTTTCGGTCACACAACACTGTTGAGCAGTCACATCCCATTTCATTTCACCCATGCATATTCCGGCCTCTTTGAAAAGCCGTGTCGTCCCAGTTGCCCGGTCGAAGACCCGCGCCCTGACCTGTACCCTCAGCTGATGCGTTTGCCAAGAAAGCTCGACAAAGACCGCCCTCTGCTTCCTGTCGAGCACACATTCTTGGCATTTTTCGAGAGATGGCTGCAGACGTTTTCGGTTTGCCCCCTGATGACGGCATTGTCACCAGCTGACAAAGCGGCGGCGGAAGACGCAGCTGATAGCGAGGGAGGGGTTCCTTTGCAGTCGGCATTGCGTTGAAGCGTGGAGATGGCAACAGATAATGACCAACGTGACGAAAAATGATGGCTTTCAAAGCCTAATGTATCCCTGTTAATGACTGCCTCGCTTACATACACAAACGCCAGCGACCAGCAAATAATCAAAAATCAAACGCGATTCCACAAACACTCCCACCAATCTGTCCGCGCCATGACGTCTTTCCTCCGTGCCGACAGCTACTTCCTGAGCCCGCACCGCAGCATCGTGACCACCTACGACGTGGCGTTCCGCTCCAGCGACTTCTTCGTCTTCGCCGAGGAGTACGCGCCGTTCGGCGACCTCGCCTGCTACGTCTCCAACGGCGGCATCGGCGAGCGCAACACCAAGCTGCTGGCGCCGCAGCTCGTCTCGGCGCTCGACTTCATGCACAGCAAGGGCCTGGTGCACCGCAACGTGCGGCTCGACAACATCCTCGTCTTCAAGAGCGACCTCAGCCGCGTGAAGCTGACGGACTTCGACCAGACGCGGCCGGCCGGCGCGCGCGCCCGCCGCGGCGACGAGTGGCCGCCGTACACGCCGCCCGAGGTGCAGGGCGAGCCCAAGGGCCGGCCGTACGCGGTGACGGCGGCGCACGACACGTGGCAGCTGGCCGTGGTACTGTTCGTCTGCCTGACGGGGGCGCTGCCGTGGCAGCGCGCCGACGCCTCCGACGCGCGCTACGCGGCGTTCGGCCAGTGGCGGCGGTACCGGGCGCTGCGCGCGCCGCACCGCTTCGGCGAGTTCTCGCTGCGCCTGCTGGGCCTGTTCCGGCGGCTGTTCGACCCGCGGCCGCGGCGGCGCGCCGCCGTCACGGAGGTCACGCGCCACCTGGGTCACCGGTGGACGGCGCGCGCGTCCGCGGCCGGCGCTGGCGGAGAGCCGGACGCGGCCGACGCCACGTCCGTCTGCTACTCCACGTGGTCGGTGCACTCGTGCGTGCGCGAGAAGAATGCCGTGCTCGGCCAGCTGCGCGCGCTCGGCCTGGAGACGGTCGTCGACCGCGACGCCAAGCGGCAGCGGCTGCGCGACTGGGTGGCGCTGACGGCGCGGCCGGCGGCGGCCGGCGGCGCGGCGCCCGAGGAGTGGGCAGACGGCGGCCCGTCCGACTCGCAGCCCAGTCGGACCGGCTCTCAGCCCAGCCGGACCGACTCACAGCGCAGCCGGGCAGGCTCCCTGGCCGAGGAGGAGGACGAGTGAGAGGGAGGCTAGGGAAGAGGAACAGCCTGAGGAAGGTTAAGGAGGAGGAGCAGTGTGAGGGAGGGTAAGCTGGAGCTGGACCAGCTCCTAGCCGAGCCAGACCGGCTCGCAGCCCAGCCGGGCAGGCTCCCTGGCCAAGGAGAAGGACGAGTGAGAGGGAGGATAAGGAATAGGAACGGCGTGAGAGAGGATAGGGAAGAGGACGCGTGAGAGGGAGGTAAGGGAGAGGACGAGTGAGATGGAGGGTAAGGAAGAAACAAGTAAATTAAGAAGATACGGAGGTAAGGAAGGAATCGGAGAGAGGGTAAAGCAGTAAGAGGCACAGTAAGCAGGTACGGAGGTAAGGAAGAAGACGAGTGAGAGCGATGTGAGACGTGGAAGAGACGTGAGAGAGCGAGGGTAAAGACGAGACCAGCGGTTGCAGCGGATACAGTGGTGGGTGCGACAGCAGGGTCAGTTGGAGCGAAGAACCAAAGATAATGAGCCCTGGTTCCTGATAAGATACATGACAGTGGAGAACTTGGCCAGCGGAAAGGAATGACTTGCCATTATGGGAACAAAACTGACGTGACGCCATATAGGTAAGGATACGTGATGTGATGTTTAGACAACGAACATTGTCTAACGGAATGAGGACATCCGATTTGGGGCTCAGGAAGTAAGGGACAAGTTAGATGAGATGATTGCCAGAAATGCTGCGCATCAGCCGGTGATGTGACAAGGGCTGCTTATAGCCACGAAAGACGTAAAGGCTACTGATACCAGACTGCTTATGTCAATATCGGAGACGACTATGCAGCTTGGTGGAGTGAACGTATCGTGGGCTCGAAGAAGGCACGGGAAATGCAGGAAGGAGCACGCTTCGATTTCCGAGTTTTACGTACAGTCCGCAAGTGTGTGAAATTGTGATCACGTGCCGTAAAACGCTGGAGCAATGCCAATAACCTTGTGATGGTGTGTTACCTTTGTGCCTGATACATCACTGTTGCTCGTAGCGCACATGTCCTGGCTCGTCACTGAGCAGCGAGAAATGTTGCACGAAGTGTTCGCTCCCCGTTGAGTTTCACCGCCACTCTGATGTAAGCCGCGTCAGTCCCCTTCTCCCCTGCGCAGTTTCAGGTGCATTGTGGTCACGATGAGGACAGTTTTTCATCCCATAGTGATGGGACAACGAACTGCAGAAGGAATGTCTATGTAGGTGTCCCTGCCCAAGTGTTTTCGTTTTTGCTTGTTTTTGCTTTTGTTTTTGGAAAACGCTCATGCTGGAACATACATGAGCACACAGCGACAACCCTGAAACTTTGGCAGGCCAATGTTTTCCTTCGAGTCCAGATTATGGACATTCATTGTCCATAAGCTGCTCTCAGAACCTTCCATGTTGC
The DNA here is from genome assembly GCA_030062745.1 of Capitulum mitella. Lineage (NCBI taxonomy): Eukaryota > Metazoa > Arthropoda > Thecostraca > Pollicipedomorpha > Pollicipedidae > Capitulum > Capitulum mitella. The sequence continues at coordinate 4,556,574 of CP099851.1, read as the reverse complement.
TAACCGCTTCAGACATGATGATTAAACAGCGTTTCCACAGTACGATAAGATGTACAGGCACTGCTTTCGCGCAGTGTCGAGACAGTGTTTTAATGAGTCACTGCAACCTGGAGATTTAATGTTTGACGATTGATTCCCTCGCGTTGGAGGCCAAGTGTTGTTCTTTTAGTGGAGATAATTGGCCGTATGTGTATAGCTACGCCGAAATGTGGTTCTGACGAGCCGGCCCTCCGGTCTAGAAACACCGTGGGGCTGAAATGGCTTCATATTGCTCCGTGACCCTCTTAGGAGTCCACGGAGGCACGCGCATTGTAAGCAACGTTGTTTTGAAACGTGGTGGCAGGCTATTGCCTTTTGTTCCTGCGCTTTGTGTGGCCCACGTTTGCAGGTCTGTGGAGAAAATAAAGCGGCAAAGGAAATCTGTGTGCATCGAAACTCATCTACCTAAACCAGTGAACGCCAGAAGTCCAAGCACGTACATCTTGAGTCTGATAAGCACGGTAAAGCAATCAATGCAAAATTCGCAACAACAGATGAGAATCGAACAGAAATCAGGCCACTCAACGGTGGGCGATAATCAGTCGAGGATTAGGCGGACGCAAGAACAAGCGACGATCGATAGGTTATCAGCCTGACGTAAGGACAGACGAGGATCGGTAGGTTATCAGCCTGACGTAGGATCGGTCGGCCATCAGCCTGACGAAAGGACAGGTGAGAGTGCAAGGAAATGGGGCTAACATGAGAGTCGGTCGGAAATCTGGCTGTTGTCACGAACCTGCAGGGATGACACGGTCACTGGGCTCTCGTCCGCCGCTGGGGCCCGGGGAAAGAGTTACATCAGGATTTGTTGACACATAGCGTTGTTTCTATTTGCGACGAAGTCGACTACGTTTTTTTTTTATCAAACTGGGGACAGTTATCCGTACTTTCCGCAGATTCTGGTATGTCTGACACCTAAACAGCCCCATTTCCGGTAGGCCCGGATTACTGAATCGTGGAGACGCGAGAGCGCCGCTTCCAACTGCCCAATATGCAGCCAGCTCGGAAACAGCGCCGTCAGGTTCGACATTTTCGCCAGCGGCCTCAGTCAAGACTGGACCCGGTGACGTCAGACAGCGGACCACGTGACGTCGGAGGGCTGACCGGGTGATGTCCAAAAGCGGTCGATGTGACGTCGGACTGGGTGGCGAAAGAGAGCAGACCAAGAGACTTCAGACAGGTGCCCCATGGAAGCAAAGAGCGGACACGTGACGTCTGGGACAGCTGGCCACGTGGGGTCAAAGAGGAGCTCGTGATATCAATAGCGAGCCTTCAGAAGACCGACCAAATAACGTCGGAGGGCAGAAAACAAACCTGAGAAGCGGGCCGTCTGATGTCAACCAAACCAGTGGTCTGCGAGTCGACCACGTGACGTCAGAGTGCAGCCGCGTGACGTCAGAGGAAACTAGCCGACCGACTGTTTGCCGGGTCCAAACGGCAGGGATCTCTGGCGGCAACAGTTTGAAAAACGTCTGCCACTGTCAGTGTCTGTGGTTGTGACGTCACGGCCGGGAAAGGTTCTTACTGAGGCCTGGGGCGGTCTTTGTGAGTCACGGAGCGGGACGATTTAGCCAATGATGCGGCAGACGCCACCCTGCCCGGCGCAGCGTCCAAAAGCAGCAGCAGAAACGAGGAGCCAGAGGTCAGGAAAACAGCAAATCAAGCCGTGGGTGTAACATCAATACCGAAATTACAGGCATTCAGGTACATAAATCCCGCTCAAAACAAAACAACTCGAATAGTTATGAGGTGTGAGAGCTTGGCAGAGAGTTAGCAAGCAAGCAAGCAACCCAGGAAGAAGAGCTGGAACTATGCTGAAAATTTCATGTCAGGGTACCAGAACACAAGGAAACAGCGCATTTTTTCTAAACTCGTTTGACAATTTTCCTACTTGACAGCCTTTTCTCATTTCTTCGGCCTCATCTGTTGATGCACCCTTTCATTCTTCGTTGTAATTAGAAAAGTCCCAAAGCCACGTGCAAACCCAGCGCACGGCTGTCCGGTACTCGGAGAAGGTCGGTCTATTTCGGCAATCTAGGACGGAGCTTTTATGAAGGTCGGACCTGTCAGACACTTGCTGACCACCGCTTGTCGGAAGACCTCACCGGTCCACCGAAACCGCCGAGTAAGCAAACGCAGCGAGCTTTACGACCCGCCACTGACCTCCATCCTTTCCGCAAAATCCCTGAGAGACCCGTCCAGTTTATTTTCGGCACGGCACAGTCTCGCCGCCGGACAGCGTTACAAAACCACATATGTATCATCGCAGAAGAACTATCACTGCTCGCCCACTCCACGCCACCGCATCAACCACCAAATCACGTCACAATCTGTCCAGTGACGCTGCAGTCCGTCCCGCGACATCACCGACCGAGCTGGGTTGAGCAAGCTGGCAGACTGCTGCGCTCAGCCATAGGTGTAGTGGGCGTACGCGCGGTTGGCCTCACACTGCCGGTGCAGCTCCTGTTTCAGCCGGACCACGCGGCCCTGTCGGAGCACCCGAGCGACGTCAGTCACAGAACCCAGGTCAGGTCATGTCAGGTCAGGTCACAGGTCAGGTCAGGTCTCAGGGCAGGAGAGATCATGGGAGACAGCCGTCAGGCGGGACCACGTGGCCACCGTCAGAAATTAAGCCCAGCTCAGGCAAGGTGACGTCGGTTCGTCAGGTCACGTCATATCATGAAAGGAAGCCACCAGGCAGAACCGTATGATCCGTGTCAGCCAATGACTCCCTGGCGGCCGGCCGGTGGCACAACCGCACCCGGCATCCAGCCAGCCCGTAGCCCCGATCAGGAGGTGGAACACAGCAAGGCGCACACTAGTAAAGGCGACGGACGCAAACACAAGACAGTCATACACGATGACAGGGCGTTCGGCTGGCGACTGGTCGATCCAGCGGTCCCACATGCCCAGCTGATGGGTCCTCTACAGGCTACAACAACAGCAGGAACCATCAGCCCCAGCCGGCGGGCGAGACGGCCTGACGAACGGCAGCATTAAATCCAATGTTCAGTAATCGCCAACCAGCAGAGCAGACCGCGATCACACGCCGCTGGCCACAGCCCGGCGGAATAAGATCAGGCCCGTCAATCCCGCCAGTGGGCGCGGTAGTTGTGTTTTCAGTCGAGTGCTCCGGGCACCGTCACCAAGGTCTGGTCCGGGATCGGGTGTGGTTGACCCGCACGCCACCGCCGGAGAGCGGCCGCAGGTTCGGGTGTGGTTGGCCGACCCCCCGGCCGCCGCCGCCGCCGCCGCCGCCGGGGTCAAGTGCGAACTGGGAGCGCGGCCAGCGCCGGCCGCCGGGGGGGGGGGGGCGCGTGTGCGCGCCGGATTTACCGGCTCCGCTGTCGGCAAGGCCGGCGGCGGGCTCCGGGGCCGGGGCCGGCGCCCGAACGTCGGTCACGACGCGGGTTAAACGACGGAGAGCGGCGCCGAACGAAGACGCCAGGGACACATAAGACGCTATGGGCCGAGTGGGGATAACGGTAAGATAACTGAGCGATGACGTTAGGGAGGCAACAGACTGTGAGGATACAGAGGTGACGATGAGAACCGTATGATGATGGCAAAGATGACCTGAAGGAATCCAGCCATAAACTACTGCGAGTAAATCACTGCAGCACACTACCGACAGTCCGGAAACCGCGGCGGTTACGATAATGAGTACACCGGCCCGACACCAACTCCAGGATGACCACAGACCGACCCAAAACTAACCCGCGACTGACCTGAGACCAAAGCCGCGGCCAAGCTGAGACTGACTCAAGATAAAGGCCGGGAATGACCTGAGACTGACCCAAGATAAAGGCCGAGAATTACCCGAGAACGACCCAAAATAAGGGCTGAGGATGACCGCAGAATGACTCAAGATATTGCGTAAGAACGACCCGAGATTGATCCAGTACTGACCCAAGACTGACTCAAAATCGACCAGATTGAGCCAAGGACAAGCCGAAACCGACCTGAAACTCGAGCCGACATCGAGCCTTGCGTCACCATCACCGACTCCTCCCCCGCCCCCCCCCCCCCCCCCACAGGGCGGAGTTGGCGGCGCCGACAGCGGGCCTATAGATCGGGTGTCAAGCCCGGGACCGCCCGGTGGTGGTGACAAGGCGTCCCACGCTAGTCCCATCGGTGTCGAGTATCGGACCACCACGTGGGAGAAGTGGTCCCGTGCCGGGCCTAGACCGCGGCTAGCTCACGGGTCAACATCAACAGGGCGGCGACAGCTTCTCACACTGAATCACTGCAACCGAAAACCCACCCGGTCATCAGCCGTCATAACACGTCAGACTTTTGAGGGTTGTTTTGGCCACGACGACCGTGGTGGGCGGCGACGGCTACTTCGAAACTGGCAGATCAGTCATTCAACCATTCACTTATCTCCGGAAGGGAAACACACGAGCACGTCAAGGATACTGACAGTGTGTACAAAGGACGACGAGGTGATAACCCTGACGTTCCAAAATCATCGACTGTTATTATAGCCTGCCACCCTATCGCCAAACGTCAGCTGAAATTGAGTTTAACACCTACCAATTCAACCCAAATTACGACAGGGAGCGAAAAATGCTCGCGAATGCCCGGAATTCCCAGCAGAATGTCGCAGCCCCATGTTTCGGGCTAGACGAGCATCGGTCAATGTCAACAGAACATCCCAGGACGCCTGGCGGCCGTATCGCGTACTAGCCGGGGAATGCCGGAACAGGTCCACTGCCAGCCGCGCTCGACAGACACAAGGGAAAATGGCGCACACGCCCAACGTTCGTCGAAAAGGAAGTAGTTAACAAAATCTGGCAGTTATCCTAGGTCAGATGAAGGTCAGCCGATTTCTGAAACGTTACTAAGAAACCGTTTTCATACGTCCATTCTGCAAAATTCCAACAAGGGCAAAAGCGCTCTCCAACAGAATCATCAGAAACCTCCAACGCAACAATAAGAACGCTTTGCGAACCTTACGTCGCAAACACGACTGCCGTAATCCATCCGAGTCCATACCGGCATCGAATACAAACAAGTGAGTCTGCTAAAGCGGTTCGGGTCCCACGCCTCACACCGTCAGTCACTGCCAACCCACCTAACGGTAACACAGCCTGCCGACCAGGTCAGCGGCCCATGCGACGACAATGACCCGGTCAATGGCCACATTACCATCAACAATGACCGAGTCAAAGACCTCATTACCGACATTACTGACCGAGTCACTGACCCCATTACTGGCGTCACTGCCTGGGTCACTGCCTCATTACCAGCAACAAGGACCGGGTCACAGACCTCATTACTAATGCCAGTGACCGGGTCAGTGGTCTCATTACCAGCGGCAGGGGCCGGGTCACTGACCTCGTTATTGGCGGCGCTGATGAGCTCAGCGGCCAGTCTGTCGGCGAACCTCATCTTCCTGTCCTTTTCCCGGCCTGCCTCCTTGAACCAGCGCATCGCCATGAAGGTGGCCCGCTTCTCGGTCACCGGCCTGGGCACCTGAAACGCCGAACACGTCAGACTGAAACACGGACTACGAGAGGCCTGGAACACGGACCATGACGGACCCGAAACACGGACCAAGAAAGACATGAAACACGAACCATGACAGACCTGAAACACGGACCATAACAGACCCGCAACACGGACCATGACAAACCCGAAGCATGGACCAGGACACACCTGCAACACCGGCTACGTCAGACCTGAAACACGGAACACGTCAGACCCGCAGTACGGACCAGGCCAAGCCATACTGCGTCAACGGACGGTCTCGGGATCTCAAACAACGACCGCACCGCTCCGTGACGCATCGCATAGAGCCCGGGGGCCTAAGACGCTAAGTCAGTCACGTCATACCCCACACACCGTCTGGCCTCGTATCGCATGCCCCGTCGGTTCATCCAGCCTGAAACTGCTAAAGCCAACTCTCCTCGTCGCGCCGTCCGCCCAGACAGATCACACCGGACACCTTCCCCAGTGCGATGATGTGCTGTTCAGACCGCACGTGACCTCCCCGCCCCTGGCGGTCCGGCGGCGGCTGTCCGGGCCGCCGACTGATCCCACCGGCTTCACAACAGCCCCGGGAGCCGGTCGACGCTGACTAATGGCGCGGTACCAGGCGGCGGCACGTCAAAGCCCCGGCGGCGCCGGCGGCTCGGCTGGCAGCCGGCCACCGGACCGGGCTGGGGGCAGGGCTCGGTGTGGTAGCGCGGCCGTGCAGCGAGGCTGGGGGTCACACAACCGCCTCACTCCCGAAGGTCAAATAGCTATCGACACGGTTTTACTTTCTAGACGCTTTCGTCGATATCTAGCAATGCACAATTATTGCGGGGCTCCCCTTGGTGACGAGATAATCTGATTAGCGCCGACGAAAGTTCACTTCGAAACAAATTAATATCTACGAGACTGCAATGTCTGATGCTATTAACAACAACGGACAAGCTCGACAGGCTTGTCAGAGAATGATTTGTCAAAGTTCCGCCACTCGTCTCAAATGGCCGTGCAGACGCTTCATTCACCGAGCCGAAAGCGGAAGCTGGCAGAGTGGCACGTCAGCGCTCAAATCGGTTCCAACCGGGATAAAACACAAACAAACGACCCGAAGACCTGGCCGACGGCCAGTCAGCCCGGGTGAGGCCGACTGGTTAGTTAGCAGCCCTCCGTGTGGCCCAACTTGCATCAACGCTCACCGGTGCGGAGACGGAGATAAGCCAACACTAACAGCCACCAGTACGTTTGGAGGATGGAAACAGGTGTCCTGGGAGAACGTCGAGAGACGTCGGTGCGGAAACAGACAGACGAAGACTGGCGGGTACCTGCCGGCCCGGCGGTCAACAGGATATCGGCGGCGGGGCATCAGGCTGTGGCGAGACGCGAGGTGACAGCTCCAGCCTCGCGGGAGAGGACCGACCAAGCCGCAAGCCGAGACCAGTGTTATCTACCACATGGCTTCTTTGGACGTGTAAATGGCTGGATGGTTGCAAAAAATTCTACCATCATGTGGCTTCACTGAGCGCAATGGTAGGCAGGTAAGGCGATCTACGTGCAGTGAGTACGGTAAACGCACCAAGCTGCGCTACATCAAAAATCCAATGTCGAAGACATTAACCAGCCACTAGAGTTTCCCATCTCATGGCTTGTAATATATCACGAACTAACCAGCTGGCTAACGACCGGCAGCGCTGCAGTCGTACCACAAACGTACACAGAAGGGACCACAAACGACAAAACCCACTAAGCAGGAGCAAACTTCGGATCCGGAGAAATCCCGGGTGGTCTACGACCCGAAGTCTGGGCGCCCGATACACACTCGCTACTTCCCCCCCCCCTGCGGACAGCGGTCGGCCGTTGGCCGGATGCCACAAACAGTGGAACAAGACGGAGCGGCGCAGAACCAAGACCCACCGCCGACTGCTGCAACAAACCGTAACTCTGGAGATTCGTACCGCGCTGAGTCAAGTTTGACTCAAGAGAGACGAGTCAAGAGACGCTGGGGAAACACCAGAAAGCCTACCAATTTGTGGTGATAGGCTTGATACCTTAACTGGGTGATTTATGTGAGTGAGAGGATACGCAGAATGCGCTAGATTCACGAAGCCTTTGCACGTATGCATGGTGAGCTCTGCAGTAGCATACTTAGCCCCCGATCGGTTAGCAGGAGCTGTGGTGTCATCTTCCGGACAAACCAGCGTCAGCTGACCAAAAACAATATCGCGCACAGGGTGGCCGTGCTGAGTTCTCTGGGGACATTAATCATTCTTCCGTGCCATATCTCTCTCGCTCTCTCAGGTTTTCACCTTTTCTATGCCCGGGTCAAAACAAGTCAAGCTCTGGGCCTGCGCAGCAAACTTTGTAGTACGGACCATGATCCAAACTTCGTGTCTTCGAACAGTTCCAAAAAAACTAAATGCCATTCAGTACTTCGGTAATGGTCTAGTACGTAGCGAATTACCTGCAGGCATCTGAAAATGTCATTAGCCAAGTACAGTTCCGGGAGCTCTGAGACAACGTGAGAGCTTATTACAGAACTCATCAGGGACACCGTCACGGACAGGCTCTGGACACGTTCTGCACCCCAGCTATACCGCTCGCTGCTCCAGGGAGGTCTCAGGAGCCGTCAGCCGGAGTCAGGACACGTTGAAGGTCCGCAGCCAGCCCGCAGCCGCCGCCGAGCGCCCTCCGTCGGCCCAGACGGACGCTCTGACGCGCCGTTACCGAGAGCCGGCCGCACGTCTGAGTCACACAGACCGTACCGGCTCACAAAGAGCTGGCCGCCGCTGAGTCAGGTCCCGTCTCTGCCGCGGCATCTGTGGGCCCGGCCCGGCGCCGGCCGACCCCGTCATACTGGCTGGTATGTGGCGTGGCAGGCTCCGCCGCGGCGTCTGACCGCCCGTCGTCAGATTGGTTGGTATGTGGCGCGGCAGACTCTGCCGCGGCGTCTGACCGCCCGTCGTCAGATTGGTTGGTATGTGGCGCGGCAGACTCTGCCGCGGCGTCTGACCGCCCGTCGTCAGATTGGTTGGTATGTGGCGCGGCAGACTCTGCCGTGGCGCCGGCCGGCCGGCATCAGACTAGTCCGCCTGTCTGTGGCCAATCAGCGCCTGGCTCAGCCGGGCCGACCGGCGGCGGTGCGGCCTCTGAAGGTGTCATATCAAGGCCAAAGGGCACAGCGTGCGTACTGCCGATCGCCTGACGTAGTTTTAACGGCTTAGGCTGAGAGCGCGACCGCAGAAAGAAGGTCCCAGACATTTCCTTTCACATTTTAACAGGGCTTAAATAAAGTTACACTGCATTTATAATGCAAGTAACCAATGCTCAATAATGTATGTAACGCCTCGCGAGCTTCACACGTGTCGGAGGTGATCCGTTTTTTACAGCTCCTGGCAGGCCTTATATAGGACAGGCCGTACAGACCATACTCCGACCCATCCAAGAAGCTAAGACCAACGCTTGGCGAGGCTCAAACGACACAAACCACACTCTACAGGTCCTGTAAGAATGAACAAGCCACTGGCGAATATCCAGGATACAGATCATCTCTACAGCACGGTCACAAAAAACGACACGCCCCCAGCAGGGGAACATGGGATGCACGCATCCTCACCAGCACGTCCACATGGATCGGAGGTCCAGCCTCTGGCAGCACCCGCAGAACAAATTTCCAGCCCCTGTCAGACCCATCAGACCGTCCCCCTGACGCAGCCCAGAAACCGACCACCCCGGCCGGTCCGGGCACCCTAGCTCGGCCCGGCGCCTCCCCGCCAGCTGGCGCGGCGCACCTGGTACGTGATGCCGCCGCGGACGACAGGCACCAGCTGCAGCCGGGGCCGACTGTTGTCGAGCGCGCGCAGGAACACCTGCAGCGGGTCGGCCAGCACCGGGTCCGCCGGGGCCTCCGACTGGTCCCGGGCGGCATCGTTCAGTCGCCGGATCTGCGTCCGCTTAATCCGCTCGAACGTCTGCCGCGGAGGGGAGGGGGGGGGGTCATCTGATGCCAGCAGCAGCAGTCAACGCAAGGTTGGAAGAGATGTTGCTTTTTTTGGTGTTCAAGAACATCAGAACACATGGGCTCCAAAAACATTTGGTGCTCCAAAAGCTTGATTTCGTGCCTACATCAATAAAGTACATTATAACCACACTGACAAACTCCTAACTTTGCAAGCAAATGACTCTGTCTCCGTCCAATAAGAAGCAGGTATGACATCGTAACTGACTTACACCACGAACATCAAATTAAAGGAGTATTACTCTTTCCAAAATTTTGTACTCCAAAACAAAAACTGTGCCGCGACATCGAGAACAAAAAAAGGATTTCCAGCCCTGGTCAACAGACGGTCAACAAGCCAACAGTCAACGGACCAACAGTCAAACAGCCAACAGTCGACAGCCAGTGAAGAGAGGAACAGTTAAAAGGCCAACAGTTGGCATCCAGTCAATGGACCACTAGCCAAAAGACCAACAGATGACGGCCAATGGACCCATAGTCGAAAGGCCAACAGCCGACAATCAGTCAATGGACTCATGGCAGCAAAAAGGCCAACAGCCGACAGACAATAGACCACGAGCCAAAACGTGAACATTCAACAGCCAATGGACTATTAAAAACCATCAATGAACAGTCAGCGTCGATAATTAGCTCCCTTCTCGCGAGGGAGCTGAGGCTGGACGTTACTACCAAAAAGGCGGTCGAATGTTACAGCAGAATTTATAAAACTCTACATGCAGCAGGCAAGCAGAAAATCAAGTGGTCAACAGGGTAGACATATGCCACCACATCACTGTCAGGTCAACAACAAGGGTCGGTGGTTCTGACGCCGGTAATTTGGCTAGTGGCTTAGTGGTAATACTTGAAACAAGAAGAACTTAAACGTGATATTGCACATAGGCAAGGGTGCGGAAATTTGCTGTCATTAATGTACCCCACTACTGCGACAAAGAAATCGAACTAACCACAGTTACACAGACCTAAATTTGTCTTGTTAAGTACAGGTACCAAGAAGAAACACACATCACACTTACCATTATGACACAAAAACAGATCAGCATTTGTTGTGCCACCGTTCATGCCAGAAAACGATGGGTTTTTAACATTACTTAACGAATAAAATATGTTTCAACTTTCTGTGACATCATTGACATTCATTGGGCAGAAATTTCGAACACCACAGTGAAACCCCTTATCTTACTGTCTGGATACATAAGAAATACAGCAGATGTGGACAACGTGCTTGAGGGCTGACCATACGAAAACCGATACACACTTATTCGCGAGTGGCATGTGCTAACAGAACAACAGAAAGCAAACTTCAAACTCCAGTTGGAGATTTTACCTTTGAAACCAGGACCTGTGCAAGATCTTTGTCGCCGCCTTTCATAATAATGTTTGTGAATTTTCTGAAAGAAAACCACAGCCATTAGGACAACAGAAATAACATCACCAGCTGACCGCGTGCAAGCAATGCTCCAACCGCTCATGCCGAATGCGGGGAACAATACGTCCATACCAGCGTACGTCATACCTGCCAGTTGTCAAAATTTTATGGCATTAACGTATTAAGGTGCCATGCTTTTGGTCTGAAACCACTAAAATGTTACGTTTATCAAGCTTTTTTTGACACGATGGCATCTAGGAACTTGTCATAATTAATCCTCGCTGGATGTAAGGATTTTTAACTTCACCCGTAACGGGAGGGGGTGGTTTGGATGGACAAAGCCATCTTCCTATCTATTTTCCTCCTAAGATAGAGCGGCGAAACAAAAGGGAGCACGCAGCGCATTTCTGATTGTGATGAAGCCTGTTTGACCCCTTCAGGTGACATGGTCGCCTCCAGGTCACGGCAAATGAGAGAATAACGTCGTTTGCAGTCTCCTCCACCATCGCACTTATGTTATCAGAAAACAGTCTGCAAACGATACCCTTGTAGCCACTTGCTTTTAAAACTGATTGGATGTTGTAGTTGGTGATTGTCTTTTCCTTTGGTTCAAATTATGGTCAATGAAAGGTCAAATGGTGCTGCAAATGCCAAAAATGATGCTCTTTTATGCAGACTAGAGTTCTGACCATAGACTGCAGTAAAAAGAGATGACAGTATTGACATCAACACCCAAAAAGTACCCTGAGACCAGTACAACGTGATTTTGGGATCACACACAATGAGGGACCTTGCTTGACCTTAAAGAAGTCACCAGCCTTTCACGCCAGATATGCTGTCATGGATATGCCGAAATACTCCTGCATCTAACATTGCCTTTACATCTCATCAGCCATCTGAGGAAGGAGCAAAAACATCACTAAGATGTGGAATAATGGCTTACAAGCCCTTTAGGAATGCCATAACTTGGTAACCTGACATGAACCAACTGTCATTTTAGAAAAGAGTGGAAAGGATTAAAGATCAGCTACTGGAGATTTTAAGCCCATACCATGAGCTGTTAGCCAGCAGTGTATCAAAAACCTCATGAGGATTACCTCTAATATGGAACTCCAACTTTGTGCTCCTGCATCCACTGACTGCTACAATCAAGAGGTGACTGTAAAACCAAACTGTTGCAAAGTCCCAAATCCTACTTTGACTTGATAACAAACCAGCATACATGTTCAGTTCACTGCAGCTTACTTCACAGCAGGATGGTCAAAGACTGATGATGTGAAGTCATTGGGGGCTGCTTTGATGGGTGAGAATGCCAACTGTTCTTTGACATCCTTGTCCTGCTCCTGTGGAAGCAGTGGCTCCTTGTATGTTGGTGGGTACTGCGACATCGCACGCCTGAAAACAAAGAATACCATTATGAGTGGTTTTATGCATACATCCAAACAAGATGTAACAGTGCATAAACTTACTCCTGTACATGACATTACAGATTCCAAAAACAAATAAGACAGATGTGTCTTGAGTCTAGTGGAAAGGAATAAGGGGATCAGTCAGCAAGCAATGCAATACAACTGCAAATCCCATAAGCAGTTAATGGGCCTATGTGATGTTATGGGAATGTATGCCAAAAATTGGCTGGAACCATTTCTGACAAAAAATGCAGCTTCTATGCTTTACTGAGATACAATACACAGTTAGATTTACCTTATTCAGAATTATTTTTGCCAATGATAATAAAGGTACAAAATTTACCTAATTACATTCACCAGACTATAAAAATATGTGTGCAAAATAAGTGTTATCATCAGGTTTTATTAAACAATACAGAAGGACACATTTTACATAGCACAGTGGATTAAAAATAGCTATACTTACACCTTTGGAAGCTGCTGTCTCCATATAACATGAAGATTTTTTAACATGGTTGACATGATGCTTGCATTCATCTCCTGCAAGATACCAGAGCACATGAGCACATTTTCTTGGGACATGTGGTCAGTTGGAAGTTTAGGTGCTTTGACCACAAACAAACAAAGACCTATTTCAGTGATTCATGTACAACACCAGAGACATGATGACAAAATGTTTGAGTTAATTTTAACATAACACCATAAATATAAAAAAATTGTAAAAAACAAAAAACCTGTGAAAAATGTAAGTAAGACTGTTGCTGAAAAAAATAGAGTTCAAGTGGTCAAGGCAGCAATATAACACATTTGTACCTTCTCACAGACCACTTCTTCCATATAAATCATGTAAAAGAGCAAATAAACTTCCCTATGAATGAAAGAAATGTTGACACTACTGGTGTCATTTCAAAGGAAATGAAGTTATATTCCACCATAAACAAATGCACCATGACTTATGGCACCATCTTGTTTACATTGCCTTTGCTCCAAGGATACCCTATATACTGCATAGCATTTGATGACATCATTAGTATAGGATACTCAAGGTCCAGGCTAACAAAAGGGATGACCATGGGGCATAATGTTACACCAAAGGCTCTACAGTATGACAGAGGAGCAGTATAAGGTACTAGAGTCAAACAGACCAGCAAAGGGTGTGACTGGAATTGGCTCTGTCCAACAGAGGTTAGGTCACATATCTTAAAAGGTTAGGTTGGGTTAGATTAGGCCAGGACAGGGTAGCTTAAGTTGAGGCAGACTGAGTAATCTGGTAATCTTATTATTTATTACATTTGATTAAACTGATAACATCAATGACTCCAAAATACCTCAGCACTGGGAATATTATTTCCAGATTTGTTTTAAGAAAATACCAAAAGAAACCAAACAGATAAGTGGTGCGGCAGCCAGTAAAGAACTGAATGACAACATTATTTGGTAATTTTTCACATTCCTCATCTTGGGATGGTATTATGCAGTGTCACATCACAAGTATTTGCCCTAACCCATCTGCTGTATGTTTTTTAGACCTTTTGTACTATTTTAGCCCAAAGACAAACACTCTGCTGAGGTGTACTTCATGCCTGCCAAGGCAAAATAACTATCCTGGTGGAGCGTGCCCAACATCCAGGAGACCTTTTCAAAATGAGATGATCATTTATTCAAATTAAAGGAAACATGACTTCATATTTTACCGTATATTTCATTTATGCTACACAAATTTGCAGAAATGCTCTCCTGATATATGCAGATGCACCTTCAGCTTAATTCTTTCCATCCTTTAGTTTGGAGAATATCATGTTATTTAACTCCATGATATTCATCCAAATAAAAATAATGGCGTGGTGAAACGGCAATTAATGCTGGAATTACAGAACTTAAGGACTAATTCGGACAAGCCAATAAACCTGTACACGGCCTCCCCTCCAAAAAAGTACCAAATCAGCGAATCAGACTACGTCCAGATCAGACAGAACCCTGAGCTGTAAAATATCACATTCAATGGTACACGACACCATTAGTCTTCCAAGTACTTCAGACAACCGCTGCAACAGACACTTCAGCTTTTCGTCACGCTTGCGCCATGTCTGCAATCGTAGCTCTGAGGATAACACCCTAACAAATACTGGCGCATTTTTTCAGCACCTTAGGCTATGGACTATAGACCCACGTGCAAAGAAACGAAGGGCTAATGCTAGTTATGGAATGGACATGATTATTCAAATGAAAAGAACACTAGCCGGTGTCCAGTTAGGTCGAACATCCAGTCCGTTTCTCCCTAGGACATTATCCTTCCGACACCAGTAATCGTACTCTTTTTGACCAGCATTATAATTGCGAACCCGGCGCAAGCGTGACGAAAGGTTGCAGCTTTGATCGGCATCCGGAAGCTGTTTACGGACGTCTCACTGACGCCTGAGACTCGGACATGAGGAAATGGACGGATGTCTGAACCCTAGAGACCGTACGTCCTTACAGCAAATAAACAAACGAAACGTAAAATATTGACCTCAGTACGCCAGTGGATAGAGACTGGTGTTCGTAACCGCAGGATTGTGGGTTAGAGTCTCGACGCTGCCAGCTCTCAATCTGTAACACGTGAGGTGAGGATTGGATACCGGATACTTGTGCCCAAATGGCTGTGTGCTCTAACCCAAACTAACCACCCAACCTCATAAGCGATATAGACGACTGACGGACGCCTGACGGGACACAGCACTTGACACAAGACTGGACATCTGAGCTCGAGGAGGTCAAAGACGTGTTGTAACAAACTGTAAGCTATGCACAGATGACTGACTGATGCCTGATGAGATGAAGACTCAAGGCATGTACACTTAGTGCAAGGGACCATGTGTTGGGACTCACAAAAAACAAAAGAACACAGCTATATGCTCCTAACTCAGGAAGAACAAGAATAAGGAATTGAAGGCTGAGACTGACTGATGTTTGATGAGGCACAAGATTTAACTCAAGACAGGTATGCTTGAGCCCAAGGGGCTATGCTCCTAACTCACAACAAGCAAACAAACATAACCTGTAATATGAATGAGCCCAGAAGGCTGTGTGTCCTAACTCACAAACAAAGAAAAGTAATGTGTAATATGGGAAGAGAAATGATTACTAAAGATGTGGATACCTGAGTCCAGGAGGCTCTGCATCCTAAGTCACAGTATACAGATGAATGGGAGTGTCATTGTTGGGCTTTGTGCTGAGTGACCCTTGATGAGACACTTGACTGGACTCAAGACTGGATGCCTGAGTGCCAGAAATTGTATTTATTTTGTCATGCATGTGGCATTTTACATTTTGTGGTGCTTATTCTGTTTTCCTCCCTCTCTGAGTGTTAAGCTCCTGGTAAATACCACTAGAACTACTGTTGTTTGAAATACTGTTACCTGAAACATCAACATTGCAATTGTGGAACATATTATTATTATTACTATGACTAGATCAGTATAGTTAAGCTTGAAAGATGTAATGGACAGGGCAGATGTTTAAGAAGATGGTTTCCAAGATTGGTGCCTAAATCAGTTAAAAAGTTGGATATAACTGCCCCATTCTAAAGATGGCCTTACACTCTTATTGTACCCAGCACTACCTCCATTTTTCAAGTAATAATAAATGTGACATTCTGTCATATGTCACTGTTGGACATGTCATGGATGTGAAACATAAGAAGCAGTCATACAAATCAGGATTTGTCAGTTCTTTTCAAATGGTAACTTCAGAATGAGGCAGTAGGTAATTGTGAAAAGAGCCATATCATTGGTGACTAGAGAAATTGAAAAATGATTGCCATTCTTTTTGTGCACTGATGCACAAGATGCTAGGTTTGGCACAACTACTACCCTGCTGGTTAAACAGTATGGCTTTTTTGTTGTTTGTTGTGAAGGAGTTTCAGCAGCTTGGTTTCTGGTGTGACTTACAATTCATGTGGATGTCTGTTCAGCATGTTATTTTAACATGCACATGCTTCCATTCTCCAGTCTGTTCGGTGCGGCGGTCCGTCGCCTGGCCGCTACATGCCGCGGAAACGGCAGAGAGCGGTGGTGACAGAGCGGGTCTCCAGGCAGGGCCGGCAGTCGCTGGAGCCGCCACCAGCGCCCCCGCCGGCCGCAGGCGAGGATCAGACCGAGCCGGCGCCATCAGGCCAGGTGGGAATCGTCGACGGCTGCGGCAGGAGGGCTGCTTCGCGGCGGTCGGCTGTCGAAGCCGCCGGGCAGGGCAGCCGCGCCGGTATGTGCCATGACGTTGAAATCAAGAAAGCAGTGGCTCCAGTGTTGGAAACCTGGTCTTTCTTCCTGGTGTCGGAGTACAAATTCCCTTTTGGAGTGTAAAATGTCATGCCTTTGTGTGAGAAACATGGGATAACCTGGTGCTTTGCAAGCATATGTGGCCAGTAGGGGCGGATTCAGCGGCTCCGTTTGGGGGGGGGGGGCAAACCAGTTTCCTGGGTCTATGTGGTAGGTCAGCGGAGTCATTGACAGGGGGGGAGTGTGAGGGAAGGCGACTGGCCCTGGGTTCGGAGTGTACTTCAGCGGCCGAGTATGGATGATAAACCATCAACCGGGAGGAAGGGGGGGGGCGCTGGGCAACTTCAAATTGGTTGAGTAGGAATATCCATGTCATTTTAGGGGGGAGAGGGCAAGGGACCATTTTGGAGTGCAAGTTTTCCATCTAGTATAAATCTTTTGGTGCTTCTTGACACCAGAAAACCAAAGTTCCAACATTGGGCAGCTCTTTTGGCAGGTTGACGATCGACACGTGGTCCTGCTGTGGGTGTTATTTGATTCGGCCTGTCGCTCGTTTCGCAGGATGATCCGCTCGTCGCTGGGGACGCCGACCCCTGCTCGGACCCGGCCGCCGACTTCCTGCCGACCCTGCGGAACATGATGCTCTGCATGGGCGACTGGCCGGCGCCGCGGGCCGACGCGGCCGCCCTCCTGGAGTCCGTGCTGGCGCGCGAGATGACGGCGCTGGTGGCGCGCGCCTGGCGCGCGGCCTGCCAGCGGCCGGGCGCCGCCGCCGGCCAGCTGCAGCCGGAGCACGTGCTGCTGGCCGTGCGCCGCGACCGGGTCATGACGGCCCGCCTGTTCGCCTACCTGGAGCTGCGGCGGCTGCACGCGGCCGTGCGCGGCGGCGAGCTGGAGGATCCGCAGGGCGCGGCCGACTGCGGCCTGCTGGCGCGCTGCCGCGCCCTGCGGCGGCAGCTCGGCGATGACGCGACCCCGCCGCCGGACGACGCCGAGGCGCCGGCGCGCCGCGCGCGGCTCGACGGACTCACGCGCGCCATGAGCGCCGCGCAGTACGCGGCGTTCGCGGCGGCGCGCGGCGCGGCGGCGCAGCGGTCGCCGCGGAGCCGCGCGTGGCTGGCGCGCCGCTGGCCGGCGGGCGCGCCGCCGCCGACCGCCGCCGCCGCCGGACTGCTGCTCTGCGTGTTGCGCGAGCTCGTCGCCCTGCTGGCGGACGCCTGCCTGCTGGTGCGGGAGGAGCGACGGCCGTCGGCGAGCGCTCCGCAGCTGCCGGCCGAGTCGCTCGGCCCCGAGCACGTCCGGGAGGCCGTCCGCCGCCTGCAGATGGCAGCACTTGCCGCGGGCCGACACCCTCCTGGTCACCTGACTGGTCAGCGGTGAACGGTGGGAGGGGCTCGTCGGCTTCCTTACGGTGTACTGGCGGCGTCTGATGCGTTCAGCGCTGGGCTATGCTGCCCACCAACGGTGGCTGGCCAGGGCTGAATGCTGGTGAATAACCTCTGTGAGGGACTCAGAGGTACTCTGGCTGTGTGTGCTGCCTGCGCTGGTGGACGGAGGCAGGACACTGGTGGTTTGCCGTGCGCTCAAATGCCGACAGCGTTCTGTGCCAGTGCTGGGAGGCAGTGACGTATTCTGTGCTGGAAAACCACCAGGTCTGCGGACTGGTGGTCTGAGGCGCTGCTTCCTCTGTGTCTTGTGGCTTTATCCAGAGGACACCAGCAACAGTCAAGTGCAAAGCTGTGGTAGGAGTGCAGGGCATTGAGTGATGCTGATTCTTCTACAATCGCTTTGGAACACCAATACATCCACCTTCAGCTGGTCTTTTTTTCAGCTGGTCTGGAAAAAATGCACGTATGGTTCCAGCAGTTCAACGAATATCGGGCATATTGGTCGGAAACTGAAGCAGTTACGGCCAACCCATCTCGTGGTTTTTCGTGACAGCTACACAGCAAGCTGCTATGGTTACTAGGCGGCTCAGTCCCTGTGTCTGAATTCCCTGTGAAGTGTGTTCTTCCATCATGCGGTGGGCCTCGTTTGAGCGTGACATCGCTGTACTATGCAACGGAATAATGACACCGCTGCTCTGGCTTCAAATATTCCACGGCTTTCCCGACTTCATGTGTTTCGGTATTGTCACTTCTACGGACCATTCTGCTGTCTACGGGCGATTCAGGCTGTTCTGGCCGCATTTTGTGTTGACCATTTGGCTTTAATGGCGTCGTTGCGTCGCAAGTTTTGCGTTGGCCAGCACTGAGTTATGGATCTGCTGGTACGCGGACAAATGGTGTAATCAACTGTGCAAAACCCACTGTGCCTGTGCTGTGCATGTGGTGCTTCAGAGAATGTTGCCCAGAGAATGCGCCAAGGAATACCATAGAAAACTGACGTCAAGAGATCCAAAGAACACGTCATGAATAACTGTGACGTCAGTGTATATATAGATATATATATATATATATATATATATATATATATATTTATATCGCATATATTGTATATTCCGCGCATAGCCATCATGACCAAGTAATGTTTTCCTTGCTATTGCACATCTGATGCGTCTGTCATAGCTAGGCTGTCCATCATGGAACTCTGTCTGTGAATCTCTTATTATCTCTAGCTGCGTAAATATCCACTATTGCCTCAGAGCAAAGCAGTCGATTCATATTATTATGTTGATGACCCGTGTGAATAGTAACCGACATTGCCGCTTGTTTATTAATGGAGTTCATTTATGATATGCATAGCGCTTCGAAGCATATCGTCATACAAAGAAAAAAGTGGTGAAAACGGCGGAATGTGCCCACACATGGACAAAGACAACGGTAAATGGACAAAACACACATTCAAGCGAACGGCACAGAATTCCGAACTTATCTGCACATTTATTCCACGACGCGCGGTTAGGGTGCTGATATTCTTCGATGTGATCTCGCTGATGATCTTTCGTGCTCACTTGGGTGGGATGGGTGCTTTCTACCGTACACATTTGCGGCAGCGAAGGGCCTCCCCATTAGTCAACACCGTGATTAAAAGGTCTCGTAACGGTATAAAAGGCCAAGCAGCCCAAAGTGCAAAGAATTTGTTCAAGGCTGAAAAGTTCCAATGCCTAATTCATCACCAAGCAGGAATGGAAACGCTGTTCGCAATGCTTCACGAATTTCCGGAGCAGGGATTTTTATGACGCCCGTTTTTTTCGGTTCCGTTTCGCACCACCTTTCCCGCCGACTCCTGATCATGCGGCGACTCCTGCCAGGTTTCAGTTCAGATCTCCGCTGACGTGCATCACTCGCACCACGGCCTTCTCTTTGTTTAGTGCACCGCCGTTTGCCCGTCCCCAATGCATGCTGTCATGCTCTCCTGCAAAGGTGAGAACACCGTCGCACTAGTTTTACGTCAAGAATGTTCGGTAGATCTCCAATCTCAGTACCGACTGTCAGACAAATGAACACTCTGGGGTTCATCGGTTTGCAGGTTGATGGGGCCTATGCCATCGCGAATGTTTTTCGTCGCTGCGTTCATCAACCTGACCAAGAAGCTAAATCTAACGATGACGCTGACCTCAGGAATATGCTGTCCACATTAGTCGCTTTCGAGATCATCCAGCTTTTGATAACTGAAGGCGTTACCAATGAAGCCCATTCTTCGCACGCATCACCATGGGCCTCCTGCTAAATTTCGGGATTATCGGCTTCGCGTTGGCAACACCAGTAGCACAGGACATTTTTCCATGGACACCACAGGCTCTCCAAATGATCCCAAAGTCCCCAGTTCCTCTGGAGACAGCCGTGCATTACCTGACACCTGGCCACCAAAAAGCTCGTCCTTGATTAGCGCCCTGGCGATTCACTACCCGACTCAATGAGCTGGGACTGGTTTCCTCTTCTGATCCAAATTGCGATTAAGAAATGTGAATCTATACAATTCTGACTCGCGACTGAAGTGCGAAATTACTGAATCTGTTCAGAACCGGGCGCAGGCCCTCAGCGATCGTTCCCTGCTGACCTCTGGCGGCCGGAGGTGGTCGGTGGCGGGCGGGCGCCCGGGGGCCGGCGCCCAGGCAGCGCAGCACCAGGTCCTGCAGCACCGCCACCAGCGTGAACACCGACCAGCCCAGCAGCAGGCTCAGGTTGCCGCCGAAGTCCGCCACCAGGTCCGTCAAGCTGTAGGCCGGCTCCTCACCGTGGACCTACCGGACACGGGATCCGTGAGACGGTGGGCCTACGGGACACGGGGTCCGTCAGACGGTGGGCCTGCTGGACACCGGTCTGTCAGACTGTGAACCTGTAGGATACAGGGTCCGTTAAACTGCATATCGTGATCATTACGGTCATGGTAGTGACAGAGTCATTAAGAAAATCCCGCTAATTTAAGAGGCCCTGCATATTCTGCCTCTTGGGAATGCTTGGACTATTTCTGTTATTATTACCATGTAATTGTTTTTGCGAAGGTCGATTAATATCGGGAATGCCTGAATTTCGGTGCAAATTTTGGGAGTTTTCAGTCGGCGTTTCTCCTGCCCCTATTCTCTCTTGGCCCTGTTGCTGACCTCCATGACGGGGCTGAGCCTGAACACGACGGAGACGTTGATCGCCGGGTCCAGGTAGTTCTTCTGCTCGCGCAGTTTGGAGAAGACCAGTGCCCTGCGCTCCACGACCAGGTTGACCCGGTGCTGGCGGCAGCGTTCCTCGCAGTCGGCTCGGAAGCCGCTCATCTTCTCCCAGAGTAGCACCGTGGCGTCCACGTCCTTTCTGCACGGTACAGCAGAGCACATGGTGCCGAAATGGGCCGCTCGCGTTCGGCGCAGACGGTCCGTGCAATGTGCACACTACTGATGGCATTACGGTTATGCTCGCAGAAAAATACGTCTTTAACATTATTTCCGTATATTAACATAACACATTTCATTATAACATTATTTATATGCGATGCATTCCGCGTACAATCCGCGCGGGGGAGGAGGGGGAGGGGCGGAGTGCGCGTTCATCTTCTCGTGTCAAAAATGGGTAAGATAGAGACAAAGGGGGGCGGCAATGAAACGGCGTCAGGGCATCCACTGCGAATGTCCCATTTTGTGCGTGAACGTTAGTTACAGGACCCATTGGAAAAAAGCGCAGTACATGGGTGTTTATGCAGCTGACGGCTTCTGCTACGGAGCCCTGCAGCACCAACGCCAGTCGTAGCATAGACCTTACGTGCGATGCGGACCGGTGGATCGGACGATGCCCACCTGGTTTTCAGCAGCGGCAGGTGGGGCACCTTCAACAGCTCCACATCCCAGAGGCCGGCCCGGCGGCCCACCCGACGGTAACACTCGACGATCTTGGCCTCCCGGTAGCACTGGCGGCAGAGCGGCGGCAGAGGTCACTGTCTGCTGCGGCAGAGCGGCGACGGAGGTAACTGTCTACAACGGCAGAGGTCACTGTCTGCTCAGTCAGAGGTCACTGTCTGCTGCGGCAGAGCGGCGACGGAGGTAACTGTCTCCAGCGGCATAGATCACTGCATGCTGAGTCAGAGGCCACTGTCTACAGCGGCAGAACGGCGGCCGAAGTCACTGTCTGCTGCGGCAGAGGTCGCCGTCTGTCGAGGCAAAGCGGCGGCAGAGGTTGTCGTCTGCTGCAGGCCGTCTCTGCCCAAGGTCGCCGTTTGGGTCCGACGGAGGTGATTGAACAAACGTACCTGAGACAGAGTGAGGCCAGCGGTGCCGAACGACCGCGCGAGCGTGATGCCAGACTGCTAAAATTTGGTGTGATGGAAGAAACGACGGCCTGTTATGCGATGTCGTGCTTGTCCCATTTTGTGGGTTAGGCTTTCCACCTTGGCGCTATTGGAGCGGTAAGGCGCCGGCCACCAATTCAGAGCAAGTTCTTCCCAGGTGATCCCTGTCGTGTCTCTTGGACTGGACCTGACCTGAGCAGTCAGAGCTGCTGGACCCTGACCCTGACCTGCCGTTGCGACAGGACCTAGCCCGAACTCCCACCTTTTCCTGGTCGTAGTTGGGGTCGGGCAGGCAGCCGCGGTACGAGTTGAACTGCTCAAGGCGGACGGTGACCACGGTCTGCATCATCACCCGGCCCACCACGTACTGGGCCGGGTACTGCGTGCCCGACGTCTGCGGCAGCGACGGCGTCACGTGCACGAACACGTAGTAGGCGTCGGCACCGGCGGAGAACTCGCCGAACGCCTTCAGCCAGAGCGAGACGGTGATGCTGCGGCGGGCCGCCTCCCGAGGCCAGGCCGGGTCGAAGGTGAAGCAGTGGTGGCCGCGCGGCGGCAGGATGACGCGCCGCCAGCCGCCCAGCGGTGACCCCAGGTCGGCGCCCACGGGCCGGCAGGAGAGGCCTCCGGAGCGACACCGGCGGAGGGCCGAGGTCAGGTTCAGAGCCGTGTCGAACGAAACCTGGCTCAGGTTCACCTCGCGGTTCATTGCGTACGCCATCAGCTGCCGGCAACAGCGACGGCAAGGTTAGGAGCCACTGCATAGTACTGACCTGAGGAGTGATGGTCTGCTCTGCAGTATCTCACCGGGTGAGAGGCGGTCTAACCAGTATTTGATCTAAGGAGTAGTGATCTGACCAGTAAATGACCTAGGGCGTGGAGGTCTGACCAGCATCTGACCTGAAGAGTGGCGGTCTGACCAGCACTTGACCTGAGGAGTGGCGGTGTAACCGACATCTGACCTGCGAAGTGGCGGTCTGACGAGCATCTGACCTGCGGAGTGGTGGTCTGACCATCATCTGGCCTGAGGAGTAGAGGTCTGACCAACACTTGACCTGAGGAGTGGCGGTGTAACCAGCATCTGACCTGCGAAGTGGCGGTCTGACGAGCACTGACCTGCGGAGTGGCGGTCTGACCAGCATCTGACCTGAGGAGTGGCGGTTTGACCAGCATCTGACCTGCGGAATGGCGGTCTGACCAGCACTTGACCTGAGGAGTAGAGGTCTGACCAGTACCTGACCAAGGGAGAAGCAATCTGACCAGCATCTCACCTGAGGAGTGACAGTCTCGTTGCGGGTGTTGGCCGGGCAGAGGGTGAGCCGCGGGAACTGGGCCGGCTGCCGCTGCACCGTGCTGACCAGCGCGTCCCGCCAGTACTCCTGCACCTTGCTGCCCGACAGCAGCACGCACAGCGAACCGCACACCACCTTCAGCGTCACCAGCACCAGCGTCTGACCGTGCCGTCGACACCAGTTGGGCCGGCGGCCGGCAGCGGGCGCTGGACCCGGGTGCGCCCCGCCTCTCCCGGACATGACGTCACGGCTCTTGTCTCCGGCTGGCGGCCCCCGGTCAGCCCGGGTCACGACCCGGTCACCGCTGCCGCCCACGGCGCGAGACCGACTGACCCGCCCGGCCCGCCGCCGTCGACGACGCGAACACGGAACGACGCGTGCACCAGACACGCGCGCGCTCAAAAAAACCGACGCGAACTTACCGCGCGGCGAAGCAGCTCGTTACGCCTTGGAGAGCATTGATCGCCGCGGGGCATTCGGCCCGGCGGACGGCGGTCTCAATGTCGGCCGGCGCAGCTGTCGGGGCTTTGAGCCCCGGAGGAGCCGCCTCCCACAGACGCGGCGGCCGCCGGCCGTCCGGCGCATTGTGGCTGCCCGTCCGACCGTCAGGGGCACGAGCACGCCGGCCATACACGCCGAGTGCTGCCGCCGCGGCGCCGGCGAGCCCGTCATACGCCGGGCAGGCGGCAATAGCGCGACCATGTTACCGCTGATGGGTGTGTGGTTAGCGCAGCCGACGATGGTCACGTGACGCGCCGGTTTTCGCCGGTGACGTGGGAGCGAGGACTGAGTGGTCCGTTGGCTGTGTGGGAACAGCGAGGGACCGTCATTTGGAAGCATTGAAAATGAGACGTAACGAAGGTAACAGTCCTCAGACTCTGGGTTCCATAGGAAAGTACCAAACATCAAAATTGTCAAAAGCTAAGAGGTTGATTCCATGCGCCGTAAGGCTTCGATCTCTTCCATCGTGCGACATACTTCGTTTGAGTAACTCCGCCTTCATCGAAGTTAAAGTTTAATCTTAATTGCTTGTCAGCAAATGCGCACATGCCGGTTCACTGCATATTTGCACATGCAGGATGGAAATTAGTAGTCGTGAGTGTCTACTGAGTTTTCATAAACAATCAATTATCGTCCACAGTGACGACGTTAACAAACTGGACAACATTTCTTCATGTAACACCAGCCAGTAGTTTACGTCTTGCGCTTCGGGGGCGTAGATGATATTTCCTCCTATAGACTTTCTTTTCTTGGCCAATGTTAGTACCTTGGCCTTCTAATGTATTGCACCTTCTCAATATAAGCGCACATAGCCAGCGAACACATTCGATGAATGATGGGGCGCAGTGGAAGTGAATGATGACGCGAGTGAATTCCCTCCGGAAGAGATAGAAACGCGGGGTTCATGATGTCGGAACGCTGCTTAAAGATAGTTTACGGGGGAACGACTTCTCAAGGTTCTGGTATTTGCCTGTCACCAGTCCATAATCTGGTGGACATTGAAGCCGAAGAGGCTGCCTCTTGCATTTGCCCTCGACAGCCTTACTGTACATTCTGTGGATTATATAGATGTCTTCAGGGGCGCCGACTTCTGTAAATGATTCGGGGTAGACCGAGCCGAGGGCCCGAAAATCTATACTCCCCTCAAATGTGGTTTCTGAATGGGTTTAGCCCACTATATTTTGACCAGGGGAAATTTATAAGCCTTATGACACTATCTGAAAAAAAATGCATATATCCCTACATATGTATATATATGTACATATATACATAGGCAGAAAGATAAATAGATAGATAGATGGATGGACAGATAGATAGCTTGGTAGATAGACGGATAGATAGATAGATGGATAGGTAGATAAAAAACAGAAAGATGGATAGATACATCATCTTAGGCTTTATTCTTTACTTTTTCGTACCTGTTATCTGTTGCGGCCGTTTGTTTTCGTTATTTTTGTCCATTTCCATAACGGTATGAAATATTGGGGAGCCCAAACCAGCATTTTGGGACGCAGATCAACATTGGGGGCTAGAGCCCTCTCAAAAGAATGCATATCGACATCCCTGGATGATTTAATACTGAGCCACTCTTAATCAATTTGACACTGGAATTTTAATGCAGAGTGTGGGAATATGACACAGAAAAGGCAAGAAAATTTCAACGCTATAGCGTCAATGGTTTGGCTTAGGCACCAGAAATTCAACGAGGGATAGACCTCTCACAACAATACCGTACATGATGAAATGATGGAATTTTGCTGTTGATGAAATGAAATGCTCTCATGGAAACTGTTCACGATATGGCCTGTTTTGTAGGTACTGGAAGCCTTTACAAGATGTCTGAGTTTGTACAAAAAACATGAAATGATCAGGGTTTGGAATTCCTACCCAAAATATCTCACAAGCACAGCTGAAGACACTTCGTCGCGCTGTTCACTAAAAGTGAAAGTTGACGATGCACGACCCACGTCGCATTTCAGTGACCAACCGTTGCTGCAACTGTGCTTCAACTTCAGTATTCATGTCCCGCCATCTTGTTCCGTACTCGTTTTGTTCTACCGTTACCCATGCCGCACAGTGGACAAGACGTTGCATCATTATTTTGCAGCCGTGCGGAATTGATTTCAGTGCGATTACATAGCTCTGCAGCTAACCTAGTGCACAAACCACCGCAATGCCACGAAAGCCATCAGCCATGCTGTACATCAATTTACTAGACAGCTCAATGTATCGTTGAGAGTGTTATGAAAGACAGATTGTGGTGTCTGCTGTTCAAACAATATGCTAAAACAGCAGATGAAGCGTTCTTGTTTTTTTTTCTGTACAATGCTGTAATAGAGCCCAGGTAGAGGGGCGCAGCCAGGATTTTCTTAAGGAAGGGGCCCAGGAGCTCAGTGTGAACTGAAATCACACGATAACCGTCTGCCGGGAAGACGATGTGCAATGGTTTTCGCTAAAACTGCGGGACTAAGGGAGGGGGCCACGGGCCCCCGGCCCTTCTTGGCCGCGCCTCTGCTCAGGTAACACGAGTGTGAAGAATCATGAGGCACGTGACAGCAACAGCATAAGTAAGTAACCTCTTGCAGCGGAGCGCTACGCCAAAACGTCCACGTGCGAGGGACCAGTCAACAGACTGCCAGTATAGCCACCCAAAGGCTTGCCACGCGTGTGTTTGGCAGCCTACAGCCAGCTATTCCCTCACCGCATAACAGACTCGGTCAATTCCGTTCTGTACGGAAGGAGAAATTCCGAGTTTCGGGCCCTTTTCATATCAATGTGCACAGGTAAACAACAACCCGCAGCAAACTGTCGGACAGACTTAGTCCGAGATCTATCGTCAAAAACTGCACCGCAGGTCAAGCATGTAATCCTTGTTGACCGGCGTCTGATATCTGATTTTAGGGGAGATCCAGCGACCAGACCCGGGTGTGCCACAGAACGGAGTGCCAAGAGCGCACGCGCGCCGCCACGCAGCCCTGCTGCAGCGCGCCACGATCCGCTGATCCAAACCCCGCCGGCCAATCGGATACCCAGATGGCTTATCATGGTGTCACCCGCATCTGCCGAATTATCTTGCACAACACTCACACGGTGGAATGGGACCTACACCTAAGGATAAAACAATGATTTCTGCTAAACTATGGCACCTTCGTATTCAAAATTCAGGTAATAGCAAGTTTATTTACAAACCTACGGAGCGTAGGGTGGAGAAGGACACCAAGGAAACTGCATACGTGGTGCTCTCGTTTTGCAGGGAATATTCAAATGTGGAGAATTGGGAAACCCGTGCCGTAATACCGGACAACCAGGCTTCCTAAAGACGCACATCTTGAAATATGGAATATACGATATGAAAATATATATCATAATTCCTCCTGTAAAATCCGGTGCATCAGGGCCATGTCGGCTGGGGGGATCCCAGCCAATGACCGCTAAATCCCTCCAGTACACAGCGAAATCCCCCTTAGTGAAAACGATGTTTTACCAGCAGCTTACGGCTGGCCAGGTCTTTGACACGCTTCAGGCAGAGACTGAGTAATAAGTAGATAGTAATAAGAGTAATAATAGTAACTCTGCATGCTAAAGCAGCTATTTGTGAATAGAAAGGATGGAAACGGAAAATGAGCTCGGAGCTGTTTTTGTGTTTGTTTTCTTTGGAAAACGTCAGACATGTTTTAAATTCCGTCACTTGAAATTTGACTGGCGTAGATAAGTGCAAAGAGTCGGGAGAAAAATATCTAGGGTATAATATACAGAATAACAAAGAACAAAGAACAAAGAAGTGTTCTCTCGAAAAATACAGGATAACAAAGAAGTGTTCTTCGTGCTTGTGATGATTCTGCTGAATTCCGTTCTGATTTATTCAGTTTCATGCGCGGCTGCGAACGCAAGCGAGATAAATCAGATCACGCAAAAAATATGGCAAATCCTGCTGGCGGGCCCATCAGATACAGAAGCGGCAGCCGACGACCTTCGGCCAGCTTGCCTCCATCCATGTGACCACAGGCACGAGACCCTTCTGGGTCCCCAAGTACGTCACAAGGCGCGCAATCGTTTCTCGGACGCACGAGCCGCTTTTTTGGCCGTTTGCCACGCCACGCATGTAAAGCCCTTTGCGCGTACGAGTTTTTCATTCGAAGCAATTTTCTGGCGAAAACTGACCGAATTGATCCCGGGACTGCCCAGGGTCGCTCGCACATTTCATTGCCAACAAACGGGTTCTGTTTATTGAGCCGAACGTCGGCAATCTGGTCTCCATAAAATTCCCACGCCAGCGCCCTAGAGTCTTTCGACAGTCGCGCTGCCCGCTTCAGTCTGTTTACTGTTGAACGGTTGATTAAGCTGCTCACAGCGCTGTTTTACAATCCCACTGCGAGCTTCCATGGAAACAGACTGCCTTCGGCCGTTTGGTCTGCCCGCATGTCCTCGCGCTTCGTGCTCGAACGGAAGCTCGCTTTGAGCACGGTGCATCACGCTGTATGTTTCAAATGTCATGTAAAAGAGCACAGTGCGCTTCAGTCAGAATGTTTTTTCTGCAAATATTAAAAGAACACAGAGCGCTTCAGTCAGAATGTTTTTCTACACATATCAATTGATTTCCCTTGATGCAGCGCCCGGGGTATGAGGTGGCCACTGCCACATCCCTGCTCTGTTTTGGCTTTCCCAGGTTGGTCAAGTACAAAATGATTTTTTTCATTTCAACTTCGTCAGTTTTCAAGTTCACCAGTCTCCGTAGAGATCGCTCGCACTCTGTCTGTCCCCGTCGGTGTCAGCAAGTCTTCCTCGGTGTCCCTGGCTCTCCATCCGTTTCAGTTAGTATCTTTCGATCTAGTTCGATCTCATTTAGCCTCCATTGGTCTCCTTTGGTCTCCTTCAGCCCATCAGTCTTCCAATCTCTCTAAATGTCGTTTGATATCTATCAATCTCTGTCGGTCTCAACCGGTTTCCGTCGGTTCCTTTTGGTCTTTACCGGTCTCCACCGCTCTCCACTGATCTCCTTCAATCCCCGTCGGCCCATCCATCTCTCTCAGTCTCCACCGATCTCCTCGGTGCCTCTCAGTCTACTCAGTCTTTCTTTATTCCCCACAATCACTCGTTTCTTTCAGTCTTTATCTCTTCCTTCTGCCTTCGTCTCATTCCCTGGATCTGTCTCTGTCTTTCGATATTTTTCCGTCTCTGTATACCGCTGTTTGTGTTTGTGTATCTCCATCTGCATCTAACCGAACCTATATGTCCATTATGGCGACATTTTTTAGTTCTGTAGCGTATCTGAAACCTTATAACTGGAAATAGTTTCAAGGTCAAACCGAGTAGGATGGAATAACAAATTTTAGTTGCGGGCAGGGGAGTCTGGTTTTTCATTAGATCGACAAAAAAACATGTAGAACGCTACATGCAGACCTTTTTTGAACCGACCACAACCAGACACGCCACATGGCTTATACTGACGTGTTCACAATGGATTGAGGAACATATTAGTGGTGTTTTTAAAGGTGTGCTCTCAATGGCGTACCTACAACCTTCAGTTGAACACAAACATCTCGACAGACGTTGATTTTGTGCAAAATGACGACTCGCACCGGCTTACCTGATACGACATAGCAGTAAGAGTTGGGTGAATTATGACTATTTTATGGTAACGTCAAAACGACGAAAATCCGTTCGTTCCATTGCTATTAATTTTGCGAACAATGTCATCCTCCATACCATCGCAATCACAGTGTAAACACAAAGGACCCGAAAACCCTCGAAAACAAAAAAATACCCCCACATTGCGCGCGTGGCACGGTTACCCCGTTTGGCGGACGACGTCGGTCCTATGGAACGATATGCAGTCGGTATCTTGCGACGTGGAGTTACATGGTTACCAGTTTGTTATAAATGAAGTTTGAATTTAGCCGCATCATACTTTGTTAAGCTCGCAAAATGGCCTTTCAGTGTTCTCGTGGCCTGGGCGTGGTAAGCGCTGGCTCCCACACGAGGCGTTGCACATGATGCTGTTCTCCAATCGATTCTCTGTCGAACGAACCAGATTTGGTCTCGGTGCGGACCACGGCTGGTGGTGAGGCGCCGGGAACGGCGTCATGTTGGCGGTTGGCAAGGATCTCGAGCTGAACTGAAAACGGGCGAAATCGCCTCCAGCATCAGTTCACGTGGCGTCGCATGGCCGGAGCGGCAGCGGCACAGCTGATTAGTGTTCGGTAACATCGGAAAACATTAGAGCGGGCTTTTCGTTGGTTCCAATTTCGTGTCAGTCACTGACGCCTTTGCATTCAAAAGCACCATGTAAACCACTTTGAGAGCGAGCTGCGGCCACCCCGTCCGGCGGATGAGGTCGACTCTGATAAATGATTCCCAGCCGCTACCTTGTAATGGTTGGTCACCGCGTCCTCGAGTCCGTACCTTTAACGGTTTCCGAGATCATGATCACATTTTGAAACCTTGCAAAACGCGCATTTTTTGTGTTCCAGAAGCCAGAGCGTACC
This sequence comes from Capitulum mitella, assembly GCA_030062745.1. Taxonomy (NCBI): domain Eukaryota; kingdom Metazoa; phylum Arthropoda; class Thecostraca; order Pollicipedomorpha; family Pollicipedidae; genus Capitulum; species Capitulum mitella. The sequence continues at coordinate 4,526,024 of CP099851.1, read as the reverse complement.
ATGTGCTCTGCCTCTTCCATGCGATGCAATTCTCCAATCGATTCTTTGTGGAATGCATTCGGCTTTGTATTAGTGAGACCCGTTGTTTCTGAGATCGAGTGCCCAGAAACGGCGTGCGTCTAAGTTTTTCGAAAATGTGTCAGATTTCGCCAACCCCGCGTCCCGAAAACCGAAAATCCAAGATAATGCATTGTGCTACCAAACCCGTGAGACGGCCAAGTTTCAGCCACTTGCAACCGCTAGTCTTGCCACACCAGCGCGTCCAAACCGACCTCCGACGGGGTCAGACAAAACAAGGTCGTCGAAATAGCCAGATTTTGTACTTACGTCATCCATAATTAGATTGACCGAATTCCCCCCCCCCCCCAGTGCGTTGCTCTTAAAATAGGTCTTGCAGTGCATGCAATACGATTACGTGGTAACATGACGAATATTTCGTGTTTCTTTACCTAGTCTGCTATATCTAACAAGGCGTTGTTTCGGAGTTTTTAAAATAACAAAGACGAAGGCAAGAGAAGACAAGAAGTGAATAGACAAGAAGCGCATTTCATGTGTTAGCATCCTGCAATCGAAATGACGCAAAAAAATTATCCATCGAGGCGTCCGACTCTCCGATCTGAAAACCACAGCCATGCCAGTCGCCCAGCAGCGCACCAAAAAACCACACCAATCTCGAAAGGACTCGAAACTGTTCTCGGCGGCAGCCCCACTCGGCGACACACCCAGCCGAGCCTCCGGGCACAGCGCATCGTCACGTCCGTGGCAACTGTGCAGCGTGCAGCGGATCGTCGCCAGGAGACTCACGGAGCGGACTCCGCGGCTGAACCGTGGCGACCCGCGCGCCCGAGAGGCCCAGAAAGGGAGGCGGGGAGGGGGAGATAAGTTAACCCAAACTTTTTAGAACTTAACTCTGACCATATGGCTGCAGACTGGGAAGAATTAAAATAAAATGTTTATTTGCCACATCATCCTTCCCCAGTGCTCCCCCCAATGAAGAGGAGTTGCCGCGCTCCTGGGCCGAGGTCCCGCGCGGCAACCGGAGGCTTCTGGTCTGAAGCTGCTCGCCTGGCGGAGCCTCCGGATAGTTCGCCGAAAATTCATCACAGCTTCTTTTGCTCATAACGACACAATGATGCTCGTCGTGACTGTTGTAACATGCTTCTCTCAAATCTGTTAAAACATTACTATGTCAAGACGCAGCTTAACTGAACAATACTAGCAGAAGACCGTGATGCGCCACCACGAACATCAGTTTGTCGTGACGTGGAGATGCAAAATGTATTTCAAAAATCAGATTAGTGGTGGTAAAAGTTTATAATAAGCTTAAAAAGGCACTCCATGTAAAACACGGCGCAATTAGGGAGAAAATATGACAATAATTGGACACATGGCATTAAGCTCAAGAAATGAGGTAAAATATTGATATGATGCAAAGACGCATTCTTGTAAAAAGGCAGCAAAACAGGTATTCCTAGGACTCACAAAGGACGTTATGAACTTCTGAGTCAAGACAGGATCGGTCCAGAATCATACTAACAAATGACGAACTAGTAAGGGCATTCGATGGAACTTCGTACTTTCCGGCTTCCAAAAATCGCCGTTTCATCTCTCGAATAGTTGCCGCTCTTCCTGATGGATAAACTCCGTTCTCAGAGCCAGCGTCTGACTCAGCTGGGCCACCGCAAGTTGCAGTCGCTCCGCAGACGCCGCCGAGCTGGATTTCGGGCGGAGGATTGGTGCTGCCGGCTGGGCCATGGGGCGACTACCACGAGCAGGGCGCAGTCCGGGGCGGCGGCCCAAACGGCCCGAACTGGCTGGCCTCCGGGCTGGCGCAGCCACCACTGTCACTGCCGCTGCTGCTGCCGCCGCCGGAGCGCCTGCCGGCCCTCCTGTTGAGCCCCTGCAACTCCCTGTGGCCTGGCCATCCGACGGGCGCCTATGAAGTCTGAAAACAAACGGAACTACTAGAGCAAGACCGGGGTGTAAAAGTGATGCTTCAAGTTTATCCAGGATACAAACGGCACAGATGAGTCTTAGTGGATGACAATCTTTGACGAAGGTATTATAATTTACTTCCTTCAGTCCGTGTGTTTCATGGATCATACTGGATGATTGATAAACATTCCATTCGAGTCAGATACTTGGGTAAAACCAATGCACGAAAACAATGAGTCCAGTAAAAGATGGACCGACTTGTTTTTCCTTTTCTTCCCGCCTTCCCTTACCCCGGTCATTTACTTCAGGCATACGTCCGCTTCAAAGTAATAAGTGCGGCGTTATCATTTCTGCTGATTATAACCGCTGTGACTGGAAAATATCCAATGAGTCTGGCACAGTAAATACGTTTCAAGGCTTACCTTCCTCCAGGAACGGTGAAACGTCTGTGGAGATGGGGAGGGGGGAAGCGTGATTTTTACCTCGTTCCTTTCCATGCAACGCCATAGGACAAATGTTAAATGTCATCCAAAGTTGGGAAGGGCACCTGCCCCTCCCCCACCCCCCCCGCTTCCAATAACCCTGCTTTCTTCCAAAGCTTGCTTGGAAACGATTGAAAAAGGTCACCGTGACTGACACTGAAGACGATTTATGTACATATATTCCAATGATTTGGTTATGTATGGAGAAGCAGTGCACTAAACAACAGTACTCACCAGACTGTATTCTGAACAATTCCTTCTCTAACGTTTTCACAAGGCTTTGCTCCAGCTTGCCAAAGCCTGGGTGTAGGTAGAAGATCAGCCTTATGTGACATATTAAAAACTCGATCAGGCCCTTGTTACTAAGCATATCGGAACCTGTGAACGAAAAAATTGCCGCTGTTTGCGTCCACGATGGTCAAATATAAGCAGATTGTTTTCGCAGGGCTGATTTCTCTTTCCTGATAGGACGAGAAAGAAGAAACAAATGCAGAAGGTATCTCGGATTTTGACGGTGAGATATGGTGAGAAATTCCATACACAGGTAATGTCATAAATGATAGGATGAAAGGACAACACTGTCGTCGTATGTTGCTTGGCCTAACACATTCTTCAGCTGGATAAAACCTTAACCCTATTCCCGGCAGGGGGGGCGGAATCCGCCCCCCCTCGGGTTTTTTGCTTGCCAATTCCAGGCTTTTTGACGCAGCTTCACGAAACTTGGTCACTTTTCCTAGCTATTCCTTCTACGCGCCGTGACAAAATTTCCAAATTCTATTTTGCTCAGGGGCGGAGCCAGGCAACGTTTTTGGGAGGCACCTCAGGTCATTTTTGGCCATGTTGAGGGTAAAAGGAAAATGTCTGCCAAAAACAGAGTTTTCAAGATAGAACTTAAAACTTTATATGAATATATAGCTAAATAGTTGGGCAATGTGCATATGTAATTTTGTTTATCTGCGGTCACTTTACAAGGTCAGGTCAAGGTCAAAAGTCAAAATTTGTTTTTTCGCAAACATTTCGGCGCCGTTTTTTTAAATGCCAAACCCGGAATATATATGACGTAGAAAGATGCCCTCTACTTGTGTACCAAGTTTCAGCTTGATATCAGGTCAGGTCACGGAGCTATGACCTAAAATGTCAGTGCACGTACCCTATATCGCAAAAGCCAAAAAATGAATTTTTTGGAATAGAGTGAATTTAATCGATTAAAAACGTTTACAGATAATATTGAATGCACACGACATCATTCCAGGTGACCCCAAGGTCACTGGAGGTCATTTAAGGTCAAAGGTCACAAGTTGATCTGAGAAACGTGTGACCATGACAGTTCCCCCTTTTTTATGTCCCTGGCACCGCCTATGCTAACATTATACAAACATTGTAATGCGATTTGTACTTCTTTAGCATAACATGACTAGCAAAAGCTAAAAAAGTGTTTTGGCCTCTTTTGTTCATTCCGTTATTGGAAAACTAATCCCCCTATTTTTGAAACCCTGTGAACGCCCATGAATTTTCTCAAAATTTAAAATTTGCATACCCATGGTAAAAGCCCTATCCATAATCTCTCGATTCATGCCAGTTTCATCGAAATCGGTCCATAAACAACGGAGTTATAAGAAGTCAAAAAGTACCCCCCATTTTGACATTTTTGCCCCCCTGTATCCACAAATTTCAAAATTTTGAAAATTTCTTTTTACTTAAATGTAGTTCACGTTACGGCAAATCGATTGCCGTTTGTTGCGATGAAATCGGATAAGTAGTTCTCGAGATCTCAGGGGGGGCCGAATCCGCCCCCCCCTGCCGGGAATCGGCCATACCGTCTAGCCCTCCGGGAATAGGGTTAAGCCCATTCTGAGCGACAGGCTGAGTCTGTCCAAGATGGCGAAGTCTGACCGAGTCTGTCCAATCTGGCGGCGCCTGACCGAATCTGTCAAAGATGGCGGCGCCTGACCGGGTCTGTCAAAGATGGCGGCGTCTGACCGAGTCTATCCAACAATGGAGGAACCTGACCAAGTCTGTCAGGATGGCGGCGTCTGACCGAGTCTGTCCAAGATGGCGGCGGCCGGCTCCCGCCTCCAGCGCCGCTCCGCCAATCGCTCCAGACTCTCCATCAGGAGCCGTTCCTCCTCTCCTGCTGGATCGTGGCTGGAGAGCACGTTCCGAACGACAGTGACCTCGGCGTCCAGGATGGCCTGTGTGAAGCGATCACGACTCTGTCACAAAGGCCACGGAGACAGGCACGTAGCCAGATTGCCCTGGGGGGGGGGGCAAATGCTAGGTTTTGTCATATGCCACTGGCATATGACGAAATTTCTGGAAAAGACAACAATTTTATGTAATTTGTCTCATGTTTAATGCGCAAGAAAACATCTAATGTTTGCTTTTGCAGCGTATCTATAATCACTATCATCACACTGATATATATATATATATGATCACTATTACGTATTCCTGCAAAATCGCTATGTATCTAGTGGAGACCGCTTGGCTCAGGGAGCATGGCCCCCATTGGCTACGTCCCTGCGCAGAGGCGGGGAGTTTCTAAGCGGAAACGCTAGATGGCCTGAAGCCAGTTGTCTGGGCTCTGAGCGTGGTTGGTATTCACGGTTACGTCGGGCAATGCGACTCAAATGACAGGATGACAATGCTGATGCTGGCGGTCTCACAGTGTTACGTCATATGCAAAGTGCGTCTTGCCTGGTTAGAAGAGCTTGGATCAGCCTGCTCTATTTTGCCTGCCTGATCGTTTGATTCAGCCTTAGCTAGCAGCACTACTTGTTACAGTGCACGAAAACTTATGGATCTAAAAGTTCCGCGTAGAGCAGAAAGCTGAAGCAAAGTAATAGAAACCACACGTAGTAAATGAAGCCATTAAATGCGCGGGACCCATTTGACGAAGCTCTCAGCTGCGCTTCTCAGGCTGAGTGGGACGAATCATTCGCCCTGTATTCGCGAGATCAAGAACAGCGGTGACTGTTCCTCTGGGGTCTAGTGTGCCAGCAACTTTTAACCCGGCCGTCTCCCTTCAGACGAGACCGCACCTGGGCGTAGTCCTCGAAGTCCGTGCACTCCTGGTAGACGCCCTCGGAGATGTCGAAGCAGGCCTTCAGGAGATGATCCCCGGGGATGCCGTCTGGGGCGGGCGAGTTTCCAGAGGCAGAGGGCGCGCCAGGGCTGTCTGCCCTGTAGACCAACCGGGTCATTTCCATTTGTTGCCTTGATGCCCTGCATAAGCCAACGGTCCAAGAGCACATTTGACCTTAGAGCTGAAAATGAAGGGGGTAAGCATGTGGCCAGGCCTCCTTCGACCCACCAGATCACTGTGGAGCTATGGGATGGAGGATTAAGAACCGATGGCACTTACATGTGGAGGTTTAAAGAAAGAATCGGAAAATGAGGATGAGATGCCAAAAGTAGAATGCTGTGGAGAGTCCATGGCAAACTGAAGCAAGAATGCATGAAACGTTTTGCGGCGAACGGAAAGGCTGTCCTCGTTGGCGGCGTTATCGGTTAAAGCGCAGGCTGCATCATACACATAAAACTGGCTGCGATCCAGCTTCAATTCAGCCGTGTCCATTCTTTTTTCAGACCGGCGTTTGAAACGACCGAAATCACCTGATATCGTTCTGGCTCAGCTTGGGCAATATGTATGTGAAGTCGCTGATCTTCAGCGGGCGCTCCAGCAGGCTGAGGCTGCCGTCGTCTCCCACCAGGTCGCCCAGACTCAGCCGGGGGAACGGACTGGGCCTGGTGTCCTGCGGCCGGCGGCGGCGTGTTACGACCATTTGGCTAAGGGAGTGGAGGAGAGAGTCAAGGGCCGATGAGAGGGAAAGATAGATCTTAACCCTGACCCGTAGAGGGGGTGGGTTTCAGAGGGGTTGATGCAGCCCCCCTGAGGTTTTCCGAGGACAACTTCCGAACAGTTTGTGTGATCCATCCGTCCGTGATTGTGGACGGATGGATCACCCAAACCGAGGCGATGGAAACAGTCCGTGCTCGGAGGTGCACGTCCTAAACAGCGAAGGCCTTACCCGGTAGGGGACCCAGAGCAGCTGCATGCCTCGGTGCAGGGGGTCGTCCAGCGGTCCCCGCTCGCCCCAAGCCGACTTGAGTTTCTCGTCCAGCTCGTTGGTCACCCGGCCGGGCAGGCGCAGCGGGAGATCGTCGTCACCGACGGGGGACTCCGCCGCCGTCGAGCCGTCGTCGGAGTCGGCCGCCGGCGGCCGAGGGCGCGGCGGCTCCTCGCTGGCCGTCACCGGGCGGAAAATGCCCGCATCGTCGACCGACCCGGCCGGCAGCCGGCGGTCGTCGCTGCCGGCGGTGGTCAGGGAGAGCTCCACGTCGGCATCGACAGTGAAGTAAACTGGTCGGCGGCGGCGGCCGGCGGCCGGCGGCGGACCGCGGACGTCGCCGTCGCCCGTCCTCCGTCGGCGACAGGCCGGCGGCGGCGGGAGACGGTGCGTCCTGCATGTCGATGTCGTCGGTCACGGGAGGCGGCCGTCGGCCGGCGGCGGAGGCTTTGGTGGGGGCGGAGACGGGGAAGGAGGCAGAGGCAGAGGCAGAGACAGAGGCGGAGGCAGAGGCAGAGGAGGAGACAGAGGCGGAGGCGGTGGCGGCCGGCCAGGAGCGTTGAGTGCTGCCATCGCCGGTCCCCGCCACGTGCCGTCGGCGACGACGCGACACCGGGGGAGAGCGCTCGAAGTCAACGTCGACGCTCAGCGGCAGCGCCGCCAGACAGCGGGCGGCGCCGGGCGGCGAGCTTCTAACGGCGCTGTCGGACCGGCCGGCCGGCCGGCGGCGACGGACAGAGGCCGGCGGAGATTGCTTCGGGTCCACGTCGACAGACAAGGCAGCCACCTGCAGGGGGCGGAAGGCAGCGTCAGTCAGCTGTGTCTGCGACAAGCACGTAGACTAGAATTTCCTCAGGGGAGGGGGCCAAATGTCAAAGTTTGCCATATGCCACTGCCATGTGACGAAATTTATAGGGAAAAACATCAGTTTTACGCAATTTTTATCACATTTAATGCACAGAGAAATATACAATGTTTGCTTTGCAACATATATGTGATCACTGTTACGTATTCATGAGAAATCGCGATATATCTAGTGTAGATCGCTTTGCCCGGGGGCATGGCCCCCATGTACTTTCCTTGGCTACGTCCCTGGTCGGTGAGGACTCCATCGATCAAAGACCTGACCTGCTGGCATGTTTGGGATAAAGCAGGCCCGGACTAAGCACTGTCATACAATTTTGAGTTCAGTTTTGCGACCTTTAGCAGTCTTGATCAATAACCGTACATTGACTGTAAACCAATGTTTTTTCGTTCCGGTGGAATGATAAAACATGGGTCAGTGCTCAAGGATCTGAACTGCTTCACGATTGACGTGCATCGTTCGTCAGTGCAACTGCAAACATGTGGGCGGTTGGTGCTAGACCTTACCTGAGACAGATCCAAGGTGGAAGTGGTCAGCGGCGAACCGTCACCATCTTCAAAAAACACGGCATCGCACCACTCATATTCCTCCATCGCGGCTAAAACAGTTTGTGACTGCAGCAGCAGTGCTGAGCTCAGTTCCTTCCGACAGTCACTGGCCGCAGTCAGCTGAACATTCATAGCCCGGGGCATTAGCCGGCCACGGCCGGGTCAGTGACCTCCTGCCATCCCAGTCAGGTCAGGTCGGGCTCTCAGACGGACTGGGTGGAACTGGAATTCCGGTCACAGTGGGCAGGTGAGATCTGCAGCTCCCTCGTGTTGGCATCATGCTTCAGGTTTGATTGCGCGCGTTGCTCCTAGTTTTTTCCAAAAGAATGCTTTTCTTGCGAGAGAAAAAGTACGTATTGCAAACGCCGAAAACCACTCAGACTGCCTTTCTGTGGCTCCAAGCCTTCCTTCCTCGTTATTTCATGTAAAAATGCTGGATTTAGGTGAACGATAAAACGAAAACAGATTGGTATTCACTATATTCGTGTCTGATCGATACGTAGTTCTATTCGTATTATTCCAACTTAACTGTTCTGTCATTTTCTTTCATTCTCCCCCAGTCACTTCATGGAGCAAAAAATCAGTAAGAGGGATGGGAGCCTGATTCATTGTTGACGGGAATATGCATATCTATCCAAGCAACCAATAACTGTTTACCCGAAAACAGCAGGCATAATAACTTTAGGAGCATGGATACAGACTGTTTTGTTAGGCCGAAGGCTCCGTGCTGTCTGGTGGTTCCGGGCTGAAGGTTCTGTGCTATCTGGTGGTTCCGCTAAATACATGAACAGAATATCAACCGGCTCTCGACAGCTTTGCTGTTGCATTATCGTGACGTTCTACACGCCGTCGTCACTGCTGTCAGCTGTCTGCTCAGCCTGACCGGCATCCCTTTGCCTGATCTGTCTGAACAGTCTCCGCCTGTTTGCCCAGCCTGATCTGTCCTCCCCTGTCTGCCTGCTCCGCCTAAACCGCCCCTCTGTCAGCTGAGCTTGGCTGACCCCCCTCTGTCTCAGGGTCACAATGAGCTTCCAGAGGGAGACGTACCCGCAGTCCCGGAGGTACCAGGCCGGTCAGCAGACCACGCTCCGGCACGGAGGAGCCCGGGCAGTCGGCACAGCTGGAACGCGACCGTCCCGCCCGACGGTCAGTAGGTGAGGCTCTGAACTGTCATCACAGCTACCAAGTGTCCCACCCGACAGTCAACAAGTGAGGCTCTGATCAGCTGTGGTGACTCTGAACTGGAACTGCGCGATCGGATGTCGGAGTCGGTGTCGAAAAACTATCCTAGGATTTGGACAGATCCTTCGTCTGGAGGATTCGCTAAATCCTCCAGAGGGAGACGCCACCTGTGAGCAAATACTCCGATCCGTTACACCGCCCGAGCGACCATTCGGATGAAATTACACAAAAAAAATATTGCGCTTACGGAGAGGCTTAGCACCGCTGGCTTTTCGTTATACCCAACATTTTACGGTGTCTCAAACTTCCATGGCATACTCTACGATGGGTGGGCTTGGAAAATGCACATCATCCGCACCACTTCTGCTCCGTAACGGAAGATGACAGTTACCCATGTTTCGGCTGGCAGGCTGATCCCGAATGCCTCTGGTCCCGACGAGGAGCACCGCGTGTTTCCGGTATTTGTGTGCTGCTTATGCAGTGCTCGTGAAGAGGTCCTAGAGCCCAGCCTAGCCTCTATGACGTCATCGTCGGGGGGCCCTGACGAGATGCCCCCAGCTGGTCACGTCCACGTCCGGCGGTGAGTACCAGACCCTGTAAACACCGTGCTACTAAGGCGAAACCAACAGCTGGTCACCGACACGGAGGCCAAACACATTTTCGAACTTCGAACTCGGTCTGGTGAACATGTTCCATATCAACGAAAACATAGTCGCCTTTCACCGCCGATGCACGAACTTAAATAAGATATCCGGTTTCAAATCTCCGAACGACGAGGCCCAAGTTCTTGGCCTGCACCCATCGGTGTGGCGACTGAAGGCTGACCTGTGCTCGCAGCGGGCGGTCCGAGCGAGGGTGTTGTGGCCGTGATGGCCCCGTCACCTGTCGCCCGGCGTTTCAGACCGACGGCCGCTGTTCAGCCGTGCGTGCTCTCCTGCCTGGAGTGCTGCCGCGAGGCGGAATGTCTCCACAGACTGTGAGTGCGCAGCCACTGCTGCAGAGTGCGCTGCTGCCGGGCAGACGCACATCCGGATACGCTGGCTGATTATCAGCCACCGGCGGGTACACGCCAGTGGTGACACCTCAGACTGACCGGTGGCCGTGCTGTCTTTGTGGTGATTATTCAGCTGTTCTGACAATGGTTTCCTTTTTCACGAGTCTACGGTCCGCCGAGCACTAGAAATTTAGATAGTGACGATGGCGCTAGATTATTCACTAGGTCCTTTCAGCGTCGCTGTCCTCGGCTTTGCAGCGTGTTCTGCTACTACGGCATCCAGCCGTTCCTGGACAACGCCCAGGTGCACCTGAGTGACGAGTCTGCGCGACACGTGCCGCCGACCGGGGGCCGACAGGGACAGGGCCAGGGCCGCCGGCGGTCCGCCAGGGCGTCTTCCCAGGCCGTCGGCCGCCACCAGGTCCGCAGGGCTCAGCGGTCCAGACCACCGCCCCCGCCGCCGGCGGCGACGCCTCCCACTCCCGCTCCCGTTCCCCCGCCGCCGCCGCCGCCGCCGGTGGTGACACCGCCTTCGGTGGTGACGGAGACGCAGCTGGCGACGCTGCTGAGCCGGCTGCAGCTGCCGCCGCCGCCGGCGCCGCTCGGCCGGCCGCCGGCGCCGCTGCCGGCGTTCGTGCTCGTGCCGCCGCCGGCCGCGGCCGAGCCGCCGTTCCGCGGCTCGCGCTCGCACGGCTCGCTCGAGGCCGAGCTGGGCCGGTTCCGGTTTCCGCCGCCGGCCGCGGCGCGACGCCACCGGTCGGGCGGCGCGCTGCCGGCGGCGGCGGAGGAGGCCGCCGGTGGCGCCACCTGTGAGGAGGTCTGCTGTCCGGGCGGCCACCAGGACAGCTACGACCCGCAGCTAGACTCGGCTGTGCCCTCTGGGGAGGAGCGCACGTGGGAGCAGGCTCAGTCAGAACGGCTGCTCAAGAGCTTCGACATGTTCAGGTGTGTGAGGAACTGAAGACCATCAACACGGGTGGTGACAGAAAAGGTAGCGTTTCACAGTCGACGGATCTCATGATTTTTCCAACCGGGGCTCATCTGTATTGCTGCTGAGGTATGGCATATCCACGTCGTGGCTGAGCTTCCTTTGCGACCAGTTAAATTCTTTTGGCCCTTCGCGATTCATTCAAACGTCCAACCGAGCTGGCTTGTTCACTGTGACCTCCCTGCTACAGCCCTCGTTCCCTTTGTCGCTGCGGCCCTCGTCCACCATCAAGGAACTATATGGAACCGTTCTGTAATCTACCTTGCCCGCACAGACTTCCAGAGACTTGACAGACAGACAAACAGAGACAGAGACTTCCTTCCGCAGGGACTGGGACCACGTGCCGTTCAGACAAGAGCCCCAGAGCCGGCCGCAGCGCCCCCGGGCGGACAGCGCGGGAAGCTGTGATTCCTCCGACGACAGCCGCGTGACGGTGACCATCTGCCGGCGGGTGGGCGGCGTCTTCCACTACATCCCCGCCCAACGCCTGCTGAAGTCGGCGGCAGGCTGTGACGTCGCGGTGGCCTCGGACGACTGGTGACGCCACGCGGAACCCTGACGGCGGTCGGCGGGCCCGTGATGACGTCACGGCGGCGTGCCGGCTGAGCCGGAGAGATGACCTTTAGCCGGCTGCGTTGGAGAGGAATGGAGTCCTGGTGCTCGGTCGTCACCGCCGATAGGTGCGTGTTGTCAGCGGAGGTGTGGCGCACAGCAGTGTACGGGTTTCCGAAGTACGTGAGTGGTTCGGTCACCATGCGGTGTAAAGTGTCAGGGATGGCGACATATTGCAACCCGCCTGGCCCATTTTGATTTAAAGATATTTCCCTGGCATGCCGAGCAGTAGCTACTATTTCAGAGGAAATCCGGAGAAAATAATGTGCCCTATCCAACGCATACGTAATGGCAGTGACATTTTTGGAGGTGCTACCCCACGGACGCTGACAGTTTCCTCCACCGCAAAGCCTGCACTTCCGAGCTCGCTCTCATTCATCCAGTTAAGCGGGAGTTGTTTTCCGCGTCACCTAAACGTGACGCATGATGCGCGGGCTCTATAGCAGTCGCTCCCTTGCTCTTCAAACTGGAAGGCCCTCTTGGGCTGCCGCACAACCATGGCACGAGGGGTTAGTTTTATGGAGCTGGAAGGAGTAGATAAGTGCAATTTGTGCAGGAGGTGGCGAGCCCTAGTTTGTGATTGTATATATGCACGTCCGGCTGTGATAGCTCATTAGCTGCTTTTTTATCAGTGTGCGCAAATTCAGACGTCACCTGGTCAATGCAGTTTCATCCAGCTTTGACGGTCGGTTTTACATTTCATAATTTCAATCGACTATTCACCCAGTGACGTCACCTGTCCATTTCGTCATCATAAATCGTCTTAGCAGCCCACACTGGCAAAATCGGACGCCTTGTTTGATTGTTGACGAATGAATAAACGCAGCTGCCGTGAGCTGGTTGGAAATATACGGCATTTGCCAGTGTGGACGCTTGTCTCAATCGCTACGACCCACGAAAGGGTTTTCGGGCAGAAGTTCGTCGGAGTAAAGTTCGTAGGACAACAGTTTGTCGGGTAATAGTTCGGAAGGACAAAACTTCGTCGGGCAAAAGTCAGGGCCTATTTGAAGGAAAAATGACTGCGGGGGCAATTCTGCGAACGAGACGCATTAGCTGAGACCACCCCCTGCCCCTCCCCGGGCATTTGTGTTCTCCTTATTGAATTTTGTCCACTTCATATATATATATATATATATATATATATATATATATATATATATATCAGGGCGAATTACGATGAACACTTCCACAGCGGTCTGTCATTAACTGATATGTCTTTTGGAGGAAATCATGTGTGCAAAATATGGCCTTGGTCCAGCACTCTTAAGCACTTTCACACGAAGACTGTATGTCGTTTGTGCTGGATTTTATTTTATTTCGATGAAACTCGCGCCGGCTTTTGTGCATTCCGAGCCCATTAAATTCAAAGGACACCATTTCATTTGTCCCCAGCAAGAATTCATTTTCCATGGACTTGTGATCCCTGGGAGATTCGCTCAGGGAGAGATGTGTCTGAAATGCCCCCAAACGTGTTTTGTGCTTCAGTTTTTTTTTAAACCAAGCGCACGATATGCATAAAATGCACATCATAGTACTCCTTTTGACACACTGGATCGAAAGACACTTCGCATTCTGTCTCAAGTCATAGGTCACTGGCCCTGTCGGCAGCAGTGTGGGTTAGGTGGGAATGATACTTCAGTCCTCTTAGTGGTCTCGGGGTTCTGGCGACGATGCTATTCGACGACTTGCAGTAGGTACTGCTTTTGCCCTTCATCCTTCGTCAGTACCTTGTTGTATACTTGGATAAGAGCCACAGCTCGTTCGGCGAAGTCGCTAACTACCGCGATCCCGCACAGGACTTCCTTAGCGTCCGTGAAGCCAGGTGCTGTCTCCCAATCAGCGGGATCGGCGGCAAGGAAGTCCATGTTGATGCCGTAGGCTTTCAGGTTGCCCACCGATTTTGCGGTAATGAAGTCGACGATGATCTTCCTGGGACAAGAACCTCCTTTTCTGCGAGATCCACCTGCGCTCGCTGGGAGGACTCTCCGATCCCTGTTCCTGGAGTGCCGCGATCATCCTCGTCTTCATCTCACACGGCACGCCCTCGTCGAAGAACGACACACCAGCCAGTTCTTCGCTGGGGCACTATAATAGGTGATTGTTATAATAAATCATATGTCGACTATAATGTCATAATAGATATCAGGTGATCAGCAAACTCCTTGGAGATCCCTTCCGAAATTTCAGCATTCATATCAGGCTTTGCAGAACGGCCAGGTCGTGCACGGAAGCGCTGACCGCCGATGAAGAGCAGAACCATGCACTGACGTACAAAACAACCATGAAAGAGAAGAAGCGCTTGAGTGCTCCCAATTCACTGAGAGTCACGGAGAACTGATGCCAAAGCAAGAAGGTCTTGATCCCGCAGATTATGCGCCCCATCCATCTGGCGCGATGGAACCATCTATCTGGCACGTTGGAGAGCACCTGGTTGGGGAACTTGATTCCCCGTGGAGGCTCTTGACCAAAGGGGATAATCGAGACCTCAAAGAACCAACGATAATCATCCCTGGGCTGGATTTCGGCGAGCTTCTCACGGCAGAAGGCGACGAAACGATCATTGGAAGAGAAAAACGTCTCGGCCACTGCTGGCTCCAGGTCTTCATACACCATAGGTTCAAACTTGTTCCAATCAATGAGCCTCCATCTCTTCTTGAAGCTCTTGAACAAGGAGATCGCGGTCCCGAGGACGGTCCGAAGCGCGTGGAGAAAGCCGCCTCTGCCACCAGTTCGACGACATGATGACGACAAGCAAAGTGAATAGGCCGTCACTCAAGCTTCTGCTGAAGAAGCGTGTTTGCTCCCACAACTTGTCCAGTATTGCTGGAGGTAGTGTCGAAGCTCATGCCGACGACGTTGTCCGAAACCTCCCAGTCTTCCAGACAAAGCGCGACAGCGTCGGCTGGCGTTGCTCCGGCTCTACTTGCAACTTCCAAACACCGAAGAGCTTGGCGGCACTTCTTGGACCGGTTACAATGACAGAGTCGATCCACCTTTTCCTTTCTATCGTCAGTAACAGTTTGCCGTCCCAGTGGACCACCAGGTTGGGTGACGCGGAGAAAGAATGCTAGATTTCGTCCGCAATGGCTTTCCTCTGCGATCTACGTGCGCGCCTGACCGAGCTTCTGTGATCGCCAGTTCAGAGGAGTCGTGGCCGAGGACCGAAGCCGTCGCCGATAGGAAGTGAATTGAAAGCGATCATTGAGCTTGGTCCGATCGAGTGCTGCTGCCTGACCAGGAGTGGCGATGTTCTTGGCTCTCCTGCAGGGCCGCTTCGAAGGCATGGCCAAGGGCTGCGGGTCATCCTGATCTGTCAGTTGTGTGTTGTCGGTAGGCGAGTATTCCAGCTGGGCAGTTGCCTTATGCTCGGTCTGCTGTTTAATCTAACGGCGGGTCCTTTAAAGCTTCGGCCTGCTGTTGTCGTTGATGAGCTCGCTCCTCCTTCTCAGAAGGGAACTTATCGAATACCACCATGACGCCTCGGCGACCTGGCTCCCTTTGGGCCTAGAGAATGTCTTTATCCTCTTGGTTTTGATGATCTTAATGGTGCCGACAAGGGCAAGGTCAAAGAGATTGTTAAGGTTGTCCCTAAATCCATTCTTCTTGTCAATTTCCGGGGTGAACCTCCAGAATTTGCCTTTGGTACTGGTCAAGCTTCCTGTTGAGCTTCTACATCACGTTCCGCTCCGGTCCAGTGAGAATACGGGCTTTGTTCCACACCTTCATCATTTCGCGGACGATCTGTGTTTTGACCTACCTCTGGGTAAGCCTATCCACACGGTGGGACTGAAAATATTGCTGCAGCACTTCTCCCCGCGAAGGCAGTTCTGAGCACCGGTCAACCAAAATTCGGCTTTTTTCTCGTGGTGCAGCCATAGTGGCACAGACTTCCGTTATAAAAGGTACTTTCTGCATTGACGCACGTGGTCCTTAAATATCCTGACGTCTAAGAACGCGCGGGAAGTTGCCAGACCGGCACCGTGGGTTACCGTGGCATGGCAAGGCGTGGTACTTTAAATCTTTACGTCACAGTCTGCAAACGATGGCCAAAATATTGGCGAGATGTTGCGGCAGCTTCGATTCTTCCCTAAATGAGACAGTAGGTTGCCTGTCCAAGATAATTTCTGTTGATCTAATCTATCCCCAAAATACATTTTCTCAGCGAATTTTGGCAATATGTTTTTCAACACTGCGCAGAAGTGTAAAAGCTGTCCCAACACAGGCAGAACAACCTTCTCCATTTCCAGGTTATCGGCTCCGAAATAAAAAAAGTCGCCTCAGATTGAAATATTCGCCTTAGGCCCGCCTCAGTGAGATATCATCAACATTCGTCATTATCTGCAGTCTGGGCCATGCCATGTTCGTTAAGCAGATGAAGCATGCTCATGGGATGCTCAAACCCATGCACTAAGAGCAGCAAGATTGACGGTTTTAATATATGACTGATTAATTTTCCGCTTTCCTCGCGTAAAACTCGGGTTTAACCGCCTAGTTCAATGAAGTTCTACCAATCAGGTACCGGGATTTTAGCAGGGTTTTCGGATCAGGATGATTGGTGATGACTACAGCACTGCTGGACTGTTACCGCATTCATATAAACCTTATCTCACCATAGCGAAACCGCCCTGCGCACCAGCTCGCCGTTCAGTTTTCTTGCGCTTGAACACATCAAAGATGGTTATCATCATTTTTAACGTCCTTACGATGCAATGAAACGCCTTGGCCGCCCACCAGACAATCGCGGCATCGGGTGCCGGCGAACTAATTACGAAACACGCTCGCCAGCGGTCACTAGGTGTGCCTGCAATACGTTTTATAAAGTGATGCTTCTAAGTGTGCTCCCACATTACTCAGTGGTTCAACACATCCTTCGTTGATAAGATGCCGCTTTGCGAGCGCAGCGCTTTATGGAATACCTCCCTGGGTACGCTAGTACACCTGGCTGTTTTTTTCTTTGCATGGGCAAAGGATCTTGACTGGGGGGCAAAGTGGCCGACTGGGGAGGCATTTGCCCCCCAGTTAACATGTTAAAATAGGTCCTGGCAAAAGTTCGTCTAGGGCAAAAGTTCGTCTCGCGAAAGTTTGTATAGACAAAGTCCGTCCAGGACAAAAGTTCGTCTGGGGTAAAAGTTTGTTTCGTTTAAGTTCGATTGGAACAAAAGCTCGTTCAGCAAAAGTTCGTAAAGGAAAAGTTCGTCTAGGACAAGATGCCTCTAGGACAAAAGTTCGTGTCGCAGAAATTCGTTTAGAACAAATGTTCGCTTAGATCAAAAGTTCGTCTAGGGCAAAAGATTAGGATAGGTTAGGTTAGGTTAGGTTAGGATAGATTAGGTTAGGTTAGGTTAAGTTAGGTTACTGTTTCTGATCCGTTCCTTTTCCGATACGAACCCTAAGTTTATGAACTATTAGTTACGAACCTTTTTCCTTATGAACGTTTTCCCTTACGGACATTTTATCTACGAACATTTTCCATATGAACCTTTTGCAAGACGAACCTTTTCCATTAACGAGATGAACTTGTCCCAGGCGGACTTTTGCTCTTGACGAACTCTTGTTCTAGACAAACTTCTGCATGACGGACTTTTGTCCTAGACAATTTTTCCCCCACACGAGCTTTCGCTTTATACGAATTTTTGTCCTGGATGAACTTCTGCGAGAAGAACTTTTGTCTCAGACGAACCTTTACCCTAGACGTCCTTTTACCCTAGACAGACTTCTGCAAGACGAACTTTTGTTGTAGACGAAGTTTTGTCCTCGACGAACTTTTACCTTCGGCGAACTTTTGCGCTAGACGAGCCTTTTCCACGATGAAGTTTTGCATGACGAACTATTGTCCTGGACAACCTTTCGCCCTATTCGAACTTCAGCACGGCGCACTTTCGTCCGACGAACTTCCGCGATAAGAACTTCTACCCTAAAACCGACGAAAGATGCCGTTTCCATGTCCACGAGAGAACTTCTGCAAAAATCGGACTAGCAGCAAGCATCGTCAGAGGGCTGACTCGAGTCCAGCAGGCGCATGTATTCACGTCCCTATTCACGAAACCCAAGACCACGGCTGACGCTGCCATCGCACGGTCCCGGCCCGTCGGTGGCAACGCCTCAGTGACGGCGAATCCGGCCCAGCTCCGGAGACCAGTCTCAATCAAGCTGGGGCCGCAGTCGGCTAGCCGGCTCGCTTTTCTTCCGTCGGCGTCCGCTTGATCCAGCAGAGGAGGTTCAGCCACAGGAAGGAGCACGTGCCAACGTACAACACCCGCACTCGGTTGGGCAGAAGGAAAAAGTTCACCGCCTGCGCCGGCAGCCAGACGTAGACTTGTTTCTGGAAGAAAACGGGCTTGCATGAGCGTCTGACATTGATTGTCACGTCTTAATGGGAAAAGCGTATGCCTCAAACTTGGCGCACAGGTGGCGGTTTTGGTTCAATGTATCGCTGGATTGGTGGACTCTTCTTGCAACACCAGCCGGGCTTAAAGATTATTTTTCATCAGTTCCCAATGGAAGCAGTCATGAAAGAGCCAGAACCGAAACGCAGGAGGCTCAATAATACGCTAACAGTAATACGTTATTCTAACGTTAACGATGCTTACGACGCAAAGGACTTGAAAGACGAAAATCGAAAGCCCGCCAATACCATGTAAAAGCCGTTTGTTGATGTTAGCCTGGTATTAGCGGCAGAGCATTCTGTCGAATCCTCACCAAACACGTCCCAATGTACTTGTCCCTGTGTTCAGCGAAAATGTCCTCTCTCCTCTCCATCAGGGCCATAGCTGAAATTCACCGTTAGAGACATGTCGGCATACACCCTGCTTTAGTACGAGAACCGAGAGTTCACGTGCTGCAGCAGCCGATATTACTAGCTTCATATGCTCGTAAAATACATTACAGATCGGGGAACAAGACAATATTTTCATGGACCGCCGCTGCAACTGCAAGTTTAGGCGGCCTGCGTACAAGGGCGCGGGAGTGGGCGGGGGCCGAGGGTGTCTCCTACCAACTTTTCTGAAATTTAACAGTGACCCTACAGGCGCTGACTGGAGGGAATTGGCCTAAAATGCTTCTCTGCTCCCCCTCCAAATGTGGAGTTCCCGCGCCCCTGCTCGCCTATTTACTTCATTTATCATACAGCATGAGTAATGTGCACAAGTATTGACTTCCCAGAAAAGTAATTAATGAATGAAAACTGTATGGCCTGGCGCCCGTCAAAAACCTTCAGGACGAGCCGATGATTAGGAGGGCCAGTTTCTGAGACATTCCGGAGACAGGAGGAAGACGAGGCTCACCGGTGAAGAAGATGAAGATGTTGATGGGTCCCATGACGCCGAGATCGAGAACCAGTTTCTTTGCCGACGGCGGCCGCGGAAGTACCGACGAATCTCCGGTCCAGCCACTTGTACCTGCCGACAGTGTCCAGCTGGTGACCCCCATCTACCGGACCACCACGACTGGCACGTCTTCGCGGCGTGTGTTGCCTGTTTTATGTTAGCTCTGCAGGTCTACACTTTCAAGTTGCCCGTCTTCCTAATTTTCATCCTCTCCCCCGGAAATGAGCCTCTACTTTAAGCGCAGCGCCGCAACGACTGCAGCGCTCGGCAGTGAGTTCTTCTATTGCATTCCTTTCCTGATTTCCGTTCATCAGGGGCTTCACGTCTGGCGCAGTGCCCCATTTGAAAGTGTGCTAGGCTGGGCACCTGTTTTATTGTTACTGTTTCACCCAGTTCCTAAATATCTGTGTCGTTTTCTTCGTGTTTTATCTTGCATGCGCGCCCCATTTCCATCGCATGTTTTACCTACGCGTAGGGAATAGCCACGTAACAAAGTATAACACACGTGTAACGAACAGTTTGCGCCAAAATAGAGAATCGCAAGGGACGGGTTACACAGCGTCCTAGTGAGGTGTTTGGCCTGCTATCAGTTTCTCGTACAATGACATTCAGAAAAATAACCAGTCGGACCTAAGGGCAATGGTGACGTCACGAGTCTGCTCAAAGACCAGAAATGGACGATCATACGCCGATAACTGAAAGGGCAACATTTCGTTACAGACGAACAATATTTTATGGCGAAACTTCTCACCATAGAAGTGTTTCATAGTTAATCAGTGCCACGATCTGGAGTAGTCCATAATCTGCCATGGTATTTAACGTTTTATTTTTTTCCTGTGTATCATGTTACGGTAGGTGCCTCGCAGTTTCTGTCTAAACTAGGCTGAATGTTAGAACCGATCGATTGTCACACAGAAGGATATGGCCACACAGATATGAAGACAAGCTGACAAATTTGTCGGGGCCTCAGAAAAGTGTAGGCATTAGTGGCGAAGGGAAGAGAAGGTTCAGGCCGCCCCCTAACTCGGGAAATTTGGACATCATTTCTTTGACGGTGCACAAAAAGAAAGGAATTGAAAACGTCGCTTCACTCCATTGCCTTTCTTCTTGGTCTAGATTGGCAGTGCCACCGGGATCAAAAGCCTTTTCTGACGACGCACGTGTTCTGGCTCTACTAGGATCACTGCTCTTGGCATGTCATATTATTTACAAAAGATACGGGCTTGAACTACATTTTTGGGGGGTGTCTTGCGCCTGGATCGTTGCCAGTTTGAGATCACGCCGCTGAATGTACAATCTGGCGCGTAGCGGTGCGAACGGGCGGAAGAGTTCGGAACCAACTGAAGTTATTACTGTTGCATAAAACCCATCAGCAGCCTGGGCTTTCCTCTGCCGCGAGCACTGACTTAGGAGGGCGGTTCGATCCACTGTCGCAATAACCGGGTCTGTAGTTGTGGGTTGCGGAACGCAGCGACATTTTTGACGTGACTGACAGCAGTGGCGCCGCCACGTACTGAGGACAGCGGGGCAAAAGGCATTTTCGAGTTTCTTTTATCTTTCTTTCCAGGCATCGCCGTTGCGGTGATGCTAAATTTTTCCGAGTAAGAGGGGGGGGGGGCAGTTTCAACAGTCGCCACCTCCGCGGGCGCTGCCACTGATTGGCGGTAGGTACACAGTGAGCGTAGGCGCGTCCTTTGAGCAAGCAGTCATAGAGACGACGTCCAGGAGACGAGCCTACGCTGGATAACACCGGCGCGGCCAAAAGGAGGGCCCAGCCTCCCCCTCGGACCTGCAGTTTTTTGCGACAAACATTGCATATCATCTACCCAGCAGGCGGTTTTCGTATGTTTTTAGTTCATACTGAATTCCAAGCCCCCCTTAAGAAAATCCTGGCTGCACCCCTGTTGGATAATCTGCGGAAAACATTCTCGGCACGTGGCGCCCAGCGTAGTGTTCTATGTTATGATCTTACCAGTAGTACAAGATGGTCGGGTTGATTGTATACCCAAGCAGGGCGTATCGTTTCAACGTGGCAGTATCGTACGGAGCGGCTGGCTTAGTCTTGTCTTCTCTCTGGAATCATTGAAAGAATGTGAACAGCGCACGAATACGTCGGCTTGACATTGGGAAACGCTACGGTTTTATTCAGCTTTAACCGCCCGACGTATTACTGAAACTGTGTTTCACGATACGCACGATTCGGAGCTCCATGATTCGCATGATCGTGCTGGTTTCTGCATCTCTCTGCGGTCAGTCCAACAGCAGGAGAGGTATTCAGTTGGGACGAGCTGAAGTCGGTACTTTGGACATTGTTCCATTTGCAAAGTAAACAAAATCCCTAAGCAAAGTATTAGAAGACGGGGTCAAAATGCAGCAAAAATAGACGAAAGCAGCAAGGCGACGATTCATTGAGTCGGGTTTCATGAAGGATGGGGCTAAGGACTAAAGCTGAGAATCAGTCAGTATGATTTGCTATCTAACAGAAACCTAAGGGTCGGTTCATATATGGGTATCTGATTTCCACTTCATATGTACGGATTATAGAGCACATACTTGAGGCCGGTAGATTGTTTACCGACGCATATATACCCTGGTGTATTGTTTGTTGAAACTGGTTCTTGTTCTGTTACCGTGAGCGCGCTCGCGGCACACGAGCCCTGAAACTCAGCACTCACGCAACTCACCAGCACTCGGTTCAGAAGAGTCTGCTGCGTGAATTCCGCTCCCACGAAGAGCGTGCCATAGGCGAGGGCGTTGCCTAGCAACGGGCGTTGCAGGAAAGCGCGCCTCAGGAACGCCATTCGCCTCCTGTGGCCATCAGGAGACAGTGTCTGCACGCTGATCTGGCGCACTGGAGCGAGACCGGACTACGGGAAACGCATCCCGACTGCGGACACGACCAGGTGCTGACGATAATTAGACCCAAGGACCTCCAGTGATGTACAGATGGACGTCTCTAACTTGTTATCAAGCGAGCTAACTTTAAAGATCAACCATATTGCGAAGCATTGACCGACTGCCCATGCGCCAATAGGCCCCAAGGCCTCGTTCCAACTACGTCTCAGCTTCAAGCAGCGAATACTAATGAGGTATCTTGAATATGCTACTATAGGCTACTTTGAATTGCCAGATAAGATTCCCAGCCTGAGATATTAGCCTGAAACCACTGAAACATTCAAACTGCAGTGAATTTACGTATAATATGCTGCCTAAACTAGAACTGATCTTTCATTTTAGTTAAACCGCACTCGTTGGAGTGTGACTTGCCCTTCACAATGGTATCGGTGACTAATGGAGCTAAACGATGAAAATGAAATCAGTCAAAAACTTAGAATTCCAGGAAGAGACACATGCTTCCAATGCTTCCAGCGCCCGACATGTAGTTCAAAACGTCACAGGGCCAGACAAAGTCGCACGATGTCTCCCAACCCGTTTCGGGAATAAAGCGTATCGAAAAGGTTCACGCGTGATCCGTGAGTCCAAAATACAATAAAGGTTGCGTAAGGTTACGCCCATTTGTGCAAGTTTAAGTCGCCAATTCTTCATGTGGAAAGTCCGTTTTGCTCTTAAACAAGTGTAAAACACCGTCTGTATCCCTCCAATAATCTGATGAAATAACCTTGTCATGGGGAGAAAGGGCAAAAACACTTAGACATCACAGGACTCAAGTGAGGTCAGCAAAAGGAATAAATAGAAAAAAAGTAACGAAATAAGTTACTATTTTGCGCGAGACCTTTCCCCTTTACTTTGGTGCTCTTGGGCACAAGCCTTAACTTTGTTTTGATGTGCCAAATATTAGCTCGCAAAGGCCGGTTACCTACCAAAACTGACCTGTTTGAATTTTTTAATAATGTAAGAGCAATTAAAAATGAGCCTATGAAAATCTCGAAATGGTAACTTCCTCTGTTTTACGGGGAAATCCGGAAAACTTAACAAAAAAGGAAAAACGAGAAACCCTAGAGGTACACGGGCTATCAGACTGAATTTAAACTCGATAAGAAGTAGCTTTTGGGCATTGCCGGAACTGCGCCTTGTAGTTTACCCTGAAGAACACATGCATGTCGGATAAGGTCAGCTAATCTAAACAAGGCATTTGCCAGACGTCAGTCTGTTTCGCAGTGTTTTCATACATTCAGTCGCCGTCTGTCGCTCCATGTCGGAGGTGAAAGTTACACTGTGTTCATATCATAAGATTGTGGCTGATCACTGCAGCATGTGCTCCAGAAATCAGTGCTCTTCCCACGTTATGACAGACTGCTTCTTGCCGGTAATTCTAGCCGGTCTAATCGTCTTCAGCAACGATACTGGAGCCTAGTTATTAGCACAAATCTCCAGCCCTATTTTGGAACGTGCATATTTCGGCTTACAGAACTGACCGTATGTGCATCAGTTTCGTTTCACAAGTTGCATAACAGACGACGGACGGACAAGTTGCATAACAGACACTTTGTCGCTACGCAGTGACATAATGTGTCTGTTTATGTTTTGTGTCCTTTGCTCTACGATCAGGTCACTGTCATAACTGGTCTGTGTCTATGCTCGAGTGCAACGCAAATTCGTTACAGTATTAGTTACGCGATGCGGACGCGCCATATGGACAGTGCCGACACCCAGCAGGTTTAAGCCATGTACTGGGTAGATAGCCAGCTCAGCCAAACATACCGTCCTCTAGGTTTGCTGCACCCATAAGCAATCTCTGGAATTTAAGAAAGTCTCTTACCGTGTTCCTTAGTGCGTGCTTTTAACCGGCGAGCCGAGGTTCCAGGTTCCGTTCGTTTCTGCTCGAAGACCAAGCCACTAAGCTGCCCAATGTTCGGCTGGGCCAGCCGCGGCGGGGGTCACAGGGGACGGCAGCGAACCGCTGGCCGCGTCAGCGGCCGCCGGACAGCCCCGCGTCATCCACGGCTGCCGGCTGCGGAGCGGCAGACCGTCTGGAGGACCGACCGACGGTCAGCAGCGCCAGCCGACGGCGAACAGCCGAGTGCCCGGGCCAGCTGCCGTCGTTTGTCCGTCGGACCGGCCGGCCGTGACGTCACCGGGGCAATTGCGTGGAAGCCTGTGAGTTCGCGTGCTCGGCGCCGGGGCGAGGCCGGGGGGGTCGTGATGCCGGACTCAAATAAACAGCGGCCGACTCCAGTGATGGACAACAGACGCGGGCTGGCAGGCGGAGGCCGAGGGCGGCAGATGGCGTGAGCCGGCCTCAGAGCCGAGCCCGCGTCCCGCGCCCGTCCAGAGGTCAGCGTCGACCGACTTCTGCAGGACAAACTACGCTCCTCGACGGCCGAAACTGGCCAAACCCGGCGGACCGCATGGTCCGTGAATAAAAGATGGTTGCCAGTTATGGAAGCTTGTAGCAGGCATTTGGAGGACATCGGTTTATTTTCTCCTCATCTCATTTTATGAGGATGTACATATACCAACAGGGATATCGATTTCTGTAAATGATTAGGGTGGACCGAGGCGAGGGCCCGACAACCTAACCTCCCTTCAAATATGGGTTTCTTAACGGATTTAGCGCATAGTATTTTGATCAATGAAAATTTGTGGGTGTCTTGTTACTGTTTTTGAAATGAAAAATTCCATATATCCCAATGCACACAGATATGTAGATAGATAGATAAATAGATAGATACATCACTTTATGCTTTATTGGATACTCTCTGCGTATCTCCTATTGTAAAATGTTTCGCCCACCACGGCGCGGGGTCGCTCTGCAGTCGGCATTGTGCGGGCCACGCGGTGGGAAGCGGGCGCCACCTTTTGCGCATGACCAACACCAAGGGTGCCTGATTCAAGCGCCCGCCGCCAGGCGGTGGTCGCCTCGGCCGTCGGGCTGCACCCTGGCGGTGAAGCCGCACATGGCCGCTAGGCGGCGGTGGGCGCTGCATCAGGTGCCCAGGATGCTGCTGTCGGGTTAGGCGCATGCGCCAAAGGGGTGAACGACCCATCCCGTTGCACGCGCGATGTGGGCCGCGAAGGCCCGGCTTTCAGGGCACTCCGCAACCGTGGGTTCTTTGGGGTAGGTCATGCGGGTGTCGGGCCAAAGAGGGTCTCGAGGTTCTGGGGTTGGGGTATCCCCCGCGTAAATGTAGGCGCTGTGATTGTGAGTGTGTTTGTATCGAATGCGTCACGTTGAATGTTAGGATTGGTTGTACGATTCTGTAGCCGTAACTCGTAATTAGTGAATACATGGGATACTAGAGATCAGCTATCTTTCTCCTAGTGCGGGGTGCCGGGACTACTCTGCGGTGAGCGCAACACATACGTGTGTACCGGGTCGCACGTAACGACCGTGTGGCAGGCGACGGAAACGGCGTTACCGGTGCTTTTGGCTCCCCGTGACGAGTTCGGCCGACGACTCACGGTGGAGGGTGGAACGGCGCTGGGCGGTGCGTAGCGCTGTTTGGTGTCGTGGTAGGGTCCGAGCCGGAGGGACCTCCCCATCCCCTTTCTACACTATCTGCTGCGGCCATTTTTTATTATTTTTGCCCATTCCCATTTAGAACTGGCAGAAAATATTGGAGAGGCCCAAACCAACATTGAAGGGGCCTAAATCAACATTGGGTGGACCAGGGCCCTATCAAAAGAATACAAATCGACACCTCTGTGCGCCAAATTCCTGAAAACGGGTCAGCTGTAACGTTTTGTTCAAAACTAAACAGGTAAAAGAGTAACGCTGTGCGGGAAGAGCTACTGCTAGTGTTCAAATGGATACCGCCGTGGTGTACGTCATGCATGATGCCAAGGTGCTAGAGGTGCTGCTGGTTTTCGTTACACAGCGCTGGTGCGCTGCGTGATAACGCCACAGCAGCTCAAGCCAGGGATCACGGGAGGGGGAAGCTTGTTTTTCTGAGCCAAGGCCCAGAAAAGTAGGTATACGTTGTTACGTTCCCATGGACGCAGCAACATCCAGAAAAGTGACGGGGAGCAGAGTTTTTCCCATGGGAGTTAAGTTAAATTCCCTAAAAAGTGGGGATGCCCCCGCCCTCCTCGTTTCTACGCTCATGGTATGGCCTAAGAGGCCAGATATTCACGTCTCAAATCTTACGTCTCACAACGTTGACTATTTCGGTTCCATGAAAGGATATGGACCCATATGGTAGACATGCATCTATGGCGCGAGACAGACATTTTTGACCGAAACCTCGCACAACTAAGTAGGTTGCGATCTAGTCCGTTCTAACTGATGGAAGTGGCATCAGTGGATACAAAAGGAATGATAAACTGTGAGTGTGAAAAGCACAAATCATTGTGTTCTTGGTTTCATTTTCTTTGTTATACTTCTGATGTCGTATCTTGTGGTTTAAATATTTTTGATAAATGGACATTTGCATTAGCAGATCATGTGTGGCGTAATTTTGTGTAAATAGCCCAAACAGTCATCACCTTGCTAAGGGGTGCGTAGCAGTCTCTAAAGCTTGGGATTAGAACTGATCCAAATATGTTGGTCAGAAGTAATTTTATTGTTGTTTTAATGTCTGTGGGTATGGTGATGCATTTGTTTCATGCAGGAATCTTGTCATTTTGTTTTATTTTTGCCCAACTTTGTGTGCAAATGGGAAGTCTGATTTCATTTTTGAGGGTAAAAGACTACTTGCTGTGAGGGGTGTTGTCTTGTGTTATTGATGGGGGGCTGGGCCAAGGGCATGATGACCTAATGACTCTCCCTCAGTGTAATTTTTCTAATGAATTGAAACCCATTGCACTTTGGACAGCATTAATTTTTCCTGTGCTGTTTTCCTACCATTCATCAAATGGCAAACTAAATTTCCCTTGCTTAAATGGTCAGAAAATATGGGATGGGGGCCAGAGTTGCCTTTAGAAGGGCCAAGGTCCACATGAAGGAAGGATCACCCCTGCAAAAGAATCTTTACTAAGTGTACCACTGTAGTCAGAATCCAAGGTTCAAAGAAAGACTTTACAAGGGAAACACAAGTGCTCATGACATCACAGAAGTCCAAGTACAAGTTCTGTGGGTCCACTGAAATAATGTTCCTCCTCAGTATAGTGATGCCATTGTTGGTTAACTGGGTGAAAGATCAAATGAGAAAGATAGTAAATAAAGGATTAGAGGGAAAATCATATGACATAAACATAAAAAACAAACATGCCAGAGGTGCAAACCCCTACCGGAGGTGTGTTGTACGATAGTACAGACTGCAGGCTGATAAAAGGGTGCAGTCAGGCTCTCAAGTCCTCCCACATGGTTGTGCATGTCAAGCTCTGCCGCTGCGTGCTGGACAGCATTGATGGGGAGCAAATGATAAGCATCATCACATCTCATCACATCGCAGGTTGTGAGACCTGCATATCTTTCTCAACCATGAATCCAAGAGCCAGAACAAACAGTGGGCCTGCCAGTATGAAGAGGCTTCTTGAAGCTTTCCCCCCCAATGGAGCATTAGTTCTAATTTTTTTCCACTGTAGCAGTGTTTTGGAGCCAGCATTGCTGGAAAAGGGTGCCACAGTGATCACTGCACGTTGCTGCAGTGTCATCTCACCCAAGGTGTCCTATTCCTGGAGAAAAGAGCGACCTGGATGAAAGAACGGATCATGTTCCTGCACAGAGTCGTTCCTGGCATCGACCGTGCTGGCCAACCTGCCCAGTGCCCCCACTTGCCTGACGTAGCACTACGTGATTTTCACCTCCTCTTTGAGATGACGAAAATTTCAAGGGGGAACGTTTTGACTCCACAGGAGAGCTCATCATGGCCATGCGTGAGAAGCAGCAGAAATTCACAGCCAACAGTCTGCGAGGGTGTTTTAGCGCGTGGTACTTGCACATGAAGGAATGCATGGAATATGACATAAAGTTGGTTGAGATGTACTGACATGTCGGGTAGTATGTCGTGGTAGTACGCGAACCTTACCGGTTTTCTAAATGACATTTTTCGGGAACCTATTTACCTATTTACCAGCCCTCTTATTAACAATTTAGGAGTGCAGAGGGCTTGGAGACAAGGTTGTCTTGGTGTTGGACGTGAGCAGATAATGTCATAGCATGCCACATTGTGTGGGAATGAAATCATTTTGTGTCTTGTAAAGTATAATTTACTCAGTAACTTGATAGTGAGTCTGTTAATGAATTGCTACTGCACTGTTGTTTTGCAATGTCCAAAATTGTCAGTCAGTCATTTTCTCAGACAAAAACAAGTACTGACTGGCTCATGCATGAGCACTGCATGTCTTTAGTGCTGCACGTATGTAAAAGCAGAGAGAAAGGAATTGATACTGGTAGCGAAAGGACGATGCCATTGCTCGTGGATTGCCCCTCTATGGATGACATGAATGAGAGGACTGGTACTGGGTAATCCCAAAAATAATATCTAAGTTGTGCTCTGCTGAAAGCCATCATCAAGTTTCTAACATTTCCAGGTGCTTGAGAGATGCTTCAGTTTTCATATATAACCTGCTTGCTGTTAATGGCCATCTCCACATCAGCTGTAAGAATTGGTGAGTTATGCTGTAGTGGTCAGTGTTCATTCTGTCATATGATGCATTTTGAGGCAAATGTTTCTATTTCAGTAGTATTTAGGATTTATTTTGAGGAAATTTGTGTGCAACAAATAAGTACTGTTTGCTAGAGGAAGTTATTTTCAGCATAGTATCAAACATGTCAGCTCTTGGTAACTGTAGACAATGACATTTTCCTTTTGCCTTGATTGTTTTTCTGTTTCTACTGTGAAAAACTTGATGCCATCGTTTTGATATATTGCGCCAAATAAGATGGAGTATCTGCTAGATATCACATCACAGATACTCATCAAATGCATTTAAATGACAGCTAACTGTAGGGCATCGCATTGTCTTGCCATGATATCTCTCCCCATCGAGAAAACAACAGGGCTATAGCTCACTATAGGTATTTAGGCTGTTTTGAATGTCCGTTTCGTGTTCGGCAGGCATCGTGGGTGGCGGTATAGGCGGCGCCTCTGCGGCCTATTTTGTCCGCCAGCTTTTCAAAGACGATGCAGAAATACAGCTGTACGAGAAGAACAAAATTGGCGGGCGACTGGACGTCGAGGAATTTAATAATTACCGGTTTGTCATGCCCAGTTGTTATGTACGTTACCTAAAACAAGGCGTTAAAATGCCCAGATCAGAATGTGAAAAGTCACGGCAGATTTGTGGGATGGCTAAGGACCATTTCAGGCAGATGAATGATTACTCATTGGCATAGTTTTTGCAACATGCCATAGTTTTGTTTTGCTATGTTGATCAAGTTCTGGGGAACGAAAATTATTTTTGACACTTCGTTGTGGATATTGCCACCATTTTTAGTTTATAACTGGATAGTAATTGTTCCAGTTGTTCAAATGCTATTTTCTAAGTGCGATGATGCATCTTTGTGCGTTTTTTTACGATCTCATTTTTATCCAGATTCGAATCTGGCGGCTCCATTATACACACCAAGAACAAGTACATGATGCATCTAATTGATGAATTCGGTACGTATATCGCTTGTCTTCGTCATTGAAAGCAGAAGCGTGTTAGCAACTAAAAGGATTTTTAAAACGCCTTTATTGCTGTGATTTTTGTTTGTTCTCGTGACGTTTTTCGAACATCATGTATTCTGGGACCGGTACTGAAACCGTTTTCCCAGCCAGGG
The DNA here is from genome assembly GCA_030062745.1 of Capitulum mitella. NCBI lineage: Eukaryota > Metazoa > Arthropoda > Thecostraca > Pollicipedomorpha > Pollicipedidae > Capitulum > Capitulum mitella. Next base: position 4,496,414 of record CP099851.1, on the reverse strand, counting down.
CGGGAAATTTGGTTTTCGTTCTTGGTGTCTGAGTATAATTTTTGTTTTGTGTTTTGTAGTACAAAATTTTGCTGACAGGAATGCTCGTTTAAGTTGGCGTTCTTGGAGTAAGTCAGTTATGACACCATGCCCACTTCTTACGGAATGGAAACGGATTCATTTGCTTGCTAAGTTAGGAATTTGCCAAAATGGTGAAATGCATCTTTTTGATTGAGGCACAAGACCAAACGTTTGGAGTACAAAATGTTTTTGGAGCGCATATTTTCTGGTGTTCTTCAACACCAAAAAACAAAACTTTTTCCAGCCTTGTTTTCAGTCCCGCCACCCGCCTTCTGGCCGGTGTTTTTCGACTCTGCCACTGCGTCTGCCGCCAGGTCTGCAGCGAAAACCGTCTGTGGACGACACGTTCGGCCTGTTTGACGGCAGTCAGCTGGTGTTCGCCAGCTCCGGCTGGCCGCTCGTCACCATGGCCAAGCTGTTTTGGCGCTACGGCTACGACGTCATCAAGCTGCAGCGGCTCGTTGACGCGACACTGGTCAAGTTCAGCAGGTAGGCCGCGACGACATGCTGGTCAAGTTAAGTGACGTCACGCCGGCCAAGTTCAGGCGGGTGGTGACGTTACACTGGCGGAATTATGGCATTACACTGCAAAAGTTTAGCAGGTTGAAGCGTCACACCGGCCGAGTTATGACGCCACACTGTAAAAGTGCAGGAGACTGTGACGTCACTCTGATCGAGTTATGATGTTACGCCGTAAAAGTGCAGCAGGACGACGGCAGGACAGGTCAGGACAGGACGACTTCCCGGTTCAGCTGGTGGGCGGGGCCTGGCTCGAAAACAGACCGTTCTGCGCTCCGCGCCGGGTCGTCCCGCTCCCGGCTGTCTCTGTTACTGGAAATGTGACAAGGCGCACGCAGAACGCCTAGTGCGGCTATTTTAAAGCAAACAGAATTTTCGCACCGGACGTCCATTCCATCACTGATGTGCTCTGTCCCGGACTCACTCACTTTGTGACACGGAAAGCTCTGTTTCAGCTGTTTAAACTGGTTTCGTGTTTTGGGTGGTCAGAAAGAAGATAGTGAATTGAATGAGGAGGAAAATACGTTGTCTCACGTAATGACTTGTAGGGTATGTAATATTGACTTGTAGGGTAATCAGGTGGTTCTGACGATTGTTTGAACACGAGATGACGTGCTCTCCCCAGCGTCTGGTTTTACCTTGGGCCATGGGTGCATGGTGTATGCTGTCGATTGAGAGCGTGTTCGCTCTTGACTTGCGTCTCAGCCGTACTGGCGCCGGCCAGCTGCGGCATCATCAGCTCCGTCTGTTTTTCGTACGACTACGCCGGCCTCTGTTGGACAGGATATACGATCTGCTCGACTCGGGAGCCGCCTACGACACGGTGGAGGACCTCATCATGGCCATGGACCCCAGCATGATTCGGCTGATCATGCTTCCACTCTCTCAGTACCTGAAGTGAGCGGCCGCTGGGGCGTCTGCCACACGTGCTTGCTGTGAAATTCTGTGCTGAACAGGCGTGCTCGATGTGAAGCGGGCAACTTCCTAGGAACCTCACGTTTTCCGATGTTGAAAGGATTTTGAAATTGGCGTTGCTTTATTGGTTCCAACTATTGCCACGGCGAAGCTATGTGACGCACGCACACGGTCTGCGGGACTGCATCATCACAACTGGTTTTGTAGTTGAGAATCTCGCTGCGCCGTTTCTTAACGATGTATACAAAAGATGTTGAGCCGAAGCCGATTTTGCCTCGTTTGTATACGATTCCGTCTTTTCGTATCATCCGGCCGCATTCTTCCTGTGAAAGTCGCGCTCGCCTGTGAAGTGTAACATGTCGCCGTGCGGGCCAGAGGGTGGCTGATTGCAGAGCATGTGTCAGGTGTGGCCCTCACGGTGTCCGCTGTGCCCGCGTTGCCAGGATGAACGGGTTCCAGCAGCGGTTTGTGGACGAGCTGGTCACCGCCGCCACGCTGACCAACTACGGCCAGCGGCCTGACATTCACGCCCTGGTCGGTGAGTGTTTCGGGCCGGCCATCCTGGCCAAGCCAGGCTGGCTAGATCCCAGGTGTGTCTGGCTTGGTCAGGCTTCTTATGGCCATGGTTTCTGCGGCCGCCCTGGCTGCTTAGGTCTCTGGTGTCTGCTTGGCCGATCAGGTTGGTTATGTTCCTGATGTCTAGCCTGGTCAGGTTGGTTAGGTCCTAGGTGTCTCTGGTTAGGGCGGGCTGCTCAGGCCCTTGGTGCTTTTGGCCAGGCCAGGCTCCTTAGTGTGTCTGGTGTTTTTCACCAGCCAGACGCCTATCTGGTGTCTGGCTGGTGAGGTGGGTGATGTCCCAGGTGTTTTTGGCCGCCCAGTCCTGGCTTAGGTCCCTGGCGCTCCCTGGTTACATTGGATGTGTTACATCCCAGCTGAATGGCATCCCCAGGTAGTTAGGCTGGTCAGATTGGTTGTACGGGTCAGGTCCCAGGTGTCTCTGAAGGCTCAGGGGTGGGCTGATCGGTTCTGTCCTGCCCCGCTGATCGGTTCTGACGGGCGTTCTGGGCGACCCTGGTGGGTGGGTTTTTCGTGTCTGCAGGTATGGTCTGTTGAGGTCCCCAGCCATTGGATGTCGATGTAATTTCTGTTCGGTGGGCTCCTTTGGTTAAAGGTGGTCTGAGGGAGAAGCATTGCCGGGTTCTACCAGCTGCCAGTTGGTGAGGCCTTCACAAATGTGCCTGCACTTCCGCGCCTCATCGACTTTCTGCCGTTTGGTCTTGACTTTACGTCGCTGATGTCTCATGTAGTTTCCTCCAGTTTTTGAGCATCATTGCTGTTTGCATTTGGTTCACTTGGCTTGTGCTGTCGCATCCGCGTTTTCTCGTGCTCCGAAAATCTGATACCGTTAGTCGCGTACGCTATGAAATCGTTGATTCACATCTGTCGTCGTTCTGAGCATGAATTCTCTTGCTCAGTGTCTTTCCCGTATTCTAACCAGCGGAGCACTGTGTACCACCCCTCCTGGAAGAGTTACCCTGCTCTCTGCGCCTGATGGACGGTGTTCGTTTCATGCTTCTAGGGATGGTGGCGCTGGCCGGCACGGGGGGCGACCTAACTTCAGTTTTGGGCGGCAACTACCAGGTGGCAGTGAAAGCAGTTGACGCGTCGGGCGCAGTCGTGCGCAAGGAGCAAGTGCAGACCATCAAGTTTACTGGTTCGTGCAGGAAAAAGTGTGTTTCTGAATCCTCGGGCATGCATGAAGTCTGCATTTCTTTTGATTACATCGTCAAATGCAGTGGTTGTTCAGTTTTGCCGGAAGTGGAATGTATGTTTTCATAACGCCGGTTTTTCCCAGGTAGTTTTTTTGCAACGCAACTAATTCCGGCGCTGCGAGCAGATGTTTTTCATAACGTTCATCGAGGCGTTTCCGCACATTTCCGTGTGGAACAGATAGCCCATGCTGTGTTTGGAAGAGCTTCACCTGCGCCCGCAGTCTGACCGGGCATCGAGTGGCTTTCCCACCAGCGACAGGCGAGACGTACCGGGTCAAGTCACTTCCACTCTGCAGCTGACACGAACCCGACGTCTTGCTCTGATGACGTCACCCTCCTGAGCGCCGAATGATTTTGAAGTCGGTGCGCCCCTAAACCCCAATAACCAACCGACGTCACCCTCCGCCGGCAGGTGACGGGTACCTGGTGACATCGCTGGACGGCGGCGGCGTCAGCCAGACGCAGGCGTTCGACATCGTGGTGGTGGCGGCGCCGCAGACGGCCGACCACGCCGCGGTCCAGTGGGAGGGCCTGCCGGTCACGCCCAGCTTCCCCGGCCGCTACCACAACCTGAGCGTCACGCTGGTCGACGGCGAGGTGAGGGCTGCACGGTTCGGGCTGTTCTCAGGCGCGGCTGAAGATCTCTGAAAGTTTATGGCGGTGGTCGAATAGGATTTAGGACCGTCGCCTTCCAGTCATTGCCATGGGTCTAATGTTAAAATTTCTGAAATGTATGTGTGTGGGGGGAGGGGTGAAGACCTAAACCCCCGGATCTAGTCATGGCCTCAGAGGGAGGAGATGAATGACTTGCTGGCGTGAAAGGCGTTGGTGTTAGGACACCGGTCGCGATCAGGGCGATCACCCTCCGAATGGATTGCGGTAGCTGCTTACAGAATCGAACACTTTTCACGGCTGCCACGGTCGTGTTATGATGGTGAGAAATCCCATGCTCACAGGCACGGCATCGACCGGATTACGTGAATAATGTGCCGTGTCTCTCCAGTCTGTGACCTCTGCTGTCTGTGATCTTCCCCGTCTGTGACCTCTGACCGCTGCCGTGTGTTACGCCTGTGTGACCTCTACCGGCGACCGCTGGTGCGCGTGAGGTGTCTGTGACCTGTTGTCGCTGCCCCGCATGACGCCTCAGTGACCTTTGTCTGTGACTGGTGACCGCTGCCGCGTATGACGCTTCTGTGACGCCTCTGTGACCTTTGTCTGTGACCGGTGACTGCTGCCGCGTATGACGCTTCTGTGACGCCTCAGTGACCTTTGTTTGTGACTGGTGACCGCTGCCGCGTATGACGCTTCTGTGACGCCTCAGTGACCTTTGTCTGTGACCGGTGACTGCTGCCGCGTATGACGCTTCTGTGACCTGTGTCTGTGACCGATGACCGCTGCCGCGCGTGACACCTCCGTGACGCAGTCGCGGCGTCCTCAGCTGCGTCCGTCGGCGTTCGCGGCCTCCTGGCTGCCGGACGAGGTCCTCTGCACGGTCGGCTGCTCGGACGTCAACTCGATCGGCTTCATCAAGCCGGCCAGCGAGAGCTCGACCGCTCACGCCGTGCACAAGGTCTTCAGCAACGCGGCGCCGACCGAGGCCCGGCTGGACGAGCTGTTCGCCACCAGGCGGCGCCAGCGGCGGCTCAGCTGGCTCGCCTACCCGAGCTACGACCGCGGCATGCCGATGGGGAACTTCACGCTGCGCGCCCACCTGTACTACGTGAGCAGTGTCGAGCGGGCCGCCTCCGCCATGGAGATGTCCGTGATCGCCGCCCGCAACGTGGCCAACATGGCGTACCTGCGCTGGTACAACCGGGCGCCGCCCGACGTTCGCGGGCCGCCCGAGCACAGCGAGCTGTGACGGCCGGCGTACGGGAGGCTGTGACGGGCTGCCGCAGGAGGCCGTGACGGGCGGCCGTGACGTTGAGGCTGACGGCGAGCTGTGATGATTCGCCGCGACGGCCAGCCGTGACGGGCGTCCATGACGGGCTGCCGTGACAGTCGCCTGTGATGGTCATCCGTCACGGCGTGACGGTAAGTTGTAAAGGCCGGTCGATAACGTAGGGTCATCCGAGGGCTACCGGCCTCAGACGAGTCCCGGCTGTGGTGTCTGTCATGATCATGCAGCAGAGAAGTCATTTCCCGTTCGTAATCAGGGACCGTCGAGCTGTGCACTATTTGACGGCCGAAACCTGATATGATCCGACGTGCCTGAGCTGCCTGGCAGCCGATGATATTGACCACTGCCCGATGACTGGCCTCAAAGCTCACTGGATGCATTCCCGCAGTCTCCTGAGGGGCGTTTTCCGCTCCTTGCGCTGGCCTTATGTTTACTTGTACCCTGACCTCAGGAGGCATTCAACAGCCAGGTGTACCATCAGCAGCTATGCAGGCGTGCCGACCGCCGCACTGACCCTAGCCTGGTTCCTGTTGTTGTCTAGCGCTTTTTGATTCCGACGCAGCAGTTGATCGTTAAATACGGAAGCACCTGTCCGTAATGATCGTGCACGCCACGTAAGTGATGTACTACGAATTACTGAACATGCGAAATGAAGTTAACGTTGGCGGTGTGCGCGTCTTTTATACTGTGCGGAGGGATGGTTTGAAATTTCCAGCGCTTTGCTGAACTAAGCGAGGACGACACGGCTTTGCAAAAAACAAAAACTAAACAATGCTCGGCGTATTCCGTCTACATTTAACCCGCCCTCTGTCTCCCCGCTCTGCACACTCCCCGACCTTCAGCCTCTGCTCCGCACATTCGTCGGTCTTCAGCCTCCGGTCCACTCTCCCGGCAGTCCTCATGTTCTGTTCCGCACCCCCGGCAGTCCTCAGCCCGCGCTCGCCGCCCTCAGTCGTCCTCCGTCTCCACTCCGCTGCCGCTGCCCTCCCGTCCGCTGTCCTCGCCGTCTTCCGCCTCGCCGTCCTCGCCGTCCCCGTCCTCGGCGGCGCCCGAGCCGGCGGCGCTCGCCGTCCGCGGCCGGTCCTCGTCCTCCAGCAGGTCCTCCTCCGAGTCCTCGCTGTACCAGCTGGTCTCGGAGCCGTCCTCCGTGGTGAGGCGGCGCGGCGGCGGCGGCCGGCCGGCCGGGCCGGCTGCCTGTCCGGAATCTCGCCGGCGCCCCGGCCGAACTGGCAGCAGAGCGGCGATCCGGGCAGAACGGCAGAAATAGACTCGGCTATACGGGGCAGAACGGCAGAAACGGACTCGACGACACCGGACGCAATGGCAGAAAGACTAGGCGACCCGGGCACAACAGCAGAAACAGACTCGGCGACACCGGGCAGAACGGCAGAAACAGACTCGGCCAACACTGGGCATAACGGCAGAAACAGATTCGGCGACCTCAGGCAGAACGGCAAAAACTTTAATTTAGTGAAATATGTAGTAGTAATAACAATAAAAAAATAATAAGTTTATAGTAGTAATAATGAACTTGTTTAAGCGTATTACCATCAGCGCCGGCTGAGCTGGGCCCGACTATAATCAGAGCCCGCTCACCTGGTGCTCCGGCGGGCCTCGGCACCGCTATGGACAGCACGGCCTGCTCCGACTGCGCGCCCGCGCTCTGCCCTGCCCGCTCGGTGGCCGCCGCCTGCCTCTGTCCCGTCTCTGTCGGCAGGACGGCCGGCGCCGTCTGTGGACCGGGGCCGGGCGGCGGCGCCAGCAGCTGGGCGGGGGCGGGGGCGGGCCGCCGGCCGGCCACTGGGAGCTCGGCAGGGGCGGCGGGCCGCCGGGCTGGCCGCAGCTGGGGACAGCAGCCGAGCTGTGTCGTCAGGGGGGAGGTCCGCGCTGGCGGACTGGAGCTGGCCGTGCGACCGCGGCAGCTCTGACCGCAGAGTGCGGCAGGAGGGACAACGCAGCCAATATACCGAGAGATTAGAAAGCGGTCGGGAATCGTGTAGGCATGTCAAGACGCGCCGAAATACAGGAGCTTTAATATCATCAAACGCATATCGTCAGGTATACCCCGAAACAACTTAATCATAACTGCTGCGTAAAAATGGCATTACGGACTCCTGCGCTTCATCATTAAAAGACGTAAATGATCTCTGCGCTTCACTGAAGTCAGCACGTTACCTGGTTCACTTGTTCGGTAAAATGCCACAGAGCAGAGCGCACGAGAGCTACCTCAGGCGATGTCCGTCTCGGTGGTGCCTGCGAAGGTCGCCGCAGGCGGCTGGCGTCTTGTTCTCTAGTGCAAGACGCCAGGACGCATACAGTGCACGAGGTTTTGGTGCAAAAACGATTGTGCGCATCGGCTGTGCTTGGTAAACAGAAACGAAGCCATGTCAACCACCACACGTTGCAGACTGGGATGGTCCTGGGAATGCAGTCACACATTCCGAGCTGTTTTAGAAGCCTTTAGTTTGAGGGACGAACAACCACTATAAGCCAAGCGAAGCCGTCGCTGGGAGTTTGGCTATGCGGGGTGAGCCGATGCATGGACTGAGCTGTTGCAGCATTACCGTCCAGATCGGAACCGTGGTTCCGTATTGTTTCCTCGGTCACAACGGTTTGGCCGTACGGAAGATGGTGAGGTTGAGCGGGCGAAGGATGTTCTATATCACCGTATATTGTCTGCCTGCATGCGTAATAAGGGCAAACTGGAACAGTTAACGTGAAAATAATGCACAGCAGTCCCATAACGCGTTAGCTTTGATCAATTTGCAGGGCACGATTCAGGTACTGAACATCCTATAAACCTCTCTCACAATCAGGTTGTATATTTTTGGACCTCGGATGCTCTCCTTCGTTGTTCACGACGGAAGCTCGCAGTAAATTTTGCGACAAGTTCATCATAAGAATCAATGTTTCTGTCACCTCTTTTATATTTCACCTCGGACGATCAGTGATCTGTCCGTTTCCCACAAACTGATCATTCCAGATGCAACAGGGTTCTCTCGTGTTCCTCAGTCTCCAAAATGAAGGTGCGGTCTACAGACTGGACCATTTCACGGGGCGGCGGCAGTGTTGCCTTAAGCCAGAGGGGGCTGGTCCAAGGCGGTCCAAAGTCCAGCCGCACGCTCCGGTGTCACGAAGGCCGGGAGGAAGTGTCAATGCGTACAGGTTGTGTTCAATTTGCACTTCACCTCCACTTAGACCCAGGCATTTGCCCACGTGCCGACTCTGAAGTTTGTCAATGAATGACGGTCAAGACTTTCGAAATCATCAGCCTACCGCATCCAAAAGCTGACTGGCAATGCATGGTTTGAATGGTTTCCGTTACTCTTATAAATATCGGGCTTTCTCTGTTACTACACCTTTTCTCTTTTTTCCAGTGCAAACAACTCAGGATTAGTCATGCCAGAAAATCACCAACCATTAGAGGAAATCACTTTCTCGTGAAACCGCCAGTCAATAGTAGCCTTGCTAGGATCACCAGAGCCGGGCCCCTGAAGACTTCAGTCATCCATTTCTCTGTAATCCACGCTTCAACTGCCCACCAATAACGCTCTCAGGGCCGTCTCCATGAGACCATCTGCCTCAGGACCGTCCCCGTGAGGCCGCCTGCCTCAGGACCACCCCGTGAGACCGCCTGCTCTCAGGACCGGACCGTGAGACCGCCTGCCTCAGGACCGGCCCGTGAGACCGCCTGCCTCAGGACCGGACCGTGAGGCCGCCTGCCTCAGGACCGGACCGTGAGGCCGCCTGCCTCAGGACCGCCCCGTGAGACCGCCTGCCTCAGGACCGGACCGTGAGACAGTCTGCCTCAGGACCGGACCGTGAGACAGTCTGCCTCAGGACCGTCCCGTGAGACCGTCTGCCTCAGGACCGTCCCGTGAGACCGTCTGCCTCAGGACCGGACCGTGAGACCGCCTCACGAGTCGGTGTTGCCGGGCGACGTGTCGCCGGGCGAGGTGGCGTCGGTCTCCTCGCGGCTCGGGTCCAGCAGGTCGTCCACGGCCTCCTCCAGGCCGTCCACGACGTCGGCGATCTCGTCGGCCACAGACATCACCTGGCCCAGGCCGGCCTCGTCGCCGGGCGCCGTCACCATGCTGGAAGAGCCGGCCGACTCGCTAGCGGCGCCGGCCGCGCCTGCCGACGTCGTCGACCCGGCCGTCCCCGTCGACGACGACACGCCCGTCGCGGCGGCGGCTGCCGAGGTTTTGGAGACGACGGCGGAGGTTTTGGAAACGACGGCAGAGGTTTTCGAGCCGACAGCGGAGGTTTTTGAGTCCGCAGCAGAGGTCTTGGAGCCAACAGCAGAGGCTTTGGAGCCGACAGCGGAAGTTTTGGAACCAACGGCGGACGTCTTGGACGCGGCGGCAGATGTTTTCGACCCGATGGCCGAAGTCCTGGAGGCGACAGCAGACGTTTTGGAGGCGGCTACTGAGGTTTTGGAGGCGGCCGCCGAGGTTTTTGAGGCGGCTGCCGCGGCCTGCGCCGCCAGGTCGGCCCCGCCACCATCTGGAGCGGAGCGGAGAGGTCGGGACGGTGAACGGCAGGACCGAACCAGGACGGCGTCACGTCGGACCCGCGAGTCGAAAAAGGCCGGGACGCCGGAACGTCATGCAAAGCCACAACCACTCCGACGTACAGGCGATCACCATGCAGTAATTCGGCGCTCAATCTCATGCAGGGAACGCACATTCTCTACAATGGGCGTCGACAGCCAGCCAAAACATCAGCTCACGACATATCAGCTGGACCACCCTGCGACGGCGGTGAGAAGACTAGACCGGCCCAGGTTCGGCGCGGACCCGTGCAGGCCACGCGGCGCTGCGTGGACAGGGTGACCTACCCTGCGGGCCGGGCGAGTCGGCGCTCAGGTCGGGCGCCTGGAAGTCGACGCTGTCCAGCTCGGCGGTGACGCCCTTATCGCCCATCTGGAGCAGCTGCTGCTCCTGACGGGAGGCCTTCTCCTGTCGGAGGCCGCCGCAGGTGCGTCAGCGGCCCGCCGCGCCCTCGCACGCCGCGACTGACCGACCGCGGCCGCATCACTGACGCGGCCGATCACAGCCGCGTCATCGGCACCATCATCGCCATCATTATGGTCACCACCATTATCATTATCATCATCGTCGTCGTCGTCATCGTTATCGTCATCATCACCACCACCACCACCACCACCACCACCATCATCATCATCATCATCACCGTCATCATCATCATCATCATCATCATCATCATCATCATCATCATCATCATCATCATCACCACCACCATCATCATCATCACCATCATCGTTATCATCACTGACATCCCTGACATCACCGACACGACCGCATCACTAATGCGCACTAGCGACCAGCATCACCAAGTGCCCGACCACGGCGACGTCAGTGAAGCGCTTCACTGATGTCGGGCGCCGAGCAGCAGACCGCCGCGGGTTCACAGCAAAACATTCTCGGACGTCCTCGCTGGCCTCCGGTTCTGTTAGAACGGACGACTGAGGCTCGAGACTGTTCACCAATGACGTCACGAGACGTCTATCTGCGGCGCGACGGACGGCATCGCGCCTGCGTCGCGCGGTCCGGACGGCAGACAGCTGGCCGGCCGGCGGTCCGGACGTCGGCGGCCCGACCGCCGCCTCACCTTGTAGACGATGTCGAAGAAGTTGTTCTGCGCCTCCTCGATCAGCTCGACCTCGATCTGCTCCTTCTCGGCCCGGGCGCTGGCCGTCAGCCCGGGCGGGATCAGCGAGGAGCGCTCCGACACTGGAGACAGGGTCAGGAGTTACCAGGAGCCGTCAGCCCGGGAGGAATCAGCGAGGAGCGCTCCGACACTGGAGACAGGGTCAGGAGTTACCAGGAGCCGTCAGCCCGGGCGGGATCAGCGAGGAGCGCTCCGACACTAGGGACAGGGCCAGGAGTTACTGGGGTGCCGTCAGCCCGGGAGGAATCAGCGAGGAGCGCTCCGACACTAGGGGACAGGGTCAGGAGTTACCAGGAGCCGTCAGCCCGGGAGGAATCAGCGAGGAGCGCTCCGACACTGGAGACAGGGCCAGGAGTTACTGGGGTGCCGTCAGCCCGGACCCTAGCCTGGTGCGTGGTAGAAACTGTTGTGTGGTCTGATGGAAACTGCGAGCGTACCTGTTGGAAAGCTCGTGTCGCAGGTATGTATGGTGAGTTATTTTGTGTGAGTGCTTGTACGTACTTTGAAAGAGGTAGAAAAAAAACAGAGTCCGCAGGCTACAGTACAAAGTTTCTGACTTTTCAGGTAGAAACCACACACTCACACCAGACTTCTGTATATTTGCAGCTCACCAAGACTGTTTCTATAGTCAAAACACAAGAGCTGTGCTCAGCTTTTGCCATCAACAAGCTTCGTCATACCATTCAGACTGCGCTATCGTATGTTTCTTCAGTGATGCATTACTAAGCCCAGGTTGGGGAAGGGATCAGTGCAAAACGGGAATAACCTGCGTGCCATTGGAATCCGAGGAAACGTCTAGTCATGACCTAAGTTTCAATGAATTTTAATCAGTGTGTTCCTGCCTGTTGTTTGGACTTCCCAAAAACAATGCCAGTAAAAAATCAAAATCAGCGTCTGAAAAAAGATGCAAACCGGTCTGATTATCACGACCACGACAACGAAAAATGTTATCGCTAATAAATAAACTTATCACAATAGATAACATGTAAAACAGTAAAACAGCTCAACATTGCTCACCGGCTGAGTTGCCCTCCGACCTCATCTTCTTCTGGAGTCGCGCCTCTCTGTTTTTACCCTCGAGGATCTTTTCCCGACGGGTCTCGCGCTCGAACATCTGACAGAACAAGCCTCCCGTTCGACACGATGCCGAAGGAGAAATTCGCCGCATATGAAGCACGTAACCCGCCACACATCCGGCTCCCATAGTCGAGAAACAATGTTCGAAATTAAAGAAATATGACAAATAAAAAGTCGGCAATGCGAGGGCAGTGTACAAAGTCTCGATGCAAAATGCGCACCATTCCCAAAGATGAAATGACTCCATTGCAACCGAGGCTGGAACCTGCGACGTGGATGAGTCAGCAGCAGTGTTACGATAGGTACCAGTGTGTCGCATGACGTCATTTCGTGCGGTGCACGCGAGCATGAATTTCTCCGGGTGCCCACCCTATGCGCGGGCGCGGTCATCGCTAGCGTTCAGTCTACGGCCAGTCGCGTTCGAGGTGTTGCCAGGTTTTGCGTTCGGCCCCTGTGCTACGGAGACGTTAGTTATCACGTTACAGTGACGCCGTTTTGCCGTAAACCGCCGCTTTGTGACGTCAATCCACCAGCTGACATTAGATTACGGTGTTAAGTCAGTCTACTCCACGTACAGCAGTCTGTCTTACGATGACCGTCCATCACAAGCGTTATCCGCCACACAGCGTCATTCTGCTCTGTGACGTCAGCGTGCTGGTGACGTCAGCGTCAGGCGACGGCCGGGGCGGCGGAGCGACGTACCGCGGTCAGGACGAGCCGGTCGTTCTTCAGCGAGGTGACCAGGCCGTCGGAGAGCTCCAGCAGGGTGATCTGGCCGTCCGCGCTGCCGGCCGCCAGCACCGCGCCCGACTCCTGCACCCGCAGCGTCTCCAGCGGACTGTCGCCCACCTGGGGCAGACGGAGGGGCACCGTCGCCAGGAAATCTTCCCTTTCCCTCTACCACACCTGAGATACACACAGTGTTGCCGTTCGCAGAGGACTGCTGCCCGCCTGGGGAAGACGGAGGGTCACCGTCTCCAGCAAACCGCCCCCCCCCCCACACCTAAGACATACAAAGTTACCGTCAACAGCTGGCTGTCGCCCACCTGGAGCAGTCGGAGGGTCACCGTTTCCAGCTGTCGCACACCAGGGGCAGACGGAGGGTCACCGATTCCAGCGAACCCCCCACCCCCTCCACACCTGAGATATACAGAGTTGCCGTCAACAGCAGGCTGTCGCTCACCTGGGGAAGACAGAGGGCCACCGTCTCCAGCGAACCGCCCCCCGCCTGCCACCCACCCCCACCTGGGGTACACATGGCGTTACCGTCAACAGCGGACTGTCTACCTGAGGCACACAAAGGATCAGCCTTTCCATCCGCCTGGCATTAGAGCAGTGTTGCTTGCTCCATCCTGACCTAACACGGCGGACCAGAATCGTATAACCAAATCTGACATATTGTATCGGCGACTGAATTCCTCAGTCTGACACCGGTATGTCGACAGCGGCGCACCTGTATGGTGAGGACGGGCAGCCTCTGCTGGTAAAGCACGTCCCATACGTCCACCGTGCCGTCGGCCTTGCTGGTGAAGAAGACAGAAGGCCGGGTGGGGCTCCAGGAGCCGTCGGTCAGGCGCACCTCCCCGCTACTGCAGCGGACAGGCAGGCCGGTCAGGGCCCCGGGCACAGCATGAGACCAGATGCACAGACAGAGGCGCACCTCCCCACTACTGCAGCAGACAGGCAGGTTAGGACGCCGGGCACGTCGTAGGTTCGAGTGTACATAAGGCAGACGTAAGCCATCTGCAAGCTTTGGAAGTTGAACGTCGAAGGACCGAATGCACACAAGGCAGAGGTAAGCCATCTGCAGAACCGTTTAGAAGCTGGGCGTCAGCGGCTGGCTTTCGTTGATGTCGCGTCAAGGTCGTTCTTTCCATACTTGTTCGGCCGGGGCCGAATTCTGACATCTTTCTTTGACATTACGCTGCGGGCTCTGACTAAGGCTCACTCACTCTGTCCAGAAGATGGCGCTCTCCTTACATTCCTCGGACCAGACTTTGGCGCACCAGTCGCCGATTGTCAGGAAGTTCTTCAGGAAGGCCGGGTTCCGCTGTACCTGCAGAGCGACGGCAGGCGGCACCGTCAGCTGCCTCTCCCCCGCCCCCTCCTCCCGAGAGGGGTTCTCTTAACCTAGATCAGGGTCCGGCCAGCAGCGAGCCGCGGCCGACCTGCTTACAGTGATGACCGCCACTCAGATACCACTCGGCTAATCAGAGGCCCGCCAGCCGCGTCGTTATCCCCGAAGACAAGTGATGACATTGCAATGAATTTCATCTCCATGGTGCCCAAGTCCGGCTGAGTAACAACCGCTTGCGATCGAAACTCATTCAGCAGGAACAGGAGGCATCATATGAGAAAAAGCCAGCTCCCCTCTTTCTGCAAGTCCAAGGACGTTTCAGCTGCTGACCATTATGTGAGGCTTGTGATTACGAAACCTCACACCTCCCCTTCTCCTGACAAATATCAGTTTCTTCCCTTACACGACCAGTTGTTCCAGGATCCAACAGGAAACACCGAGCCAGCCCTAACCGACGGCTTTAATAGTCACTAACACTAGTGATACACCGACAAACACTGCGCCACGATCATGACAATACAGGGGAGGAGCTACAGGGCAGCTCAGACGAGCTCGGCAGGGGCTGAAGCAGCACCTGTCTGACGGAGCCCAGGTGAGCCGAGTACACGGCCGATATCTTCTCCGTCTGCGTCTTCCCCTTCCGGTTGCACTGGATGACGGTGCCCTGCTCGGTTCCCAGCATGAACTTCGTCGGGATGGTGGTCTCGTATTCCAGCACGGTGGCGCCCTGCGCCAGACGCAGCGACGGCTCCTGCGTTTTGTTCACGTCCAGGATCAGCGTCTCCGTTGGCTCCGTGATCTTCCGCGTGTCCCACCACATCACCTACCGGAAGACGTCAGTCACCGAATGATCTGCCGGGAGACGTCAGTCAACACGTCTTCTGTCGGGGGACGTCGGCTACCACGTCACCTGTCGAGGGACGTTAGCCGCCACATCAACACATCACCTGCCGGGAGACGTCAATCAGCACGTCATCCGCCGGGAGACGTCAGTCGCGACTTCATCTCTGGGGGACGAAAGTCACCACATCAACTGCGTAGACATCATTCGCCTCATGACCTGCAGGAGACGTCAGTCGCCACGTCACCTGCGGGGAGACGTCACTGACACATCCGTAAAGAACAATAATCACTTCATCACCTGCGGAGAGGCATCAGTCACGTCACCTGCGGGGACACGTCAGTCACTAAATCATCTGCGTGGAGAAGTCAGTCGCCACGCCACGTGCGTAGAAACACTACACGTCACATCACCTACGGCGAAACGTCAACCACCACGTACTCTGCAGGGTTACGTGCAGGACAGGTTTCAATAGGCACCACATGCATGCACTTTATTATTCAAGCATACGATGTCATCACGACTACCGTCGAGAGGCAGCTTTTTTACACAAATCACCGCCCCACTATCATCACGTATGGGACGATTCCGTATCCGGGCAGGGGCGGAGGCCATGACGGGTCCTCCCACCTCGTGCCCCTCTCACCATGCCGTCCGTGGAGGCGGTGAAGATCTCGGTGCCGGACTTGGAGTTGACCCAGATGGTGCTGTAGACGGGGTCGCGGTGGCTGGCCTCCAGCGTGCTGACCTCCACGGGCTGGGTGCCGCGCCGCCGGTCGAACCAGCAGACCCGGCCCCGGTACGTGCCGCCGGCCAGCACGAACGACTCCTTCGGGTTGAACTCGAGCGAGACCAGGCTGTCGGGCGGCGTCAGGGTCGAGTCCGGCCGGCTGGGGTTCTCTGTGGAGGCCGGCCGCAGCAGGTCACGGGTCGGGAGGCAGCAGCCACAGGCGTGGGCGGCCGTGAACCAGGAAGGTGGGGATCAGGCACTTTAGGGCTCAGCGCTGATGAGTGATGAGGTCATATTCGGTCTGGATATCGGATATCGGAAATGAATTCTTACGTTATTGTGACCATTATCACCAACACCATCAATGTCGCCCTCGTTAGTTTTATTACCTTCACCAACCAAAAGAAAGAATCACGAACTGGGAGCCAGGAATCAGGAGTCCGGAGCTACTCGTCAGGAGTGACTGTCAGCAGTCAGGCGCCACGTAAACCTAGTCTCCAATGACGGCCATCTGCCACGACCTCGTGTAACCGCATCCATCTTCACAAAAAACAACGGTCTAATCAATGCAGCGGTTCTTCTTGTCGTGAAGACCTCTCTTGTCCAGGGGCGCAAGTAATTCTTTAATGGAGCAGGGAGGAATTCTACCACCTTGTGTGTGAAATGTAACGCAGGACGGCTCCCACTTTTTATTTTTTCTCTACTCTATCTGTGTTCCTCCAACGACCTCAGCTTCCAGCAAGGGTGGCGGGAGGAGATGGCACTACTAGGACGTCTTTGCTCATGACGTATGTCGTCATTGCCATGTCTTGTAGACAGATGTCTTTCAGAGGGGCTGATGTCTGACCTACGTCCCAGACGAAGGACTGCACGGGCAGGTCCTGCGCGCTGGCCTGGAACCGCAGGCTGGTGTAGGCCGCCGCCAGCCGGGTAGAGTCGGGGCTCCAGCTGAGGCAGGACACCTGAACACCGACAGACGTCAAGGACGGACCGCTAGACGTGGCAGACGGACCGACGGACAGAACAGACAGACCGACAGACGTGACAGACGGCACAAACGGACCCACAGACGGACCCACAGATGGAATAGACGGACTGACAGACGGAACAGACGGACAGGCAGACGAAACTGACGAACGGACCGACTGGACAGATGGACCGACGGACTGAGATACGGACGGACGGACGGACGGACAGACGGACGGAACACACAGATCTGTGGTCGGAACAGACGGATCGACGGACGGGGCAGACGGACCAACGGACGGAGTAAAAGACCGATGGAGGGAGCAGGTGTACCTGCAGACGGACAGAGACGACAAGGCAGACGATCGAAGGACGGCAAACAGATTAACAGATGTGATGGCCGATTGGCACGTGTACTAATAAACGGTTACGCAAAGTGACAACATTATCTACCGTTACCATGCAGTGACGCAATGTTAAACGAACAGCGTATTGACCTCGATGAAGTGATTCCCACGGCAGGCTGACACAAGGCTCTGCGTGCACGGTCCCTGGACAACTGACGTACGGCTCTGTGGGTTGGACAGGGGTCCCTGAACACGTTGACGGTCTTGGCTCCGACGCTG
Source organism: Capitulum mitella (assembly GCA_030062745.1). Classification (NCBI taxonomy): domain Eukaryota; kingdom Metazoa; phylum Arthropoda; class Thecostraca; order Pollicipedomorpha; family Pollicipedidae; genus Capitulum; species Capitulum mitella. The sequence goes on along the minus strand of CP099851.1, from coordinate 4,479,237 downwards.
TTCTCGCCGGGAATGGCGCCGTCCTCGCCGCCGAAGTACTCCTCGTAGATGTCCAGCGTGTTGTTCTGCTTGATGCAGTGCTCCATCATCTGAGAGCAGACGCGGTTGGGGGCGGATGTGTCCAGTTGGAATTCAGTGCCGGGTCAGCTGAGGCCACTGTGTGCCATCCAGACAAGCTGATTACTCGGTCTGGTCAACCAAGGTCATTTGGACCACGTAGCGACCCAGTCATTTCAACTGAGGTCACAAATGTTAAGGTCAGGCCACATGTGACACAGATCAGGACAGATGAGACTATAGTCAACCAGTACTATAATAGCGCACTTATTCCACATTTTTCGTGAAATGTCTTGTATTGACAACCCTGAATAGGTACCTGACCAATGGGTGAAGGTAAAACGTCGTCCAGAGGGCCCACTCTTTTTCATACAAAGAGCAGACTCAATCCGACCACATCCCCTCCTGGTGGTAACGGGACCATTGCTGATGTCTCAACGGTATAAAACGTTTGACACCGCCTGCCGTTACCCGCATCGTCTGCCGGCAGGCGCTACCGTGCGCACTCACCGCGCCGAGCTGCAGCACGGAGGACATGTAGACGTCGTCCTTCTCCACCTTCTTCTTGAAGCGGGTCGTCTGCTCCACGTCCTGCGGGTTGATGTCCTTGGCCCAGCCACCCTCGGCGTGGTTAACGCCCGTGGTGGCGTACTCGGCCCGGTCCGTGCTCACCTGCGCGACAAGGGTCACCGAGGGTCAGACGGAGGTCACCAGGTCAGAGGTCAAGATCGCGGTACAGGAGGTCGGGCGTCGTGATCATGACCCCCTTCGATATTGGTTAATCGGTGTGCCTTTGGAAAGGGAGGACGACGGAGAAAACGCCGGTATGGAAACTAGCGATTCGGATCCAACGCCCTGGGCCAGAATATCAGTACGTAATTGAGTCATATTCTACTGAATGACACGCCAAGGGACATGCAAAAACAAGCCGATGCATGGGTTATATGTGGTAAGCCTGTTGTGATCGTCCGTCCGTACGTCATATGCTTTAAGAAGCACACGGCACACGGGACCATTTCTGGCCGACAAATATTCCAAAAATACAACCAGCAAGGGCCAAAATCAGGCCAAAAACGCGAATCAGACCCTTCACGACCTGCCGCTTCTGAGGCAGAGATTACTGGTCTCACTCGTCTCACCTGTCTCACCTGTCCGCTCAGCGGCGCCCGCGGCCTGTTCTCACCTCATGCTCGGACATCTCACAGCCGACCTGAGTGCCGCGGTGCACCGGATCCACATGTATGAACCGGGCGGCTAGCTCCGGGTTTGGCGGAATGTCGCAGCTGATGGCACCTGAAGCCGCCAGTGGTGATCAGCGGGCCGAGCCGGTCAGTTGCGGGGACGGCGGGAAGCGAGGGAGACTGCTGCCTCAGAACCCGCTTATACGACGCTTACGAAAACATCTCGAAGAACGTCCGGAGTATGTTTCAAAGTGCGCCGAGAACTGACATTTCCTCGTCGCAGCAAGTGGCATCACATGTTCTGCCGAGGTGCACAAATCTGTCAACTTGCCTACCAGTGTGGGTGACGGATATTGTTTAAATTATAGCAGACATGTGGTAGCTAATCGCTATTTGAGGAAAATACGAACGTCAGGCATCCAATATTACAGAGAATGTGAAATGAATTGTTACTTACAGCATACAGTTTCCTTTTCGTGGGTTTTTCGTTGTGGCTTGCGAAAATGCGTTAATATGTCACGCAAGGTAAGATTGCAATCTCCTGTTATGTGATTTGACAGCATTAACTCAGACGTGACAGGTTTGGGCGCACAATATTGAGTACACGCAGCCATGTCCATTGGGTCCATTGAGACCTTTACCGTCCATGGTTAGAAGAGCTTGTTGTCAAACGACGACGATGTCAAATACGCACGCAAAACCACACAAGAACTCAAACAAACGCGCTTCACATAAAAGCCGTACGGCAGTGAACCTTTCTAACTGCCTGACAGCCCGCGCAGCGGGCAGCGGATCAATGCACAAATAAAATGAGCACTAAAAGTCGCCGTAAATATGCTGGTGGCTCCATGCACTGGCTCTGGAAGAAACCCATTAATGTATTTTTTCGACTGAGGGATGCAATTTGGTCCAACTGGAAATGCGAAATGAAACAGATTTGGGGTTTTTATCTTTTATAGGTGACAGTTTTGACATTTTGCACACCTCTGAAGAAATGAGATGAAGGTTGCAAATGGTGCCGGACGCTGAGACCTCCTTACGGTATAAAATCGCCAGCGTGGCCCGCGACGGCGACATTCGCAAAATAACGCCTACCAATTTTTACTTAAAATTCTTTTCTGATCCCTTCATTCAAGAGCTATGAGACAGGTCCATGAATACGGCGAGGGAGTTCGCCGTTTCATAACATTATTATATGCCATGTCTGCAGACGATTCATTTCCCCCTACGTGCGGCGGATATAGGCATGCCTCCTCTCCAGGAAATCATGCTTTCGCTTCAATATTGAGAACGAAGCGAAAGAGATTAGATAAACCAAAACTTCTCGGGTCTAGAGGTAAGTCTAAAGTCTAGGTGTCTATCGTCTGCAGGACGAAAGTGATGGTAAGGGCTACACCCGTATCAGGGATCCGTATATCCGTATAAGGGCTATAAGCGATAAATCAGACTGGAGGTCCAACCGTCCTTTGGTCTCACCTGGCTCGCTGGTAAAGAAGCACTGTCGCCCAAACTCTGAGCGCTTCTTGAGATAAACGTACTGGAAATCCATGGCGGACCTGGGAACAATCAGTTTATTCTGAGACATGGCTGTACACCAGAATCAGACATATCTGAAGAACAAAGTCTGGAAAGAGCGAAAACGTGCGGAAAAAGAGAAGATAATTGGGGTGCAGGGGGATGTGCGGCAAGGTCTTTTGCATTTCATCTATAGACGCCCACATCGCTAACCTTAAAATTCATCTTGGAGCATTGTTTGGATACGCATCGGTTTAACAATCGCTCGAGATTTAGCCGGTCTGGCAGTTCCTGCGTGTCCACGACTCTTATCCAGCGTACGGTCAAGTCTGTCAGTCATCGGCTTTCCTATGCAATCATTCGAAGGAATTCCAGTGTTCGGTGCGCAGTGGACGGTGGAAGCGGGCGCGCCCCGCAAAATTTTGGAAAACTGGCTCCAGCACTTTGGAATGGCAGGGAAAAAAAGACTGTTCTTCGCCCCGGCAACAATTCTGAACTCGTTTTGCCGTTATGAACGTCCCGCAAATAAATGCTTCTAGATACCACGGTTCAAACCCCATTTTTTCGGAACAAAAAAGGCCATAACATTGGGAAACGTATTTATCTATTTTCCAATCAATTTTCATGCGCCCTCGGTCTCGACAACGGATTTAGAAATTGTAGTATTGATGTATTTACCTGCTGAACGAATTCAAGCAACGGTGCAGATGCGTTCAGCAACGCATTCGCTTATTCTTGATGTATATCTCTTATTCTTGGTGTAGCAATACGTTTATCGCGCAAGGTATGTAATGGAACAAAAACAGCACCCAGCGGCTACTAATTCACGTAAGCCGCACGTTATCCACGGCAGCGACTTTCATACCCACAAATTGGTTTACTCAATGGTCGCCATGACAACCATGTTGGTAAAGACGTATATAAATACGTATTTTGATTTAAGTCAAATTTATGATATTTTAGAACTCAAGATTTAGTGTTTCTTATGCGTTACGAAGTGACAATAGTGAAATCTTAGTTGATTTCTGAACCAAGTACAAGCTCTACAAAAATCGCTTTGTCTCACCTGTTGATATGGTAGCTCTTGATGTAGCATATCCTGGCGCATATGATACAAACTAACATAAATTTGCACAAGAATTTCCACGTGTTCCGCTCAAGACAGATTGCAAACATTTGACGGATGCTTGGGGTACGGAGGCTGCGTGTTTCAAGGTACCTCAATAAGTGTATGCTAACCCTCGAACATTTGTACGGACTCAAACATTACGTGACTGTGTGGCGTCATCGCCAGCCATCGCCAGCGCCTGGGTCCATAACCGCTCGCTGTTGTCAGATGGTATAGCGTTCTCTTCGAATCCTTTCGGCAAGCTGCAAGGTAAAGAACCCTGTTCTGGTGCACATTATCATCCCTTGTAATTTATGTTGCAAATCAGTCCAGTGCAAGAAGTTGTGAAATTCTGCAGCAATACTTCATTATGAATCAACTTAAATTTGCCACATTGGATTGAGTCATGCAATGTTTTCACATGCAGATGTAATAATTTTGTGTTGTCTGACATTTAAATCGTATCATTTCTCTCTCACTGGCAAAATGGTTGGTTGCTTGCCACATTCAAATCCAAGGCAAACATTGCCAGGAAGATAATAATAATGGCTATGATGCAAAAAAAAATGCAGTTTGAAAATATGGCACTCAAATTCTCTGGAAGAAAACAACAAAGATATTGTGCACTCCTGTAATGCCCATTTTAACTTGCAGCAAGTAAAGTAGCATGCAATGCTAAAATAAACATTTGCTTTCATTATGTTCTACTAGCAAGGATATTGATGCAGATTGCAGCAGTGTAGATTTTGAGGACATCCTCGACTGTATAGCTTCAATGTCATGTGTATTAACATTTTTATTTGGTCACCTCCATTGATGTACCTTACAGGAGAACTATTGTGACTTTAAGGAATCAAGAGAGCTGAAGATGTCCTCTGATGATGAGCCTGTTGTGGACTCTTCTGAGAAGAATGATGCTTACCAAGACAAATTGGCCTTCAGTGACCTTGTAAGTATTTCAGGTAGATGGTTTTCTGATCTCTTTGATTTTAGGAAGTTCTTCTGAGTTGCAACTTACAGGAGCTTTTGGATTGAATCAAACAGAATTTGAATTCATTTGGACTGCAGGGGCAATTGGATTGTAAAATCTGTTAAGTTACATAGGACTCTCAGCCCATGTATACAGACTTCATGTCCAGCATTATGTACAGTAAATCTTTGTCCCTCTCCTCCATATGCAGGCCTTTGACCTATTGTATGTTTGTGCTTGTTTTCAGGGGATAACAGAAGTTCTCTGCACAGCCACAGAGCGTCTGAAATGGAGCAAGCCGACCAAAATCCAATGTGAAGCAATTCCAGTTGCACTTGAAGGTATTTCCAGATGATTGTGGCCAGTGAAGGTTGCAGAGTAATCATGCTGCTGTTTAGCTGAGGGACAAAGTACATCAGCCATTTTGTGTGGCATGTTTTGTGTAGCATGCTTTGCCAACTGGGTTTCCATGATCAGCAGCTCATTTGGTAGGGCATTAGTCTCTGTCCTGGTGAGACAGGTTGAGTTGATTGGCACCTGGTATTTGGCCCATAGGTCAACTGGCAACTGGCCAGCACAGGGTCAAGCTGACTACCACATGGTCATGTCACACTGCATGTTAAGCTTTCTCCACAAAGTCAACCATTACCTGGAATTTTGCAGTTGAGTGTTGGGGTCAGACTCTATGCAGCAAGCTCTGCTTAATGCAGGCTCCAGTCCCCAATGTCACCCTTTCAGAACACTTGGATCAAATTTATAAAAAATGAAAATAATGCATTGTGGCCAGATCCTGAATTTTGGATGGAAGGTGACACCTAAACTTGAAAATAGATACATCCAAGTGTGGAAATATTACATCTGAACACCATTATGGCAGCAAATTGTATGTGCCCAAATCCTGATGTTACATCTTTGCAGTGCAGGATTCAATGGTAATTCATCTTTCCCTCCAGGATTTGATATCTGTCAGCACTTTTTGCATCTGCATGCATAATCAGAAATAAATTTTGGAATATTGGATCTGCTGACAAACCTTTATTTCTGCTGTAGCAACTAAAATATTTGCATTGTTTGATTTTTTTGCTACATCTTGACACCCATTGGAAGATGAATTTGGCCACACTGAAGTAATGTGATGGAAAGATGAGAGTGTGTCATGTCCCAGTTTTGCAAATATCTCTTCTCCCTTCATTGTGGTACATGCTGAAGATGTCATGCTCAAACAAATCATGAGGAAAAGCATGCAGTCCTTACAGAATGGAGGATATAACCTCTTCAGCACTGCTTTCAGACCACTGGGGCATTTTGTCTGCAAGGCTGTTCAGGTTCCATCAAGTCTTCTGTTTGTTCTGAAAAGTGACCCACTCAACATTCACGTCAGATCTCTGCCTGGTGTACACCTCATCATGTTCACATTATTCACGTATCACGTTCTGTGGCGCCTGTGCTGTGTTCCATGACGTCTTCTACCCTATCTGCATTGTGCCTCTTAAACGTCCTTTGGCATCCCATTCCAGAAATGAGTCGGTTCTTGCTACGTTCTTTGTCACATTCCGTGACGCCATGTCGCGTTTCTTGACACCCATTGCCACGCCCCCATGACGCCCCGCGACACCGAGTCCCCTGTCTCTTGCCACGCTCCGTGACGCGCGGCGCCGTGTCGCGTGACGCGCTCCGTGACGCCGGCGTGACGCGCAGGGAAGGACGTGGTCGGCCTGGCCGAGACTGGCTCCGGCAAGACGGGCGCGTTCGCGCTGCCGATCCTGCAGCGGCTGCTGGAGACGCCGCAGCGGCTGTTCGCCCTGGTGCTGACGCCCACCAGGGAGCTGGCCTACCAGATCTCCGAGCAGTTCGAGGCGCTCGGTCAGTGCTGCGGTCGTGGACGATGGCGCAGGGGGCTGGAATCACCGGCCTTGGAAAACACGCGCATGTGCCACATCAAGTTTTAAGCTAGTAGTGGTGTTTAGTAAAGTTGTTACCCTGGTATACCATACTACAGTTGGTCGTGGCTGCAAAACTGCCGTGTTATCATTCCTCGTTGTTGGTGTTTAGTGTCGTGTAATCTCGATGTCGTCTTCCTCTTGAACCCTTTAGACCTTTCTGCCTCCGCGATAATTGCTACGTTGAGGCACCTCTTCCACTTACGAATCGTGCTGAACTCTTATCTCCCCTTTCACATCTCCCAGTCCAGCACCCCCGAAAGTCTGTGTCCTTAACTGGCAGGCGCTTCCATCGGCGTCAAGTGCTGCGTCATCGTGGGCGGCATGGACATGATGGCGCAGAGCCTGATGCTGGCCAAGAAGCCGCACGTGGTGATCGCTACGCCCGGCCGGCTGGTGGACCACCTGGAGAACACCAAGGGCTTCTCGCTGCGCGCGCTCAAGTGTCTGGTCAGTGGTGTGTCCCGGTTAGGGTGCTGCCGGTAAAACGGACGAAGGCGATGGCTGAGGGTGTGACACTTGTGTTTTGGGTTTTTCAGGTTATATGCTCTAGCGGTCACGCCGTTGACTTGTAGACGTTTCATTAGGTTTCCGTCAGGAACAGGGCATCATCTTATAACATCGTCGTAGACGCCATGGATGCACGCACTCATTTCTATTAGTGGTAGACCAAAAGTAGCCAAGTAACTTAATGTTTGCGTTTGTGGTGATAATTGTTCGTTATGACGAGCAGTCTGCCTGCAGCAAACACGGAGCTTTCGGTCTCCGAGCACCTCTGATGGTGAGTCACTCTGCCGTCAGGTTATGGATGAGGCAGACAGAATCCTCAACATGGACTTCGGCGTGGAGGTGGACAAGATCATCAAGGCGATCCCTCGCGAGCGCCAGACGTTCCTCTTCTCGGCCACCATGACCAAGAAGGTGCAGAAGTGTGAGAGCGTGATACTGCGGTACCACTTGGTTTGGAGTGGAAATTATAGTTAGAATTTCGCTCGCTTTGACGCTATTTCTACTGCGCTGAAGATCGTAGATTTCGCCGATTTAATGTGAAATATTACTGCTTCGCAAGTCTTGGCAACAGGAAGCCGGATGCAAGCTCGGCGGTCATATTACGTGAAACCGGCGCGGGTGTAGAGTACTTAAAAGTTTTGTTTGGGCGCTGGCGGTTCAGGTTTGCTTGACCAGCGCTAGTTGCCTTCAGGAGTAGAAAAGATGATCGCCTGAGCGTTCGTCAGGTGAAAGTACCCCTCCCCCCTCCACTGACGTCTTTCATGCGCCTGCAGGTAAAAAAGCTGCAGCGAGCAGCGCTGAACGACGCCGTCAAGGTGGAAGTGTCCAGCAAGTACCAGACCGTGGATAAGCTGCAGCAATACTACCTATTCATACCAGCCAAGTACAAAGTGAGGAGCAAGACAGTTTGCAACCATGGCATTCAAATGTCGTATAGAATACCGCAATTTATGTCCTCTGATTACCATTTATTCCTGGTTGCCATATTCATATGACTATGGCTACTGAACTATGCTTTTTAACCTTCTCGATGACGAAGTGCGGTACATGCTCAGTAATACCGCTTCCGGATCTATTACAAGGGCATGGTGCGGTCACACCCCATGGTGATGAGGCATTTATTCATCCTGCTAACTCATTGATCTGGATGTTATGCTTGTGTAACTGGAGCCGAACCCGTTTCAGGACGTATATCTGGTCCACATCCTGAACGAGCTGGCGGGGAATTCCTTTATGGTGTTCTGCGGTACGTGCAACAACACGCTCCGGCTCTCCTTCCTGCTGAACGCTCTCGGTCTGCCGGTACGTCTGGCGCTGGTGCGGCGCGTGACGCGGCGATGTGACGTGACGTGACGTGACGATTTGACGTGACTCACCGTCTTTTCTTTGGCTCAGACTGTCTTGGGCAAACAGTGGGCGTTTGCTGTGTGTAGTTTTAAGGTCTTACCTCTCAGGCCTCTTGCCTGAGACGATGCTGTGTTCATGGGAGAGCAGTTTTCCATTTTTTTAATATGCATATTCCTCCGAGTTCTGAATAACCAAGTCGTTAGATATATCATCGCGATATAACTAACGATATATATATATATATATATATATATATATATATATATGTCGTGACTCACATATCGAATCTGAAATGGTGAGCCAGATGTGAAACGTTTCATAGAAACCAGTAGACAAGACCCGAGCAATTTTTTTTTGTTTAGGTAAAGTTTTGTTTCGTTGTGGCTCGGCATTTAACAGTTTTTTTCCTAGACCAAGCTTACAAACTCTTGGTCATCCAGAACATAAACCGTGTTCTGTCTCAACGAGTAAAAAACATCTATAACAAAAGACGTGTTTACGGGTCCATGTGCGCGATGGGGATCCGTGTGACGCAGTCTTGATCAGGTGCATGATGCACATGATGGACCTACGCCTGATGGCCACCGGGGACCGCGCGTCCCTGTGTTGGATTGGATTTATGTGCCACGGCCGTGTACGGTATTCTCACGTGCTGCCACCGTCGTCCAACAGGCGATCCCGCTCCACGGCCAGATGAACATGAACAAGCGGTTAGGCGCGCTCAACAAGTTCAAATCGAAAAACAAGAGCATCCTGTTAGCCACAGACGTAGCGAGCAGGTGAGAAGACTGACTGCATTTGATTGTCTACTCACAGCGGCCCCTACACGCGGGGAACGGAGGCGCAAGATGAACTGATGTCTGTGCTCTAGAACTGCAATAGCAGTAGCCTCGTCTAGTGTCCTCTGTTGTCTTCGGAGTGTCACAGAAATTCGTGCGGAAAAGGAAGTCATGTTTAGGGCTGCGGTGAGGTGATGTGAGTGACGCCCGTTTACTGTGTTGAGTTGGAGCTGATAGTGTATAGGAGGGCGATTAATTCAACCGCCGAAGACCACTATGCCCTGCAGTCCAGGAAACCCGTGCTTCAAGCTGGGTGATCTGCGTGGTTTGGGAGTCCCAGTAGGTCTCTCCATTGTGAGATGGTGTTTACCGGGCTCTCCGCCGCCAGGGGTCTGGACATAGAGCACGTGGACGTGGTGGTCAACTTCGACATCCCGACGCACAGCAAGGACTACATCCACCGCGTGGGCAGGACGGCGCGGGCCGGCCGGGCCGGCCGCTCCGTCACGTTCGTCACGCAGTACGACGTGGAGCTGTACCAGCGGATAGAGCACCTGATCGGTTAGTCCGCGGAGAGGACTGGTGGATGGGGAACCTCATTGGTTAGTCCGGGGAAAGAACCGGTGGATGGGGCACCTCATTGGTTAGTACAGGGAAATAGACCGCACCATTGGTTAGTCTGGCGGGCCGTACTGGTAGCTGGAGCACCTCATTGGTTAGTCGGGGGAGAAGACCGGTGGATGGGGCACCTCATTGGTTAGTCCGGGGAAAGAACCGGTGGATGGGGCACCTCATTGGTTAGTACAGGGGAGTAAACCACATCACTGGTTAGTCTGGCGGGCCGTACTGGTAGTTGGAGCACCTCATCGGTTAGTCGGGGGAGAAGACCGGTGGATGGGGAACCTCATTGGTTAGTCCGGGCGGAGGATCGGGAAATAGAGTACCTCCACTGGTTGGGATGGGGAGCCTTACTGGCCATTGGAGCACCTCAGTGGTCAGTCTAAGAAGCCTCATTGGCCGATGGGACACGCCATTTGTTATTCCTTGCCAGCAGGTAAAGCATTTCATAGCGAGTATGAGGAGCTGCACAAGCGAATAGAGCACTTCATTGGTTAGTCTGTTGAACCCCGCCTACAAATAGATCATCGCATTGGGTAGTTACAAGGTCGTGCGGTCTGGAGTAACATTAAGAGCTGTTGTTGTCGCGTGGAAGAGAAAAAGGCATCGGAAAAGGCCATTTCGTCCCTGATCTAGCCAGATTGGAAGATCAGCTCACATTCTCGTTGAGAGCTATATCCGGCTTCCATATTGGACCGCCTTTAATCGAACCGACTTTTTTTATTCTCAAGAGGAGATGAGCCCTGCCAGTTTATCAAGCACATGGTCAGTGTGAGGAAGTCTCCCAGGGTTGGTTTAGGGTGCTACAGGGAGGCAAAGTCGCCGATCGTTTCGTTCAGTGTGAAGCGTTTGATTCGACGGGACGATCATCTCGACACTTTAGTGAGCCAGGATTCGCTGTCGTTAGTCCAAAGTCGATTCGAACTAAAGGTGATTATAGCAAGTCTGGCTTAACTACACAATACCTGCTATGTATGTCAAGACGTTTCTCGGTTTTGCGTCTCAGGGAAGAAGCTGCCCCAGTACCCGACCGCGGAGGATGAGGTGATGATGCTGCAGGAGCGCGTCATGGAGGCTGACCGGCACGCCAAACAGGTCAGCGTCGCCGTCAGTGTGACCTGCCCCCAGCGACGTTGATCCCCCATTTTACTGTATTGTGTTGCAAAAATCAAGGCTGTCCACAGCGCACTGGCTATTAGACCCCGCGTTACGAAGAAAAAGTGGTGCGCACGGTCACATACATACACACAGACACCATCGCAGGAAACAATGTTCTAGCTGTGTAAATAGAATTATTCGTGGCCAACCTGACAAACTTTTGAAATAGCACTTAGTCGGGATTTAGAACTACGACTAGAAGAGGCTCTCACGCCGTGGTGTACACCATAGTAAAATGCTGGTGCACAGCATTGGCTCATCTTTTAAATAAGTCCTTCTCGCCCGTTTACGCCAGCTTCTTGCTGGTCGTTGCTGCAGCTGAGACTTCGGCCCGACCTCAGTGACCTCAGCGTCTCGTCTCTTGCCTTCGATGGGCTGTACAATGGCCGAGTAATCCTCAGGGTTTGCCGTCCCCCTGCGACCGAGGGTCCGTCCCCAGCCTCCGTGACCTCGGTCTGACTTGTCTGACCCACGGAGTCTGCAGTTGTTACGGAAGTGCGTGTCGTGACCTGTCCGACCTTGACCGGCCCGTCGTCAGGAGCTGCGGTCTCTGGGAGACAAGGAGTCGGGCCGGAAGCGGAAACGGAAGCAAGACGAGGACGACGACGGCGGCGACGACGGCGAGACGGGCATGCGGCGCCGGCTGCAGAGCAAGAAGCGGCCGGGCGGAGGCCGCCGCGGGCGCCGGTGACCGTCGGTAGAGGTGGACAAACGGTGGCGACCCGGCACTAGAGGTGGGCAAGTTGTGGCGGCGAAGTACTCGAAGTAGAGAAGCAGAGGTGACGCGGTGTCAGCGGAGGCTTAACTCGCGGCAACCAACTAGAGGCCTTGTTGTCGCTGTACCGCGTGTGGGCCAACTTTGAGAACTTGACGTCGTTTTGCGTTTGCCTGCCACGCTTGTTGCAGCGTTGGTGCCGGCTGAAGTGTTGCCCGTGGCTATCCGTTAAGTCATCCGTCATCCGTCTTCATCTGTTAAGTCCCCAGCGTGAGATGTGTGAACAGAGAAGGACACGCAAACAGAGGATGGACAACACTGTGGATTTGGAAGCAGGTGTCCTTGTCAAAGGGTATCGGCATGTGCGTGTGAATACGCGTTGAGGTGTCTGAATACACCGGTGCTTAACGAGATACAGATGTTTTCTTTTTTATATTTGAATTTCGGGTGGATTGCTCGAAATGTTTCTTCCCGAGATTGAGCACAGCTGGCTAGATCACTCCGGAGGCAAAACGGAAATCCGGATGGGGCAAAACTGAGCCCGGGTAATGGAACCGAGCCAAATAGGCCATTGCTAAGAATGTCCTGAGGTTGCTGTAAACAGGGCTTTCTGTGAATTCTTCGAGATTCTTGATAACGTTGGTCCATGCCGAGTTTTGCTCAGAAACCCCGACAGCCACAATAATTATTTCTGGGCCTGGTTGCCAGTATTATCAGGCAAAAACATGATGACCGGTCAAGTTGTGGAAGGTCGGAGCTGGGCCTTTCGCTTGTGTACCGTACAACACCGTCTGATTTACCCCGTGACAACGTTTTTTCCTATGAGCATCAGGGGCCTGTGTTGATTTGCCTTATAGATGGGGTTTGAATCGGTGATTGCTCGTGTCAAACACTGCTGATGGTGGATCGTTTTACCTCGTTTATGGTCATGCGCGGTGATGCTTATCAGCTGCGGACGGCCCCTCCACGCTCCCCTGCAATATTTTCAGCGCTGACTAGGAAAGTTTGCTATTTAGACTTACATTATATACCTATTATACATAAATAAATATAAAAGTACACAAAGTCCGGCAAATAATGTCAGTTGACGATCCGTCGGCACACTAGGACTCCTCGCGCGTGAGTGGTTCGGCCGAATTTTACGGAACTCGGCGGGCGGAGACGGCCGCGTTTTTGGCGGCGGACGGGTTTACGGGCGGCCCACGCCTTATCGGCGATCGGCGGGCGCGGCGCCGCCGGCCGGCGGTGATCCAGGGGAAAACTGGACCCGCTCGCGCCCGCCGGCGGCCACTTTCCTTCCCGCGCGCTCGGACGCGCCGCTGCACGTCACATGGCCGCGTCCGGCTCCTCAGGGGCACCGCCTCCGGACCGAGACCATCCGTGACGTCCCGGGCTGTACGCGGGGTCAGGACACTGTCCTGCGCATTGACCAGGTCTGTACTGGGAATTAGTGGACTTTGCTTCTGTACAGGGTCGTACTTGGGATGAGGCAAGGCAAGGACGTAGCCGGGGGGGGGGGGGGCATGGGGGCTATGGCCCCCCTGAGCCGTGCGGTTTACATCAGATATGCAGCGATTTCGCAGAAATATGAAATAATGACGATATATGTTGCAAAAGCAAACATATGTTTGCCTGCGCGTTAAATATGAGGTAAACTACTTAAAATTACTGTTTTTCCTTTTAATTTCGTTATATGCCAATGGCATATGGCAAAATTTGATATTTGCCGCTCCCCACCGAGGAAAATCCTGGTTACGTGCCCGGGATGAAGGCTGTTCTAATCAGCATCACACTTGGGATCAGGTGGACCGCTCTACCCTCCAGCGTCGTATGCAGGATCAGGGGAACTGTTCGGCTCCCTATGGGTCGCACTTGTGATAGGCACTTGTATCGTGCTTTTGTCGTGCACAGATAGATGTTCAATGATCGCAAAAATGACGCACTTTTTGTGTGCTTCATTAGAGTGTCAGTCTGCTAAAAGAGAGCCTCGAGTGCTACTAGAAACGATTCCTGACGCCTTATCTTAAGCGCGGACTCCTAATTGACATCTAGGAGATGTTAAGTATTAATGTTAAGTACCGCCAAAAATACGGAACAAGGAACTTCTTTCCATTCGGGCCGACCCATAAACTGCTCCTCGACTCGTTTGTACTCTCTGATATTCTTAGTTGTGAACGTGTACATGTTCTGATTCACGCCTTGCCGCCGGAAATGTTTGACACCTGCATATGCAAGTGTTCAGTTAGTATATTCAGTGCGTCTAATCGGTACTGTGAAGGCGGTGGGGGACCTTTGTGGAGGTCTAGTACAAGAGGGGAGCGCCCAGTAGCGAGGCAGCAAATCCAGGACACGTTTCAGCCGCCTGGGCTGATTGAAAATGAAATACACTGACGAAAGGTCGTGTTGGTGTTCATGGACGCATCGCACGGAGAATGAGGTAAGGTGAGCATTTCGGTGTGGATGTTTCGCTTTACGGTTGTAGCTTGGTCCAAAGGTTGCCATTTCACGTCTTTCACTCGAATGTACAGCTCATGCCAGCCGTACACACCAGCCACATAGCTGTGGGAACTAGCACCGATGTAAGGAAGTAAAATAAATTGTAGGGGGAGCCCCAAATCGTCAGCAACATTTGAAACAATGATGCAGCAAAAGCACACTCAGAATTCAATTCCCTCTCCAGATTTGGAGTATCTAGTTTGTGTACCGGCGCGCTTCAGCGAATATCGCCAGAGACAGAAATCGTCGGAAAGAAAGACAGCTCTGACCCCGTTCCGACCGCAGCAGCATGTCACCCGTTGGAGCAATACAATCCTTTTTAGAAGTTTGCGCATTGGAAGTTGAATTCTTGCACGGATGTGACCGCGTTTTCTTGCGTGTGATGCTATCGTGAAGCGATGGCGACTGTTGTGGAACCATTGTGAGCCAAAGTGCCCGGCTCGGCGAGGAAAACTGCAGACGCGCCAAAGCTATTTTCGTTCCTATATGGGCATATTCCACCGGGAAACTCGTTCGTTTTACCCCATGCTGGCACCGATAAACTGGCAGCCTTTGGTCAGCGTGGTGCTTAATCATATTGCGTTATATTTATTTTCCAAGGCCGGTCGTTTTTACGACTGCCTAAAATTCGTTTTACGACTGCCGAGAATTCGGCCAACGGTTGGCCAGCCGCGCCGAAGGATGTGCGCAGGAGG
Source organism: Capitulum mitella (assembly GCA_030062745.1). Taxonomy (NCBI): domain Eukaryota; kingdom Metazoa; phylum Arthropoda; class Thecostraca; order Pollicipedomorpha; family Pollicipedidae; genus Capitulum; species Capitulum mitella. Next base: position 4,464,148 of record CP099851.1, on the reverse strand, counting down.
AAATCAACGAACCGGACCCGCTCGAAAAAAACTGGCACGCACCCGGACCCGAATAACGGGCGACCGGCCACGTCACAGCGCAGCCTTGTGGAGGTCGCCGATGCAAGCGTTCCCTGTGCTGCAGTATAGGTGTAGAGGTATTTTATAAATATCTCATGAAGATCTTGACTGTGACATGGCGCTCCCGGCCAAGTTACGTCACGACATTTTTCGATTTTTGGATGAATGGGTCTACACTTAGGCCATTACTGAGGAAACACAGTACATTGTTTAGCACTCTGTTTCAGATTTCGGACGCAACTCTGGGTTAGGCAAACTGGATAACAAAGAACTCGTCTTTATTGACCTCGTCTATTCGTGTCACCTCGAGGTGACACGAATAGACGAGACGAGAAAACGAGGACAGATTTGCTACTGATCGTCGTCCATCATCATGGAGCAGCATTTTCCTGCGACCTGATGCCACTTTTCCGTGATCCGCAAGGTAATTTGTTTTCCCGATCATGTCCGAAATGTTCCGAGCTACACAACAGGCTATGCCTGGATACTGGCGTCGCTCAACTTTTGAAATGACGCGAACAGCACCGATGCACTTGGAAATATCTCCGGTCACGCACATCTCATGACTTGAAATGACTCGAAACTATGTTACCTCCCAAAATGTGTGGAGATAAATATAACTAAACTCATGTATGCCATGTTGCCGCTTCTGGGATTTCGGGAAAAACAGGACAGAAATGTCGGGCAACGGATCCCGCCTCTTCCCAGGGCAAGACTTGATCTCATGCACGCGCATGTAGTGCTGTGTAAATTAACGTCTATCTCGCTGCTTCGCCACGGTGACAGCACTTGACTGCCGTCAGTCACTGACGACAGGAATGGCGTCGCAGGCCCCCGAGGGATCCCACTGACTGATGGCATGTCACAACGAAAAACATCGCACAGACGCAAAAACAACAGCTTTAGGACAAACGTAAGATTCCAGGCGGAGGAGGCCGAATTATATCAGTACGGAATTGCATCAGCACAGACTGCGACCTTGGGTTGCTGCAGAGGAAACGTTAATCGTACGTTCAGGGGCGCGGGAATTACTCCACAGCTGCGGGGGAGGGGACAAAGAAGCATTTTAGGTCATTTTTTCCCAATCAACGCTCATAGGGTTAAAGTTAAAATTCAAAAAGTGTGGGGGGCAGGGTCCTTCCATATGTCTCCGCTTCCTGCGCCCTTGGTACGTCATGCACGTCAATACTCTCTCGGATGCTCTGGGCCACATTGCAGCCCTGTCAAGTAACAGCGAAATACAACCCTAACAAACCCACAAAAATGCAAAGAAAGCAGAGTGCTGTGGCGCTGAGGGGCGTCCGACTTCCCACGTATGTCCATGCATCTAAACGCACGGTAAATATGCACTCAGGTGCTTGAAGTGGTTTCATATATTGAAGCAGTTCTCAAAACTTTGTGCTATACATTCGCGACTACTGCTTGAAAGATACAAGGGCGGCACACATATTGCACTGTGTTCACTTGGTTTCAAACGTTGTGCTAGCTTTGGAAGTCACCTTGGTTCCAACAAAGACTCACTGAAATGCAAAGCAGCCCTTTCCGTTCTACGGCACTAACATGAGATTATCATTCCCTCTTCGTTAAAGATATCAACAGTGGGGGAAATTATTCGCCTGCGTCGCAGCGTGATAACGGATTTCGCGACGTCTGGGGTGATGCTAGGGTGTCGAGGGATAGGCTTTCAATGCGCGTGCATTGTAAACACGTACAAAACGCAAGAGCTTTTGCACAACTGAACACAAAAAGCCCAAAGATGACGCAATTTTCCAATATTTAACCCAGTCCATCATACCACAAAGCACCCGTGCACATCAACGGGCAGTGAATACTGCGGTAGTGGTTGCGGTTGTGGTACTGCAGTGAACACTGCAGCACCACAGAGGCGCCTGGGAGCGTAGAGTCCGTGACTGGCTTGAGAGTTCGCTGTAGCCACGGTCGCTGCGTGCCCGCCCCGGCCACCAGACGGGTCAGCTGGCACAGAATGACGCCGACGGTTGGAGCAGACAGTGCAGAGAGTAGAACCTGTCGGTGACAGAGCCCGCTGTCGGTCGTCTGGTCATGAACGAGCCGCGCATTTGTGAAGATGTAAACGTGCCTTAGCTGCAGACTGTCTGCACAGAAGCAGGGTAAAGTGTGCCGGTCACGTGACTAACGGGAAAGACTGTTTCTCATGCTCCTTATTATACACCCACAACTTCCGACCACGAATCATGCTTTGTACTCGTGATTTTGTCAAGACAGGCATCAATTAAGGAGGATTACATACAGCCAACAGGAAGGTTGGTCCATCCATGGAGCAGGACACTTTCAAAACGGCGGTCGGTTTTTTATCGAGGATGCATGTTACCCGTGTATGATAAAACTGGTCACGCTCACGTTATTAAAAATATTTCATTATTTTTCTTAGAAGCAAATTATCGGCTACGGCACAGAGCAGCAGTTATTAATCGAATATATCTTGCCCATCGCGCTGCTTTCGACACTTCCCATGAGCGGCCGGACACATGTAAAGCAAGAATCATTTTAAGGAAGCTTGATTGTGTGTTAAGTGCACGTCTGAATACTGGGCAGCAAACCACGTCGAGCGGATAACTCAGCTTTATGACAAAAGAGCATCGAATAGTACCGGTAATAACGCCTAACAGCAATCGGGGCTGATTAGCCGTCAAAAGCTGCAGAGAAACGGCGGAAAACCCGAAGCTGCAGCGCCACCCGAACGAAGGGCTTCGTCCCGGCTGCACGCCAAAGTGTATCCCCTCCACGGCAGTTCAGCCTGCAAAACAGCCGTGCAGCGTCTTCGGCTCTCACCTCGTAGGGTCCTTCTGGTCGTCGAAGGTGTTCAGGTTGAGCACGTTCGTCTCGTTCTCGGACCTCGAGTAGCTGAAGGAGATCTGCGACACCCGGTTACGGGTCATTTCTGGGGAACTCGGAGCAGTTTGTTCCCACAGATTACAGCATAACAGCTGGCGAAAACTGAGACGACATTCGACACACCGGCCTGTCAAGACATGTCACAGGAGAACAACTACCGTCACGGACGGAACTTCCCGAAAATTGTGGAAGTATGAAAAGGATGCCCGGCCGTCTTTTTCAGTCACTGAATACGCCCAAGGTTAGAGTCCCTAAAAATGGGAAGCCTGACCCTTCCAACCTTCGCACGATATCCAGCTTTGACCGCAATGCACATCGAGATGTGCTACACGGCGTGACATCCCCTTCTCTTGTATATGTTCCACATCGACAATGCCACGTTTCTTGTAGATTCTAAATGGATCTTCATGTTGTGCACGGCCTGTCATTATCGCAGTACCGAAGCTGTTTTTTCCCCACGCCACGCCACAGACGAATCGGACGCACCCACCTGCCTGCTGACGTCTGAGGCTCTCATGAACTTCATCTGCTCCAGGTGGGAGTGGAACCCGTCCACCACCGTCAGCGGCACCTTCAGTAAGTGTTCTGAAGCACGTCCAGGATCGTCAGTAACAACTTAACCGGGTCTTAACTCAACTGACGATGTTCTCAGACGCAAACAGTGCACGATTTGTGGATAGGGTCCGAATGGTACCCATATGCATGGTTTAACGCTCCCGAGCGGGTTTTTGTGTTGAATGAGGAAAATCTGAAGCGATTCGTAAAAAGCTTAAGTCAGACTAGGTACGGTAACGAAATGCACGGCATCCATGAAAATGGGCCAGTTGCCTCATTGAAAAAGGCGAGAATGGCACTGCTTTAGATATATTCATACGATAGGCTAAACATCCACGTCCTAGAAACTGAAGAAGTGGCAAATGCTACTCGGAAAATAATAAAAGTATGGCATGCATGATACGAATTGTTGTGAACGCACGCACAGACACACACACATAAATATACACATATTTTTGTATATATATATATATATATATATATATATGTCATGCACCTATAGATGTTAACGAGACATATGAACAGTTCATACATACCAACTATATATCCCACTGTTACATCGTCAGGAAGACGAATTTTCTCACCCACCCGCATGAACCGTCCGCCCCTGTAACGGAGACCAGGTTGTCAGCCCAGACGCCCACAGGACCGCGCCGTCAGGGCGAGACCGGCGTTCAGTGCGTTCGCGCCGCAGCGGCGTTCATCCCTGAACATCCCTGACCGCGAGGTTGTCCCCGACTGCCGCTGCGGTGTTTTCCACCGGCAGCCGCGTCGGACAGCGAGGCGAGACGGTCTGGCCCCAGAGCAGCGCCGAACCGGTGACGCCACCTCCGCAGTCGGTGGTCCGAGCCGGCGACTCGATCGCCTCAGCCTCGCTCCTGCAGCCCTGCGAGGCCGGCCCGCTCCTAAATCGTCTCCGGCCGCCTCCGGAGCGGGCGCCGTAACTCTGCGCCCGTTCGGACCTCGGCAGGCCGAAAACGGCACGGTAGCCGGTCCGCTGGCCGCCGGCGGCGGCCCTCACTGCACTCGAGTGCCCAGCCAGCGATAACCTGCGCCCGACCGGTGATAACCTGCGCCTGACCGGTGATAACCTGCGCCTGACCGGTGATAAATACAGCAGCCGGATGGCTCTATTGGTCTCTGCATTTCGTGTGCCCGAGCTCAGCACAGCGTGTCACTGCAATAACTCACGCCGCCCGCTCCAGCACGGATACGGCCGAAGGACGGCTCATTTAGCGCTGACAGCCGGTCTAAATGATCGGCAAGAGGTAGCGCGGCGACGTCAGAAACGCGTGACGTCACAAGAGCGTCACTGACCCGGCGAACGGCGACATCTTGAGCGCCAGGGACCTGCTCAGGCAGAAGCCAGCGCCGCCGGTGGCGAACCAGAAGGCGATCCGCTCCTGGAAACAGCGCCGATGTCAGACTGGTCTGGTATCCGGTCTGGCCTGGTCTGGTTCAGTCTGGTCTGATCTGACCTGACCTGGTCTATCCTAGGCAAGTCTGTTCTGGTCTGATCTGATCTGATCCAATCCAGTCTGGTCTATTATGGCTTGACCTGGTCTGGACTGACTTTGACTGAACCTGTTTGGTCTGGTCTGGTCTGACCTGGTTCGGTCTGGCCTGTTCTATCCAGCAGCATGATAGCTCAGCTGAGTCTCAGCAGCAGGTAATATTTTTTGGAAAAACGCCATCACAGAAGCACGTTACATTGCCAAAAGAGAGGAACCACACGCCAACTAGCAAACATCTACACACAACACGGTACACAGGTCAGCCAGGACCGACTGCACGACTGCCCGCGGCTGAATGGTTCTGCAGTTCAGCCGGGCGGTGTTCTGTCCTCACCCCGTGTCTGACCCGGTCCAAGATCTGCAGCGGCGCCCGGACCGAGTTCTTGCCCAGGTAGTGGTCCTGGCGCGCGCTGTGGCCCGACAGCAGCTCCGCCAGCCGCGCCGTGTTCACGTAGTTGTCGTCGTCGAAGTGGCAGAACCACCTGGAAACGGCGCCGCTGGGGTCAGTCCGGGCGAGCTGGGGCCGGCTGGGGAGCTGGGGACAGCTGGGTGAGTCAGGTCGGCTGAGGAGGATTGAGGTCAGCTGGGGACTAGGTGATTCGTCTTCCAGTTCCCACCAAAGATGCAGAAGGGTGGCGTTCAATCAACGACTTGTCCCAGAATATCTGATCTCTCCCTAAATGGTAGAAAGTAAAAACTGTGTCCGCATAATCGTCCCTGACATCAAGTCGGTCAAAACACATACGATCTTTATAGACACCCAAAAGCACCTGCAGCCGCAAAGACGCCCGGGACCCTCGGTCATGAGTTTTTCCCCTGTCGTGAGTTCATGCTGGACTGACAAAGCTTGGCCATTCGCCTGTGGTGAGTCAACACCTCCTGGTGGTCTCTTCATTTCCTGTCCGTGATGAGTTTTCGGACAGCGACGTTCCCTCGGGTGAAAGCTGAGTCAGCGTGAACACTGCGGGAAACTTCCCCCAGATGAGCATGTCGCTCGGGAGTGGACTGTCAGGCCACAGCACTGATTTCAGTCGCAGCCGAGACGGACAAAAAAGGGCTAAAAACCAACCCGTCAAACCGTGTTCCATTACAACTCGCCGTCTTATGGTGTCGGATACCAGATGGCCGACAGCTGATAATGACGTCTTGTCTGTTTAGATCTCGCGATTCCTGCACCTCGTGCGTCAGCGTCAGTTTTCCTACCCGCGGAGCGTGCCTGGCCACCAGGGGGTCCAGCCGATCAGGCCGCTGCCCCCCCCCCGGCGGGCGGCACGGGGAGGGGGACCGGGGTCCGTCACAGCGGGCCGCCGAAAAACAGCTGCGATTGTGAGCGCAGCGTGGCCGTGCCGGCTGGACGCCTGATTAGATAGCCGGCCCGTTATGAATGCGAGTGTGTTTCGCCGTCGGAGCGGCCCGTCGCGGGCGCGGCTGAGCGACGGAACACCGCGCAAACAGCAGCGCAGTGAGGTCGGCCGGTAAAACGACCGACGTTTATTCAACCGCAGCGTGGCTCGCCACGGTGACGCCTGAAACCGCAGCTCCAGTTTACGAGAAAGTTTGCTTGCCGCTTCTGCCGCTGCGGAGAAGTAGCTCAAAAATAATCGACAATCGCTGGAAAAACACATTCGAGAGGTTGGGTACTCGGCAGACTTCTCACTTGACAAAGTGGCACTGTACGTTCTACGCTTCATTAGGCACTAGCCGAATGCGGACCTGAGCCTTTCAGTCAACGGTGACACTGAGGCATGGAACGGTTCGTCGTGATATCTCGTCACCTCGCTCAGGAACAGCTCTAACCACAAGGACAAAAAAGAGAAAACGCAGAAAGGACGCCAGCCACAAAATGACAGGTCGTAAGACTCGTCCATGTGACGAGAGGCAGTACAGGCATGACGGGTCTTTGTAACCTTGCGGCTAATGGCCCTGTGAAAGCCGGGAGCAGAGGGAGAGAACCGGTCAGCTGCGGTGGCCGCACCGCGCCAGGACCCCGCTCTCGCTCCCGCCACTTCCGGCGGTGGCGGCCTTTTTTGCGCCATTTTGTGGCGCGGCGCGCCGTGATTGCCGCGCCGCCGCCGCACCTGTCCGACGGCGGCCGACAAAAACGGCGCAGACCGGCCGCCGATGGCACCTGCTCACCCAATTTCGGGCAATCATCGAGAGGGGGTCACACAAAAAAAACACAGCCCGGCGTATGGTCGCAGGACGAGGGACAGCGCGCCACGCAGGAAACGTCCTCGCCACTGTCACTGGCGGTGACACCCCTACTGATGATTGCCAGTGCACGGGTTGTACGGCCATGCGCCGCTGGTGGTTATTTTTGGCGCGCCGCCTGTTTAGGGTCCAGCCGGATTTCAGGGGAGCTCAGCCAACGATAGGGCAAAGCGGATGGTGGTACCGAACAGGTGGTGTTTTGCTTCGCCGCAGGCGATCGCGTGTGTCGCAGTCACAAAAGTCACATCCGCTGGGCGTTGCTATGGCCGCCAGCAGCGTTCCGGCGTTCAGAAATCAACCCATACCGAAGCTTTCCCACAGAGGACGTTCACTACACTGGGGCTGTCATAAATGCTGAATAGCTCTGAGGAAGCCCACGTCATGCACCTGCTAACGATGCTCGACGTCTCAACGTCACTGTCTGGGTGGAATGTTATTCCTAGAACTGGTAGACACTGCGGCTTGCACCGAGGAAGCTTAGGCGGTGTAACCAACCACAGTGCTACATTCATCATGCCATCGTTTTATTTTAATAAACGATGTAAGCCGACTACCGATTTTTTAAATACGTTACAGCAAGAGACACTGTTCGTTGCTGACTGCCGTTCACCATGACGCTCTCAAGTTTGCCGCTGCCCAAACGGAGGAGAACAGGTGAAGTGCTCGACAAAATCAGGACTGGTAAGACACGCGAGGAAGAGGAGAGAAGCTGACCACTCACTTTTTACCGGAGGCCATAAAGAAGTCGTATTCCGCGGCCATTTTGCAGCAGAGCGCCTCCCTGTGGTGTGACGACGAGCAGTTGGTGTTGATCACGTGGCCCCCTGAAAACGTGAGCACAGACCGTCACTGCCGGTGTTTTAGCCAACGGAACGGCTGGAGCTTCAAGGAAACTCTTACATGTTGGTGGCTATGCCGGTTTAAGTTTTGAATTCTGTGGACTGTTTACGGAACTTTAATGTACCACGCGAAGATTGGTAGCACTTTTCAGTGAAACATCTCTGGTTTCACCGCAAATGATGTGAGAAAACAAATCGCACACATGATTTTATAACACAGATTCCTTACTGCGGTATTCGCGGATGAATGTACAAAAATCGAATTTTCATACGCCCCAATATTATTTTTTTTTGCACTTCATTTGAGAAAAAACGACATATGGCAAATGAGGAAGGCCAACGAAATGCTCTTTCCACTGCTAGGACCATTGTTGGCCATTTCTGTTTTGTTTCGTGACGGTTTGCAGGTCACAAAAAAGAGAGCGACATTGTGCTCTGGCAGTCATCATTCTCGACCCACGGACATACCACTGGGCACTTCGAAGCTGGCAGGTAGAGGCATTTGCCCTGGCTGCTATGCTTGTCAGTGTCAGTCGAGATCATCGATACATAAACATAAGCCCAAGATACTGCAAGTTCCAACGACATGTTACCAGGATAAACTGTCTGGTGAAACATCGTTGGGTCAGAACTTGCCTGTGCGGTCCTGAAGTTCTGGGTCGTCCACGTCCGTGAAAAACCAAGTCTGCAACAATACAAAGGATATCAGCGAAACGCATGATAATGCGGTACATCTACGGCTGTCGAGACTTGTGCATGACCATGCAAGCACATACCATAACAGTCAGTATGCATGCCGTGCTAAACACCATGCCTTGTCAGTTTCGAATCTGTTTATGTTTCTCATTAGCTGTTACTGTTTTCGAATACGTGTAATGTCCTTGTATTTTTAAGAACAAGTGGAACCCAGCAAGCATGGAAACAGCTAGAAGCAGGACGATAACTAACGACGAGACCGCTTGGGATTCCATTCGGGTCCTGCGTGAAATAGCAAGGGTGTAAGGATTATGCTTGGCAACTTTGTTCTGAAGATTTAGCGCTCACAGGAAAGACCGGCTGTCATTTGGTGCAAGGGTGCGTTGAATATAGGTACTGTCCTAAGGCAAAAGTCGGATGTTTAGCGTTGAAAGTGCCAAAGGTTCTAAATCGGCTTCATCATAATTCGAAGGTCAGTCAACCGATCCTCTTTGTAGGTAAAAAAGCAGGGGGCGTCTACAGCTGGCCCTCCCCCATGATCCAGATCATCCTCTTCCCCAGCATTGCGCCGCAGTGTTGAAGAGCGTTTGCTGCACCCGAGAAGTTCCGGAATGGACGAAAACTTAGGAGGCTGAGAATCCCGTGCCGGGCAAAACGTGACCGAGAATCGCGGCCCACTTCCGGCTCGGGGCGGTGACCCCACGGTCGGGCCGCCGGGCGAAGCGCCGTAATGCCGAACAGGTCAGGCTGTGACGGACTGAGCACTCTGTCGTGCACATCGTGCACCCGCCGGGCCCTGCTCACCGTTAGGTCATTGTTCGCGGGCGCGTCCTTCTCCTCAGCCCACGCTGCTAATGAGCGCACGGCTTCGCATGACAAAGGTACCGGTGCGATCGAAAGCAAAGCTGAGCCGGGGGCCTTTTTGCAGGCTTTGTGAATACCCATACATTTCTTTTCTGGAGGCGGACAATGCGCGTTTTTTCATTGTCGCGCGGTACACTGTTGATAGCAGCCGATCAACCGATACCGAGCATTATTTCTTTTCGTCGTCACCCAACAAACAGTTTGGTGCTTTTCCGCCGGAACTTTCAACAGACGCTGATGTCACGGTGGTGAAGGACGCGCCGGGGGCGGAGCGGCGGCATATTTCTGCCTTACAGGTTTGAAAAAGCCTGTCGTTTTCTTGGCAGGCCATGCACTCCTGTCGAAGGTTTCTAAACGGACTGAACAAAATCCGACCATGAAATTTGGAAGAGTGCACTGGACTATATAAATAAATAAATAAAAGCATACAGCGGTCAACTTTATCATATTTGCAATGTTATGTAAGTTTTAAGCGGTGCTTGATCCAACATGAATCATTAACATTCCATTTTTTCAACCTTGTATATCAGGTTTTAAACGCTGTTAAATGCGAGGTATCCCTTGCATTGCATTTGTGGCCAGGAACGCCACCTAGTTGTCGACAATGCCGAGGAAATACCAAATGGGACCTTTACACACAAATAGATGGCTGGACTTATATATATATATATATATATATATATATATATATATATATATAACTGATGACCAGTCTTATGTGTTCGACTGACGGTGCACAATTGCGTAACGCAGACCGACTTCGCAATGTGGAGAACTGAGGCGTCGAAAAATAGCAGACTTGTTTCGATCGACAGCCGATTTCAGGGGCCGTTTGGGCATGACATATTGGACCGGGGTGTAAACAACGGCTGTAGCGTCATCACTGCACTATCTGTGAAACACGCGTCCCTGTGCCGGTCGATCTGTCGTGAAAACTTTTCGCCGATGTAGCGCTAGAACGGCGTGACGGATTTTTTGTTGATAACACGATGGAAATGTCTCGTACAATCTGCCCCAGGAGTAGCAAAAAACTATTCAAGGGGAGTTAAAAAGTGATAATCAGGCAACACTTTCTTTCAGAGAGGAAGGTAGCTCAAATGGTTCCCCAGTAGTCAAAGACGCCTAAAACAAATTAGTTGTTAATTTTTTAAACTAATTAAATCGTTTAATTCTTAAATCAAATGAACAAAAAGTTGTTTAATTGGACAGACTATATTTCATTGTAGAAAGAGTATGATTTGAGTTGGATGAGACCTGTTGACACCCTAAAGAATCCGTTGGCTACGGGACAACTTATCAAGTTCAAATAGCCCATTCTCAACCCAGAGCCACTTTACAGGTCGGGGATAGCCCTCTCTTAGTTCCTGTCCATGTTTTTGTTTTGTTTCGTTGTGTTTTGCCTTCGTTTTGGAAGTTTCAGTTGAGCTTGTTGGTATTTTCAAGGCTGGGCGCCAACCTGGAATTGACCGGACCACTGTTCGGGGAAGCAAGCTTCGGACCTGAGACAGGGAACTACATTGCAGATGGCTTAGGATGCAAGAGGCAGGACACTAAAAGGTCATAATCGCCTGAAAGGTGCTACTGCAAAGTAATGTAAGCAAAATTGCCTCATATATGTATATATATATATATATATATATATATATATATATATACATCTTTTTGCTGAGTGGTGGGATGGAACACAAGCTCAGATGCCCTTCTATTTTTGCTCCTCTTCTTGTTCTGATTTGCAACCGGCAATCCGCATACCTTCGTTCCAAAACAATCAGTTCTCCTAAAAACGTTGTTTCAGAGTATTCTAATGCGTAGACAACAGTCGTCTGGTCCGTGATTTTGCCACTAAAATACAACGCCATTTTCCTCAGGACTGCATGGCAAACCTGCCCCACGTTCCTCTTCGGAGGAAGCCCGGACAAAAAAGTTGCATCATGACGAAAGGCACGAAAGGCGCATGGATGTCATAAAGCAACGAATCCTGGTAGCCACGCAGGCCCTGTTCTGCCAGTTCCGTCTCCGTGACAGACCCCCGAGTTCCGAGCCACCTCCGGATGTCGGGCCGGGGAATCCCCGTCGGTGACGGCCCGACCGCGAACGCCTCGGGCGCCACCAGCGACCCGATGTGGCGGGACCGGCCGGCACGCACCTGGTTGCTGGCGAGGCTGAACCACGTGTCCAGCACGGGCGCCAGGCGGGTGCTGTGGAACTGCGCGGACGTCTTGACGCTGATGAGGACGTCCTCCAGCCGGTCCGACGGCCGGGTCCCGCCAGCCCCATCCAGGGGAACCAGAGGCCGGAGCCGGCGGCGGCGGCAGGAGCTCTCTGCGACGACCCGACGTATGCGCGGCCCACCGACCGCGAGACCCGAGCCAGACGCCGGACGAGTTCAGCCGATCCGCGCGGGTCAGCGGCGTCTCCCGAGTCTTCTGGTCCTCTCTCTCGGAGCGCTCCCGGACTGACGTCGGCGGTCGGAGAGTCGGCCGCGGCCGCCAGCCTCGCCGCCCGGGCCACCGCCAGGCCGGAGAACACGCACAGACCGAGCGCGCAGACCGTCAGCAGCGCCTGACGGCCTGTTTCGCTGGCCACCGCCGCCGCCATACCGCGCTCGCCGCGCTGCCTCCCTCCGGGCCGGCCTGAACAGCACTGACGGCCGCCGCGGCGGCGGCGGCGGCGGCGGCGCCGGTGTTAGCCACCTGCCGCCGACGCAGGCGCTGCAGTCTCTCGCCATGCCAAGCCGGCGCGGCAGACGTCAGTGGGTGGCTGCGGCATTGATTTGAGTGGTGCCGATTCGCAATGATGGCGTGTTGTCATGGGGGGGCATTGGCTCCCCCGCTCTGCCGAGAAATGTATATTCAACGGTTTAAGCGACATTCCGCGACCATGCATCGTACAGGAAGGGTGAATCGGTTACGTCAGTAATACATTTTGACATCGTGATATATCGAAATCGGACGCCATTTTCATGCAACGAGTATTTTCAAGTGAAAATCGTACGGGTTCTGCCGTTTCCTTTTCTTTTTTTCACCTAAAAACCACTTCCCTTCCCTCCTCAAATCATCGTCCAGCTGAGTCCACGTCCTATGAAGCGTTAACGCGCACCACTACTGAAATCGCACTATTCATTTAAACGCATACTGCAGCTTTATTACTCTTGCTCCGAACAGTCAATTTAACTGCGACCGTACAGGGTGGACACATAAAATGGTATGGAGTCCCCAAAATAACGCATGTTCAGGCACCTCCAATCCATTTTAAAAAGTCACAGGTCAGGCTCCATGTGATGCAAACATTTTCACTTTTGCTTAGTTTACTTAATATTTTATAATGTATTTTCGGTATTCACTTCCACTGCTACAAGCCCAGGTTATTTAGTTTCAAAACAATCATGTCGGTTTTTAGCTCTGGTGAGTCTTTCAATAGGCCATGAAATCAAGCATGACTCTTGGCATCTCGGATGCGGAAAGCATCTATCTAAACCTTGAGCTGGAAGACTTGTTCTAAAATTTTCGGGTCATTTTTTCCCGGAGCTCCTTAGGCTAGGTACTTACCAACAGCCCGAAACTCTGTACCAGACATTGCTAAGAACGTTGGTTTCCCACATCTGTAATGACGAAGTCCCAGGGTATTAACCCTCGCCGGTAGTAAAAATTTTCGTCTGTATCCCGGACGAGAAGGGGATTTTGCCAGTTGCCAACACTTATTATTTGTCTTCCAATCGCGACTACGCGACGAAATAAAAACGAACAGGAAAAAGGACTCCTTTTCATTTCAATGATATCTCATTTAACTTACTGGAGTGACGTCATGACTTCTCAGTCCACAGGGATGGAGAACATCTCACCGTTTTCCGTCTCTGCTGTCATCATAGTGGTTTTAAATCATTTTGGTTAGCAAACCATGTTTTTTTTCTAGGAACCGGGTTTAACACGCGCAATGGAAGGGGGCCATTTTGTGCCCCATCTCTTTTTCTTGAAAGTCTCGAGAACGGACCGGAACTAGTTGCTGCTACTTTGTGATATTTATGGTTGTTAAATAACTCGTCGATTAACGCAGAAAAATCGAAAATCAGCCGGAAATTCTTGAAGTTTCAAACATTTGAAGTCCAGCAAACATAACGAAAATAACGGTTGCCACTAACAAATGGGAACTTTATGAAAGGACGAGCGTTCTACCTAAGATTACCTTTTGAAAACAATCACGCGACATCATGCTGGGCAAAAATGATGGATGTACCGAGACCAAAGCCAGGGACAATAATGGTCAATGCCATCAAAGGTCAAGGTCTACCAGGTTGTGACAAGATCCAGCTTTGGTTTACAACATGTCGATTTATGTGAAATATGCATTCAGAGACCCTATTAAAGGAACACATTTATGCGCATACTGATACGTTTACATATACCAGGCTCAGTAAAGGTCAAGGCCATCAAAGGCCAAGGTCAAATATCTTGTGACCTGGTCTAGATTTGCTTTGCAACATGCTTATTATGTACATGAAATATGCATTCAAAGACCCTAATAAGAAACACGTGTGCGTACATGGATATGCTTATATATACCAGGATCAGTGAAGGTCAAGATCATCAAAGGTCGGGGGATAACTATTTTGTGGCCTGGTCCAGATTTGCTTTGCAATATGACGACCTATATGAAACATGTATTCAAAGACCCTACTAAAAACACATTTGGCATACTGATACTCCATATGTAAATACACATGTACATATACATACATACATAAATATAAACGCTGGAAGTGGTCAAATGTGGGGATGTTGGTCACCTTCACTGAAAATATCCCAAAAGACTCTTGTAGCACCCTCATTTACCCTAAAGCTACTAGCTCATCCCGTGTTGCTCCAAATTTGATCTGCAAAGGATGAAAAAATGGCGACATGGGTCAATGACCTGACATGATCTCGGCCCGAAAATCCTCAGTCAAGACGTCAGATGGAATGGAAGTTGTCGTATTCCACGTTTTAACGCTCAAACAAACACCTTTTTCCCGTTTCATTTGAAAAGCTGTGCGGAATGGCCTGTACAGGCCGAGAAAGTGTCCAAAGTGTCTTTTCGGCCCCATTTGACCTAGAAGATATTAACCCTATTCCGGGGGAAGCGGGTTTTGCTGCCAATTCCAGGCTTTTAACCAGCCTCACAAAACTGGTGGCCCCAGCATCTTCACGTGCGTCACAAAACTTCAAAATCATTTGCAGGGGAGCCAGGCAACGTTTTGGAGGCACCCATGCCATTTTGGCCATGTGAGGGAAAAGGAAAATGTCTGCCAAAAACAGAGTTTTAAAGCTAGAACTTAAACTTTATATGGATGTATAGCTAAATGGTTGAGCAATGTGCCGATGTAATTTTGTTCATCTGAGGTCATTTTACAAGGTCAGGTCAAGGTCAAAAATCAATTTTTTTTTTCAGTAATTTCGGTGCCGTTTTTTCAAATGCCAAACCCGGAATATATATGACGTAGAAGGGTGCCTTCTACTTGTGTACCAAGTTTCAGCTTGATATCATGTCGGGTCACGGAGCTATGACCTAAAATGTCAGTGCGCGTACCCTATATCGCAATAGCCGTAAAATGAAATTTTTGAAATAGAGTGAATTCAAATAATTGAAAACGTTTGCAGATAATATTAAATGCACGGGAGATCATTCCAAGTGACCCCAAGGTCACTGGAGGTCATTTAAGGTCAAAGGTCACCAGTTGATCTGAGAAACGTGTGACCATGACAGTTCCCCCTTTTTCATGTCCCTGGCACCGCCTATGCTAACATTATACAAACACTGTAATGCGATTTGTACTTATTTAGTATAACATGACTATCAGAAGCCAAAAAGGGTGTTTGCCTCTTTTGTTCATTCAGTTGTTAGAAAACTAATCCTTCTATTTTTGAAACCCTGTGAACGCCCATGAATTTTCTCAAACTTTCAGATTTGCGGACCCATGGTAAAAGCCCTATTCATATTTTATCGATTCATGCCGTTTTCATTGAAATCGGTCCATAAACAACGGAGTTATAAGAAGTCCAAAAGTACCCCCCATTTTGACATTTTTGCCCCCCTGTATCCACAAATTTCGAAATTTTGAAAATTTCTTTTTATAAAAATGTAGTTCACGTCACGGCAAATCGAAAGCCCTTTGTTGCGATGAAATCGGAGAAGAAGTTCTCGAGATCTCAGGGGGGAGGCCGAATCCGCCCCCCCTACCGGGAATCGGCCATACCGTCTAGCCCTCCGGGAATAGGGTTAACCTAGCGTCATGAAAACTGTACACGATGCAAATCGTTATAGCCCCACCCTGTCCATGAAATTTCATGTCAGCTCTCTCCGTTTCCGAAATCGGAGGGGATTCTTTTGTGCCCCCTTTCCAATGCGCATTAACTCGAAACCCCCTTCCACTATGCGGGTTAAAACTGGGCAATCTTTGTAGTCATTCATGACTTTTGTATGGAGGTAAATGTCAAATCAAGGCCAGGCCAAAAGTATGATCGTCAGTCTGCGTTGCTTGTGCGGACAATAATGTTTGATTATCACACACCAGAGTTCTCTGGTTATTGGAAATTGGAAGGAAATTGGAAGGCTCTTGGAAAATGAAAGGAAAAATCATTGTTAGGGGGTTGAAATATCATGTACCTCTTCAAGGTCACCTGAAGTCACTGAACTTTTATGACCTTAAATGACTCTAAACCAGATTTTGGCAAAATTTTCGTTCGCCATTTCAATTCTGCAATGCGTTTTACCCTTTCAAAAGCAAGAAATCTAGTCTGTGATTATCAAACATCATTGGCGGCATGAACAAGCGTAATACAGCTGACCATCATATTAGGGCCTTATATTCCATCATATTAGATGTTGACCTGGCATCTACCGTGGCCTGGCCTGGAAACTAAAATACGGCTCAAATCTTAAAAAATGGTTCAGGCCCTCGAGAACGCCATCATAACTGGGCGCTGACATCACTTAGGGGCATTGTTTGAGAGGGAGAAGAAAAGGCCTGTAACTCACTGAAAATCAGGTAGAACCAAATTTCAGGGTTTTATCGGTAGCCGTCCACCGGCAATCTAAGAAAAACCTCACGGAGAGGGTGGCTAACTACGTATCTCGTCCTGTGAGGGCTATGCACCACGTCAATCCAGCGATACAAGATAACTGTTCCTACGGTCTCTGCAGATACTTTTCATGATACTAAGTATGGAGACACATGGCCCCCATTATGTGCTCTTAAAACCCACGCAGCACTGGACTAGCCAGTTCGTGATCTGCTAGCTAGCTGTGAGGAAATCATGCATGATCGACCCATCAGTTTTTAGGTGTTACATTGGTAGAATGTTTAAAACCCGTTTTATCGCAACAGGAATCTTGGCAACGATTCCTAGTCTTGGCAACGTGAGAAACTTTTACTCACACACAAGGATCAGAGAATGTTGTGATCTTCAGGAAATATTCGGATCTACATTTTTGTCGTCTTTCGCGTAACTTTTATTAGGTCTTTCGCTGTCCATTGCTGACAAGTCATTTTTAAACAATGGAGGTCGATTTATATCAAAACAGCGGTAAATGCTGTCGTAATAGAAAGGAACCGATTTAAAACCATCGTGCCTGTAGGGGCGACGCTGAAGTTACATTCATTCCTCCCTCAACGTTCAGAAGAACATTGTATAAACTAGGTCCTGTAGTTGCGACGTCGGGTCATCATAGACTCTCTCTCTCTCTCTCTCTCTCTCTCTCTCTCTCTCTCTCTCTCTCTCTCTCTCTCCCCTCTCTCTCTCTCTCTCTCTCTCTCTCTCTCTCTCTCTCTCTCTCTCTCTCTCTCTAAACATCTGGCGACTGTCGGAGGCTCTGAGTACAGGACAGGACGGTGGTTAGACCGGACTGGTGGGCGAGTGAAGCTTAAGTTCGGATCAGTTCACAGGTCGGTACACAAGCCTGAAGTCACGAGCCGAAAATATGCCAGTAAGTTCAGTAATATAGACTGGTTTCGCCGGCCGACTTCATGACTTTGAAAGCTAGTGCGTTGAGCTTGAAATGGAAGGAAGACGATGATTTTTTTCGAAAAACTGACCCATAGTGCTACAAGAAAACAATGAAAGGATGGGAACTGTACCTATTTACCGGCAGGGATGGACACAGACGAGAAATAGGTAAATGGAAGATAACGAGATCCCGATGCTACTCAGACAGAGATCGGAGAGAGATCCTCCGTACTAGCGTGGAGGTATTCGGAGGCCATATGCTTGACAAGGCGAATTGATCACGACCGGTCTTCTGCAGAAACAAAAACGAACTTGTTAGCATAATCGTTCCCCGAAGCTAGCGATGGCCGTAATGACGCCGGAATGTTTGTAGTCAACACCGCATGGTTACCGCTGTTTATATAAAGACAAAAACTTTTCCGGTGAAGACCTCCCGGGGTAGACGACGAGCCCGAGTACATTAGTCCCTAAAATCATTTGTACTGTTCTCAAAATGAGGATCGGTAGATCGGGAAACAAGAAATTTTTAACCTGGATCTTTTCCAAAATCTTACTAGCCTGAGGTCGTTCTGTCGCATCCATAATAATGATAATAATAGTAATAATAATAATAATAATACTAATAATAATAGTGGTAGTAATAGCAGCAGTAGCAACAATAACAATAATCAATATTCTGCCGTCTTATGCTGTCGGGACCTGTACCGTCTTATCATCAGGCAGGTGGAGAGGACCTGCGCCGTCCTCGCGTCTTCAGGGTAACGATGGAGGACATGCACCGTGCTGACGTCCTCAGACGGGCATAGGAAGAACTGTACCTCCCTCACGTCCTCTTGCAGGTGAGGGAGACCCGGACGGCGTCCTCACGTCTCCAGACGGGCAGGGTTAGACATGTACCATCCATCACGCCCTGAGGCGAGCGAAAGTACCCGTCCTCACGTCTTCAGACGGGGAGGACCTGTAGTGTCCTCACGTTTTCAGACAGGTGGGGAAGGACATGTACCTTCTTCACGTCCTCAGGCAGGCGGGGGCGGACGTTTACCGTCCTCTCGTCCTCAGGCAGGCGGGGGAGGACCTGCGTCGTCCTCACGTTTCCGGAAGTCGCGTCCTCCGTGACGCGCCGCAGCCGCCAGCCACAATCAGTCGAGATCGGCCCGCCGCCGGCCGTCAGCTGATGGATGCGAATTCCGCGCTCGCCCGGCCGGCGCGCGGCGGCGGGGGTTCAATTCAGCTGACGGCAGGGGTCGGGCCGCCGCCGTCCGCCGCCGCCGGCACGTCCGTCCGACCTCCGGGGCCGCCGAATCGCCAGCGGAGGTGACCTGGGACGGGCCGGCTGACAGGCCTTCTGCGCTGACCACCTGGCGGACAGGCCAAGCTTCGGAAGCATTAATTGTTACGAATGCATCTGGTCCGAGCTCTCTGAGGAGGGTGGGGTCCGAGTCACAGTCAGTGTCGTTGCCATGGCGAGGCGTGAGGAGGGGCGGCGCGAACAGGCTACACCCCAGTGAGGGAAAATTTAACATCACTCATATTCCTACCGTGGAAAAATGCATGGAAAAAAGACCTGAGAATGTCGCTTGCCCCGCTTACCCGAATTCGCTGGCAACGTCGTCAGGCTAGCGGGCAAGCGACATTTTCGGTCAACGTGGTGCGGCCGCTGATCCTATGTGAAAAGAGGGGAAGGTTATGTGGAACATTGCACCGATTTGCACTGCACGAAAGATCACAAATATGACGTACCTTTATTCCAGGTATAGACCCAGATGGTGCTGGATTGGAGGAATTTTATATAGCCGTGCAGTTACACAACAAAACGCCACGTGATTGGTAGATCCTTTCGGTCTGGGAGTAAACGCACACGCGAACCCGACGCCATTGCACGCTGGTTTCTGTTACCTGGCTTCTTATGTACGCCGACCCTTAGGCTGCCGAATGAACACAGCACAAAATGGCATAAGTGCGGAGTGCTATCTGGCCGGAATCTCTCAGAAGCAAAGCCGGCCCTCACCAGCCTCCACTTGGACCCCTTTCAATCTGTTCATCCACCCGCAGCTGTCCTCATGACTACATTAGCACCAAGAACCATGATTTTTATGGGGGCATTGATCTGGTTTGTGGGTGCATGCGCGCCCAAAAAGCGATATTAAATCACACCCCTGCCAGCTGGGTACCCGCATTACACAACAAGTTTTTGAAGAGCTTGTCGTCTCTTGGTGATTCTGACATATATGATTATGACACATATGACATATGACATATACTACACGCATCTCCTTCTGTCAAATTTTTAAAACAATTGAAGTTTCCGAGCAGTGACTGAAAGAATAACAATTGTCCATATTTTCCACTTTCTCAAATGCGGTAGGTGGCTTAATCTTATATGCGCTCAGCGTTTGGTGTTTAGAAATTTGGCGGTGATAACTGCTCCTTGAGTAGGATTCCTTCCAGATGTAATAATTTCGTAGTTGTTACCTTCTATGGTTTTAATAAGAAGCAGGGAGGGAGCGTTGCGCTTCTGCGGCGTATTGAAATGTACCGTGTTTTAAAAAGCGGACACTAAGCAGCAACTAGGCAGCTTAGCAACGAGATGTAGAGATTGGCCGGACCGAGGCGCTTTAGGCCTGTGTGTGCAGAGCTGCAGCGGATCCTGTCTTGGTTACACAGCAAGGCCACCAGAAAACCGGTTTCGTACGTGGCAGATGAGAGAGAAGACTGCTTGCACTGCTATCCAGTCTTGAACGACTGTCGTTGAAGGAAGGGACTGACGCGTTGACTGTCATTTCGGTACGTTGACTACTTTGGCTCGTGTTGTGTGATGGTTAATTTTTATAAAAAGACTGCAAACAATGAAATTGATTCTGGTCATCTCATGCCCCTTGTTTATCTCCATAACTGTACCAAGTGGCCTGTAATGTGTTCTGATGTGGATAATCAGATGTATTTCTCCTTTATCTTCAAGTGCTTTCATCTGTGAGTATATCCAGCTTTAATCCACCATTCAGTGGAAGGCCATTTAATGCCTTCTGGCACATTCCTTGCAGATGAATTAATGCATTGTGTTGAAACTTTCAGTATCTTTTCTTACACCAGTTTTACATTTACTGACAAGAATTTGGGATGGAAGCCATCTTAGGTTACCTTTAAATGACATTATGAAGATGGCCGTGTTTTGCAATTCAGTGTCCAGTTTTATTTCATTGGTATATTTCGGGTACTTTTGTAATGTATGGTGACTGTGGCTTGCATTTTATCTTAGCATGACGTATGAGTTCAGTGTGGAGCATGTGTGACCTTATGTTAGGTCATCCTAGGTCAGATGTGCATGTTTATTTTCCAGGCCGAGTTAGAAACAATTTAGAAAAGAAACTGATTTTTGAAGATGTCCAGGTAGATTATTGATCATTTTGCAGCAAACTGTGCATGCACCTTGTGCAGCAGTTTCTTGCAACATTGCAGTTTTTTTCATAGTTTGACCTTTGATGGTTCTAAGCAGATTTCAACTTAGTGAGCAAAGTGTTGGTATCTGAAATTCTGGATGACCATTGTAGAAATATTGGCCTTCTCACTTTTGTGGAGAGGTGCAACATGGGACAACATGCAACACCAACATTTCATGGAGAAGTGCAACATGTGACAAACTGACTTGTGGGCCATCCAGCAATGTCAGATGGTGGTCACTAGCATGCTTATAGTATTATGAGTTTGAAACAAAAAAATGTTGCAGTCTTGCATGTCTGCAATAATTTGGCTATTGCAAGACTTGTTTGTGGCAAAAACTTGTTGAAGATGTCTTTTTTAGAATCTTTGTGCAAAATGGACCAGGAGACATGCATTACATGCAATGTTATAACAGAGGCCAAATTTCATCCAACCTGTGACATTGACCTTTTGTGGCCTTGGGTCAGGTGGCACTTGAATATGTGATTAAGCTGTCAGGGGCATATTATTACACAAACTTTAGTCTCAATCTGCTTTTCATTGTGATTAGGTGACCCCACAAAAGATCATCACTTTTTCATGTTTGACCTGACCTGTGACATCACCACTCACTAAAAAGTAAAAAAACATGCACAGCTCACAGCATTGCAAGGGGTGGTGCTCTCAATTGCTGTTTGAATCAGCCAAATCAAATAATTGTTTTTTTTTGAGATAGATGGGGGTGTTAAATGCCCCCCCCCATCAGTGGAAGGTGATGAAATGCCACAGTCATTGCTGGTTTAATCAGTGAATGCATGCCTTGTTTGGATCAAGCAGTACAGGTGGATATACTTTGAGCAGATGATGATTCTGGGCACCATTTCAGCATGCTTTGTGAAGTGATGCATTAACCTGCCACCAATTGGGGGGGGGGGGGGGCTATTCACTGCTCCCCTGAGGTTTTTTGGCATCTGCAAGAGTATAAACAAAAACAGAGCCACAAAACTTTGTGTACCTTTTACTTGATCATTTTCACCTTGTATCCAATTGTTCACCTCAGGTCAAGTAAGGCATCTGACATAGGCCAGGTCAAGTGGACCTAAGTCTGAAAAACTTAAGTTTGCTGTAACTTTTTTGCAAAATATGATGTCGCAATAAAACTCTGAAGGATTAGAGATTCTGATAATTGCAACAAGTCTGCCATCTTGGATCCTGGAAAGTTTCTAGGTCATTGACCTAAGGTCAAGCTGATTTTCAACATCAATAATCATTTTTCAAGAATTGACAGCATTTTTATAACAATTTGGGTGTGGGGAGGTCCAGATGTCCAGTTTCTATCAGTGGGTAAAGTTTCAATGATTTTTGACCACTGACCTCAAGCCAGGTCACAAATAACTGTTATGAGTCAAAATGCACTGTCATCAGAATCAGCAATGAATGACTTGGATCAGGTAGAAAATGGCAGAACTGGCCAGTTGTGAATGATATAATAAAAGTAAATAATAATAATAATAGAAAATATAAATATACAATGCAGTAAATATATAATAAAAATGCAATAATACACAACAAAATAGATATAATAATAGTTACCAAAAAGTTTAGAAAGCCTCAAATAATTGAAAAAATTTTGAAGTAATCAGGCTGTCGGGAATAAAGCTGCACCAATTGTGTAGCTCGATAAGTACTGAATTTTTCAACACTGAAGCACAAGAAATCATTGCAAGAACCTCTAGAAACACCCCTCGGAAAAGCATATTTTGCAGAAATAAGAGAATACTAAAATTAGTTCCTCTTAATTTCATACCTCGTTCGTCTACGGCACCCGCCGTTAAGCGGTGCGAAAATCACTGTGTCCTTAACTCAGCGTTCCGGCGCACATATTAAACTAGACGTGTATCGGCATCTGCGAACGTTTACCTGTCCGTTGGTGCCTTTATCTAGACTTAATTAATCACAGCCCTTGAGATCCAGGCAGTTTCTCGGTCTTATGCAGGCGGCTATGAGAAAAACATGTATAGGGTGTAAATGGCTTACATATTATCCAAACTAAAAATAAGACCAGTTTCGAACTCTACTCGTCACGAGCTTTCGGACGGCGTGTTTATTTTTATCGTGCGACCAACCGTTCGTCAGTTAGAGGGGGCGGTCAACCCCCCGTCAGGCGTGCATGGCGCCGACCGACATTCGGGCGCGGGTTAAACGGTGATGCTAGTTTGTATAAGGGGAGGGAGTAGGAATTCGTTTCTGTAGCCATTTGTCTTTTTAAGGACTTAGAACTGAGGACTTAGTGGATTCAGGAAAAGTAGGTCTCAAGGACAGCCTTTGGACTCCTGCTCTCCAGAGCTCGTTGTGTTTTTGCTCCTTAGGTACGGATCATGCATTTCCAAACCCTCCAAGGCATGTAGAGTCTGTTCTTGAAAGAGTTGTTCACCGACGGGGCGCTGACGATATATTCGGGGAGGCTGTTCCAGTCGTTGATGACGTGGACCGGGAAACCGTGCTGCCGCACCAGCTTGTTCGCAGGTGGTTTCGACAGTTTCAGCCCATTACCACATGTTTCAAAAGCCTCTGCAAAGGTGAATAGCTTTTCACGCTGGATCCCGAGTCTTGCCGTTAGGAGACTGAAAGACCATGATCATGTCACCGCGCCGTCTTCGGTGCAGCATCGAAACAAAGTCGAAACCCTTAAGCCTTTCTTCACATGGGAGCTCCCGAATGACACTATGCGACGCAACACTGTCTGTACTGAGTCCTGGTCACGTCCGAACAATGGTCCCCATACACAGTTTCCCATATTCCAAAATGGGCCTGATAACTGACTTGAATAGGAGAGGAACAGTCTGCTTGTCAATGTTCTCGAAAGATCTCCTCACCATGCCAAACACCCAGAAGGCTTTTGCTACAACTTGGGCTGTTTGAGAGGGTGGAACTTCAGCTTACTATGGATGATTATGCCAAGGTCCTTTTCACTGGTCATGGTGTCCAATACATTCCTACTCATTTTGTACTTGTACATAATGTTTTGGTTCCGATGTGCATCACTTTGCATTGCTTGATGTTCAAAGACAGCTGCGACTGCTGTGACCATCTTTGCAGGTTGTCTACGTCATCTTGGAGTTCTTGAGCATCCTTTAAGTTTGCCACCATTTTGAAGACTTTTGTATCATCAGCAAAAATTTTTCCGAGGATCTGACGACATCCAACGGATCCTTGACGTAGACGAGGAACAATCCTGGCCCCAGGGCATTGTCCTGAGGGACCCTGCTTATGGTTCTCCTCCATTTGGGGTGCCTGCTCATTCATTGTAACTCCCTGTTGTCTTTTATCAAGGAATGCTCGAATCCGTGTCAGTAGTTTACCCTGAATTCTGTGTGCTGCCATTTTGCGGAGCAAGCGTTCTTGTGGGATGGAGCCAAATGCTTTCACAAAATCAAATTACACAATATCCAGGGATTGCTCACCATCTAGGATTTTGGTATGGCAGTACATGACTGTCAAAAGGTCGTATAAAATCAAGATAGCCCATGTTCTGGGGTACTGCAAATTTAAGCATACTGCAGTCAAGCTGTTGGAGCTTATAAAACTGAAAATCTGAGGAAAATGTCGGTTTTGTTGCTAACTATATTTTGTGGTGCTTTAAAAATTGTAAAATTGTCTTTGTTGCCTTCCTGGCATTTGACATGATGGTGGAAAAAAAACAATTCTATGCCAGAAGAGACTGTATTTTACACACCAAAGATATATAAGTTAATATTTGACTTAACTTTTGAGATTTGGGAAATACTCAGGGGATGGCACCAATTCTGATTTCTGAAGATGGCCTAGAGCCAAAACTGTGCATTATATGGGAATAAATTCTTTTTCTTGTAAAATCCAGCCTCTCGTGGCATGTAGAAGGTTCGTGATAACAGCTGACATTAGGACATTGATGAGTGGTACAGAGAAAAAATATTGGAAGTTGTTTTGAAGCTAGAATTATGCAGTGTCAAGAAGTAAGGTATGTTAGAAATCTATTTCTTAGACTGTAATGACTCATTTCAGATTAGGTGTTAAAGATAAAACATTCTTTTAATGACGGCGACTCCTCAAGATGAAATACAATTCATGTGTGCGTGATGTATTTTCGCGAATACACCAGTCTGAAATAATGAGTCAGTTTTTGTATGGGTTTAGGGATCTGGGCTATGAAACCATAAAATTCCCTGGTGTGAAACCACTGTTGCATTCACCAACGTACAAAGTTGAGCTGTAATTCTTGCAGCCATTCCCGTGTGATGTGGGAATGATGCAGCTGATGTGGTTTATTGTGAGCGCATTTCGGAAATGCTCTTTCTTGATCCCTTCTTTGTGCTTACTGCACTAGGCCTTGTTCGCTTTGAATTCTAAATGATATATGACATGTTGTGTGATGGTTGGATCTGCCTCCCTTTCTGTCACATCTGTGACAGAAATCAGTGCACAAATGAATGGGGCAGCCTCTGGCATGTTGTTGAGCTATTTCACAACCTAAAAGGCCCTTGTCAACAACAGGAGTGCCTTTGCTGTCTGGGCAAGTGGTGTGCCTGCATTGTTTGAATGCCAGCCTGTTGATTTTATCCTTATGTCAACTCCTGCTGTGTTGTAGCTCCTGTTGCATCAGTGAGCCACCAAGTCCAGCGCCGAGCATACAGTCGCGTCCATCATGTCTGACTTTCCTGTAAACCTCGAGAGGACGAGCAGCCTGCAATTGGGACTTAACTTCTCTGAGGTGAGGCAGACAAATACGATACAAAAATGTGCAGCATCATACCTTTCAAATGGCAAGGTTGGCATCATCATCTTGCAACGCTGTTTACATTTACAGTCTTTTTATGCCTATTGCATCACGCTTTTACAAGTTTTTTACAACTCGTATGCAAGTTTCGTCCATGTTCACCTGGTATGCATCATGCTTGGTTGTAGAGTATAATTTATCCAGTCAAAGTGAACTGCATGGCATAACAGATCCATTTCCTCACAGAGGATGCTGCACTTTAAGCGGGCCAATGTGCTTTTGCGGCGAAAGGAACCGAGCTATAGTTTCTGCCAGCATAGGCACTACTGCAAGGCTGGAAGGAGCAAGAACAAAATCCACTGCGACTGCGGCGAGTCCGAAGATGGTAAGTGGGGATTTGGGGCCGCGTCTGTGACGCGTTTGCTCTTGGTCATTGGTCCGTTGTAATAGCTCCGGGAAGTAAACGAACCGTGCGCAGTAGTCGGAAATTATATGTTTCATTGGTTCATGACCGCGTGGTTCTCCATTATTTAGGCGGCGTCGGAAACGGTAGCAAGGGTGCGTTATATATTCCTCAGTTGTCTGCGTGCTCTGTATTCGTTCGTCGGGTTTTATAGCTGTCAGCACTCACCCTCTCACTGTTCATTTCCCAGAACACAAGTCTGTTCACGGTAGTGCTGTACTTGCTCTTTATCGCTGCGCAGCTGGGCGTAAGCACCGCTACCGCGCTGTGGCAGCGCCCATAAACTCAAATCACGGTAAAAAACAAACACCCTGCTTGAGTGCTGCTGCCTCGACATTTGTGGTGACACTGGATATTTGGTGCCCGGTGGCGCTCGTGTTTGTTGTGTCTGGTCTGCTGAACTGACACCGTCTGGTGTGGGTCCTGTCCGAGCCGATTACCTGATGCTGGATCGGCGGCCCCTCACGCGGCTCTGTTGTACCTGGTCCGCTGTGTGACCCCGTCCGGTGTGGGCGCCGCCAGAGCCGCTGGCCTGGTGCTGGGACCAGCGGCGCGCGCCGGCCGCCGTCCGCTTCCTGCCGACCCACGTGGCCTGCCACGAGAGCCTGTCGACCGGCACGGCCGTCGTGCTGGGCGACACGCCGCTCCAGCCCGGCTGGCACCACTTCTTCGAGGTCAAGCTGCTCACCGACCTGTACGGCACGGACACGGTCAGTGCCGGGCGGTGGGAGGTGCCGCTAGGAGGGCGCCGACGCTGCCGGTCCGCGGGGTGTTTTGTCCCTCGCGGACACGCCGGTGTAACTCTGTCGACTTGTGTCGTCTACCCCTCGCGGCGTCCGCAGACTTCTGGCTCCTTCAGATCGTCGCACTCATTGTCTGACAATGTAGACAGTGTACCTCTGACGACGCCTACGATGGCCTGGCCCCTTCAGACGATGCGTGTGTGGTACCGGCCCTCGGGAACCTATGAGGCGGTCAGGGACAACGGTATCCAGTCTCTAAACGTTTTTGGTTTTGAAGTGCTCGCAGTATGTCTGGTTTCCCGATAACTGCGGTCAGGTCACTCTAACATTGTCATATGTCAGACCGCCCTCGCCGCTGCGTGTACCTCTGTTGACGCTGGTAATGGTCCGCCTGCGACAGATGGTCGGCCTGTGCACGGAGCAGTTCGACCCGGACTCCGCCAGCCAGCGCTTCGTCAGCCTGCTGGGAGCCGACCGGCACTCCTGGGGACTCTCATTCCACGGTAAGACCGAGCTCTCACTCCACGGCCATACCGATTTCCCATTCCGCGGTCATACCTAGCTCTCATTCCACGGTAATGCCGAGTGATTCCAAGGTCATACCGAGCTGTCATTCCACGGTAATGCCAACCTCCCGTTCCGCGGTAATACCGAACCATGGTGTATGTATATAAATAATAGAGTCATGGTAATACCAGCCCACAGTAAAAACAAGCCGTGGCCTGCCGGTCCACCGAGCCGTAGGTAATACCGAGCCGTGGTCTGTCAGTTCACGGTGCGTTTGTGCTGTATTTGTTGTTGTTTGTTTGTTGTTTGTTGTTGCTGCGTTTGGGGTGGTATTGATCTGGGCTGTGAAATGCTGTTCGGCCGTAATGCCTGGACTGCGTCCTGTGTCGGCAATAGTCACGCTGTGAGTCTGACGAGTGACGCGGCCGTGTCCTGGTGTAACAGGTACGAAGCGGCACAAGGGTCGGACCGAGCCGTACTGCAGCGTCTTCGGCAAGGGCTCCATCGTGGGCGTGTACGCCAACCTGCGCTCCGGCCAGATCGAGTTCTTCCTGAACCGACGGTCCCTCGGTGAGGCGCTGCGAAGGCGTGCATTGTTTTCGGTCGTCAGGCAGGTCGTGTTGAGGTAAACACGCGGCAGAGTTGTAGACAAATTATAAATTTCCGTCAGTCAGTGTTCTGATGTTCTCAAGTTTGCTGTGTTGAACATCGGTCATCTGGCGGACTGGTGACTCACTAAGGAAGAGGTGTCTGCATCTTGCGCTCGGACCACGTCAGTACTATGTCTGTCCCTGCTCTGCCCTGCGTCTCTGTCTTGTGCTTCTGACCGTCTCTGCCCTCTGCTCCGACGGTTTCTGCCGCACTCTGTCTCCGCTGTCGCGGTGTTCTTTGTTTCAGGCGCTTTCTCTGCTCCGTGTCCGCTCTGACAGTGGTCCGTGTTTTAGTCGTGCTGTCTGCTCTGTCTTTGTCGTGACGATGGTCCGTGTTTCAGGCTTGCGCTCTGCCCTGTCTCTGCTCCCTCTGTGACTGCTGTCTCTGCTCCGCTGTGACGGCGGTCCGTGTTTCAGGCGTGCTTTCTGCTCTGTCTCTGTTCCCTCTGTGACTGCTGTCTGCTCCGCTGTGAATGCGGCCCGTGTTTCAGTCGTGCTCTGCTCTGTCTCCGCCGTGACGGCGGTCCGTGTTCCAGGCTTGCTCTCTGCTCTGTCCCTGCTCTCTCGGTGACTGCTGTCGCTGTCTCCGCCGTGACGGCGGCCCCTGTTTCCCAGGCGTGCTCTCTGCCCTGTCTCTGCTCCCTCTGTGACTGCTGTCTCTGCTCCGCTGTGACGGCGGTCCGTGTTCCAGGCTTGCTCTCTGCTGTGTCTCTGCTCTCTCTGTGACTGCTGCCTCTGTCTCGGCCGTGACGGCGGCCCCTGTTTCCCAGGCGTGGCGTTCGGCGGCGTGAGCGGCGCGGCCGGCGGCGGCGGCCTCCTTCCGGCCGTCTGCACCACGGCGGCCAACACCTGCTTCCGGCTGGTGTCGGCCGTCTCGGTGCCCGACTCGCTCCAGTTCCAGTCGACGGCGGTCATCAGTCGCAGGTCAGCCTCATCAGCGAGTTCAGGTCGGCCGGCCGGGGTCACCGGGCGGCGTCAGCTCGGGGTCCGGGGGTCAGCCGACTGACGCCTCGGGCGGAGGGCAGGCCCGGGTGGGATCAGCTGCGCCTTGTGTCCGACGCCTAGGACGAAGTCAGGCCAAAACGTGACGATGGTGGCCAATGGTGACGCGTGAAAACGTTGAGCTAGGCAGCTTAAAATTTTAGCAGCCAGGTTTTTTGAGGAGCAAAGCACTGCGTGTGGGCGTGAATTATTACCGCTTACGATTCTCTTGCCTTTTTAAGACCGTCTCATAACAGCTAATTTCCCGTTTTAATGACACTGTCCTTCGTGGCGTCACCTGCCTGATACACCAACGAGCCCTCGTCCTGCGTCATCCCATTCTGAACTTCAGACCGTGGCACCACCTATCGGTCACCGACGGACACTGTGTTTGCACAGCCTGCCGCGGTGGTCGCTGGCGCTGCCGGCGCCCGTCTGCCGCCTGATCCGGCGCTTCCCCTGGCTTCAGTACACCGCAGTGACGCCGCCGACCGAGCGCCAGCTGGTGGTGGTGGACGACTCGCCGGTGCAGGAGGCCCGACAGGAGGTCCCTCAACAGCGGCCGGCCCGGCCCGTAGGTGAGCGGCGGTTGCACCGTTCTCAGGGCTGTGACGGCTGGTATCTCCCCTCGTTGTACTGCGTTGATGTGCAGGTCTTGCGGGTACCGAAGACGGGTTGAGTTTCTGGCTCGTGTAAGACAGTCGTGTGGGGCGACGCGTTAGATGGATCAGCTGGGAGCTCAGATTCGTTTAAGTTTGTTCGAATCGGTGGCGGGGGGAACTTCAGGTGGCGTCCGGTTTTGAAAACGTCATTGAAATGCATTGCTCGGCTCCTAGTCCTCTGATCACTGATCCGGCACTCCGTGGATGACCTCTCACGTTCCCCCGGCAGGCGGCAGCGGAGACGGCGCCGTGACCACCACGGACCTGGCCGCCGTGGCCGCCGAGCCGCTGGTGCGCCTGCCGTCCTGGTTTGAGGACTCTCGGGCGCTGCCGGTGGTGGCGGCGGCGGCGCGCGGCCCGCCGGCGGCCGGCGCGGGCCGCCGCTCACGCCGCCTGGTGGCGCTCGTCTCGCCGGAGGAGGAGGAGGAGCCGCGCCAGCCGGCCGGCGGCGCCCGCGACGCCAGCCCGCCGCTGCGGCCCGGTGGTCTCGATCGTAACGGAGCGGCGCCGGCGCAGCGGCCGGCCGCAGGGGCGGGCCGGCGGCCGGCGCCGGCGGCGCACGCTGGGCGTTCGGCGGCCGCCGGAGGCGAGTAGCGCGGCCGACCACAGTCCAGAGAGGGTCCCTGTGGCCGACCACAGTCCAGAGAGGGTCCCTTTGGCTGGCCGGAGTCCAGAGAGGCCCTATGTGGCCGCCCACAGTTCAGAGAGGTCCCCTGTGGCCGGCCGCGGGCCCAGAGAAAGCCCCTGTGACCGACTGGACCCCAGAAAGGCTCCCTGTGGCCGACCGCAGTCCAGAGAGGATCCCTGTGGCCGACCGCAGTCCAGAAAGGTCTCCTGTGGTCTGTCGGACTCCAGAGAGTGTCCCTGTGGCTGGCCGGAGCCCAGAGAGGGTCCCTGTGGCCGGACGCAGTCCAGAGAAGGCCTCTGTGGTTGGCCGGAGTCCAGAGAGGGTTCCTGTTATCCGCTGTGGACCAGAGAGGCTCCATGTACCTGAACGGAGCCCGGGGGAAGAAGACTTGTTTTTGGCAAACGGCGAGAAGCCAGCCTCCTGCAAGACCGAGCATGCAGCGGCATTAGTCGGCCGGGCTGAACGTAGGCCCAGCAGAGGCGGCGACAGTGTCGGCCTTGAGGACAGCTTTCCCAGAAAGGAGGCGGATGGCGCCTTCCGCAGAGCAGCTGCTGATGCTTTGCCAGAGGCTATTGCCGAAAGGTTCGTGCCGGAAAGTACAACTGATGACATCGATGCTCAGAAGAATGTCGGCGGACAGTCTCCTGAAAGTGTCGCTTCCGTCCCGAAGGAAACCTGTGAAGTGTTTGGCGTTGGGCAGGCGCGGCCCGAAGGGAAGCTCGCTAGCATTGCCCTTAGGTCAAGTGGAAACAGCACCGACTGTGCGCCGATCTGCAAGATGTCTAATGCGGAACAGCGCCAGGTGGATGGTGCAGTGGCTCGAGAAACAACAGACTTCGTCCCCGTGCCTGATCAGAACGCACAGACTGCAGCTGACGATGTTGACTTCGTGGAGGCCTCCAGTGAAGTGTGTGGCGGCGCCCCGGCAGGTAGTGCGGACATTCAGCGAGGCTATGGCGACTGTATCCAGATTGACACGGACCGTGAGGTGCCCGGGAGGGCCGCTCGTGAGGACGCGCAAGCGGCTTCCGATGAGGAATCTCATGTGGCTGTTTGTGATATGCGGATAAATTGTGACGGGAAGCCTTCGCAGAGCCTCCGCGAGAGTCCCGTCCAGAGGCTGGAAGCGTCAGCTGTGCCTCTCGTGACCTGCGGCGGGGACACCGTGGGAGTCGGCGCCCCTCCGCCCGCGGCACACCTGTCCGGCCCGAACGCTCACGGTGACGCCACACCTGACGCCGGTGACGGAGCGCCGTCCCAGCGAGCCGGCTCTGACGTCACCGATACTGATGTCACAAAAGCGGTCGCCGGCCGTGACGTTCCGGAGCCGTGGCTCGCCGCTGCCCTTGACGTCACCAGGAACGTCACTGTCCGTCCGCGGCGGGCGCCGGCGGCCCGTCGTGACGTCACGACCGGTCGGAGGCGGCAGGCCTCGGCCGCCAGCTGGGAGGGGCTGAGCGCGGCTCAGAGGCAGCCGGCCGGCCGGGACCCGCCCTCCCGCCCTGACGACGCGGCTGCTGGACCGGCGCGGGAGCGCTGCAGGACGCCTGCCGTCGGCTGCGGGGCCGCTCCGGAGGGGGGTTCAGACCCGCCCGGCCGGCCGGCCGGGCGAGCCTCAGCGGCGGCCTCCTGTGAGGCGGGCCGGGAGGGGTCGGCTGGCGTTACTGCCGGGGAGTCGGCAGCGACGGCAGGCGAGAGCGGCTCATTCGCCGGCCGCGAGGCAGTCGGCCCGGTCAGGGTGAAGAGGACCAGGCGAGCGTCCAGTGCTGGCTGTGACACGGTCAGCGGACCCGGTGTGAGACGAACCAGGAGGGCCTCTGCTGCCTTCCACAAGTCGGGCGACGCTAATTCGAGGCGAAGCGAGCTTGGTGGTGACCTGGCAGTCGAAGTCAAGGTGGTACGAACCCGGCGGGCTTCTAGCGTTTTTCATAGCACTGCCAGTGAAGCCATGGTAACAGGAAACAATCAAGCATCTGATGCCGGTTTTGATTCAGACAAAGCCATCCATCAGGACGCTTGTAGTGCCGGTTGTGACACGGCCATTGAAGTAAAGGTGACTCGGAACAGGCGGGCTTCTGGCGCCTCTTGCAGCACTGCCAGCGAAGCGAAGGTGATAAGAACGAGAAAAAGTTCCAGTGTCGGTTGTAACGGTTCCAGCGAAACCAAGACAAGGAGCAGGCGCGCTTCTAGTGTCGGTTGTAACACTGATGTTGAAGTCAAGACAGCACGAAACAGGCGAGCTTCTCGTATCGGTTGTAGTACTTCCATCGATGCTAAGACGACACGAAGCAGGCGGGCTTCTGTTATCGGCTGTAACACTTCAGGTGAAGCCAAGACAGAACGAAGCAAGCGAGCTTCTGGTGACATTTCCAGTAAAGCCAAGACAACACGAAGCAAGCGAGCTTCTAGTGTGGGTTGTGACACTGCTGGTGGGGCCAAGACAGCACAAAGCAGGCAAGCTTCTGGTGTCGGTTGTGGTACTTCTATCGATGCTAAGATGACACGAAGCAGGCGGGCTTCTGTTATCGGCTGTAACACTTCAGGTGAAGCCAAGACGACACGAAGCAGGCGAGCTTCTAGTGTCGGTTGTAACACCGCTAGTGAGGCCAAGGCAACACGAAGCAGACGAACTTCTGGTATCGACTTTAACACCACTGGTGAAGTCAAAACGGCACGAAGCAGGCGAACTTCTAGTATCGATTATAACACCACTGGTGAAGCCAAAACAGCACGAAGCAGACGAGCTTCTAGTGACATCTCCAGTGAAGTCAAGGCGACACGAAGCAGGCGAGCTTCTAGTGTCGGCTGTAGTACTTCTATCGAAGCTAAGACGACACGAAGCAGGCGAGCTTCTAGTATCGGCTGTAGCACTTCCAGTGAAGCCAAGGCGACACGAAGCAAACGGACTTCTGGTGCTGGTTTTCGTCCGAATGAAGCCATGTGCCGTGATGCGGCCGCTGGCCTCTCTTCATCCAGGACGCGCTGTCATGACGCAGGCGCTGACGTCACCTCCGTGCACTCGTCGAATGACGACCGTGATGACGTTACTGTCGGGAGGAGGCCGCTTTCATGGTCATCACTCACCTCACCTGATTCGGATGGTCTGGACTTCGCCCGGCTCTTCAGGAGGCGTGCGTCGGTTACTCGAAGTGACGTCACGGACTACGTCACCACGCGGAAACGTAGACGTCTGTCAAGCGTCGGCAGTGACGTCGCAGATGACGTCGCCGTGAGACGGAGCAAACGCCTGTCAGACGCCGGTGTCGACTTCGCAGATGACGTCACCGTGAGGCGGAGCAAACGCCTGTCAGACGCCGGTAGCGACTTCGCAGATGACGTCACCGTGAGGCGGAGTAAACGCCTGTCAGACGCCGGTGGCGATGTCGCGGATGACGTCACCGTGAGGCGGAGCAGGCGGTCGTCAGTCGCTGGCGGTGACGTCATCAATGAAATCACCATGAAGCGGAGAAGGCGCCTAACGAGCATTGGAAGCGCCGCCACCGATGACGTCACAAGCCGGAGAAAACGCTTGTCGGACAGCGACGATGAAGCAACAGACGACACCGTTAGGCGGAGTAAACGCGTGTCCAGCGTTCCCGAGGACGTGTCGAACACGGAGACCGACAGGCAGAGGAGGCGGCTGTCCGGTCTGACGTCTGACGTCGCCGATGACGTCACCGCAGGACGGAGGTGGCGGCCGTCGCGTTTCGGCAGCACCAGGCAGAACAGACGGCGGTCGAGCAGTTTCGGTGGCGTCACCGATGACGTCCTGTCGCCGCTGGAGGAGCTGTCGCCGGAGCTGGGCCGGCGCCGCCTGCTGACGCTGGTCGAGGAGTCACCGAGTTGCGAGACCTGGTCCCCGCCGGCCCGCCGCTGACCTGCCGAGCCGACCGTGACGGCTGCCGGCCTGCTCAGCCGATAGTGACGGCTGCTGGCCTGCTGAGTGGACACTGACGGCTGCTGATCTGCTGAGCCGGCAGTAAAGGCTGCTGGCCTGGTTAGCCTGCAGTGTCTGGCTATATGCCAACTAACGACAGTGGCCACCCGTGTGGCCATAGACCAGGCCACAGACTCTCGTGGGCTTTTCAACGATTTTGGATCGAGATACCGTAACCGCTTCACTAGCTGGTTTGTAATGACATTTCGATTTATGACGAATGTGGAAGCGATGTTTTAACTGCGCAATATACAGTTGACTTCTGGTGATGGTTCTGGGAGGATGTGTTTAATGAATGCACAGAAATAATGAATGGATAAATGCGTGTCGTTTTGCGTTGAAACCTGGATGAACTCAGCGAACTGGACAGTTTTGCGTGAAGTTAAATTTAACTCACCGAGAAGGAATTTGCAAACAGAAGTGGACGGGCTTAATGGTCCAAGTTATACTGGCGCGCTTCGTTATCTTCGGTCAGGCAGATAACCATGATTTTCCTCAGGGAGGGACCGAATGCCAAATTGTATCATATGCCACCAGTACGTGACGAACTTTGTAGGGAAAGCAGCAATTTTAAGTAGGTTACCTCGTACTTTACGCACAGGAAAACATGTTTGCTTTTGCAAAGTATATATGACCGCTATTACGTACTCCTGAGAAATCGCTGTATATCTAGTGTAGACCGCTTGGCTCGGGGGGCATGGTCCCATGGCCCCTTTGGCTACGTTACTGTCTTCGGCCCAGTCAAAATAAGCATGATTTCCACCGGACATGCTTGACACAAAGCCACAGCCGTAGAGGAATGTCTGTGCCAAGGGACGCAGCCAGGTTCCTAAAGGGGAGGGGGCAGAGCGCAATGCAAACTGAAACCATGGGGGGCAGAGCTCACTGTGAACCGAAATGACACGAAAACCGCCTGTTGAAAAGACAACGTGCAATGGTTTTCGCAAAAAACACGGGCCTAGGGGAGGGAGGGCGGCGGGCCCCCGGACCCCCTTTCGCTGCGCCAGTATCTGTGTCTAATGCCTCGCACAATTTCGAGTCTGACAGAGCTCGGCAGAACCTTCTTCTTGTCCAACAGTTTGGGAAATTTCTCAGGGCATAGGCCCTTAAAATTTCCAGGCATGTTTAAAACACTTTTCAGTTCAAGTTCTAGAGCATAAACAGCACGACGCGCCGCATTTGTATAATAATCTCGTAATGCGCCAATAATTGTAGAAAATCGTGGGATCGTTGCCTGGTATTAATTTTGTCTTTTAAAACATTACTTATAATTATTCCAGGTATTAAGTAATTAAATTTTAGTTTTCAGGCCCAACTAGTACGTTTTGTTTGGAATCCATCTTTTAGTTCCTTACGTCAAGAAGCTCTTTACGTCAGCTGGCGCACCGGTGCCCTATACATGGGTACTCATAGCTGCGGTTTAAGGCGAGCACTTGGCCTGACCCTGACCCACCCTTTGTAAAGAGAACGTGTTGTGAATTCGAGGACACGCTGTGGTAGTTTCCTTGTGCATCAACCCAAACTGTAGATAGGGGCTTTGTGCTTGAAGGCGCCGGTCATAGTGTCGTTTTCTGGTGGGATTGAAGCTCACAGAATACAACTATGATGCGATCTTCGTCTTCGGTTTTCGACAAACTCTTAGGTATTTATCAGAAACACTTGCGTATTTTTTGTGCAATCACGTTGTAATTTTGTATGGTCCATGGTGCTAGTACTGGTATGTCCCTAGCATGGTGGAAACTGTTCGTTTGATGGTATCTAGACATCGATGTGTCATGCGCTAAACATATCACAATGCATCAGAAGTTCACAGTCACAGTTTGATCTGATGGCATTCCAAATATATCTGTCCCTTCTGTTCCCACATGGCAAACAAATGCATTTTCCACCTGCTGTCAGCCCCAATTACCCTGCTTAGCAGACCTGAAGTGGTAACCTTAAGAGTTGTTACTGTTTTTAATAAAAAAACAAAACCCAAAAAAAAAAAAAAAAAAAAAAAAAAAAGAAAACGGGAAAAGAAAAAAGGTGGGTAGGAGGAAAGAAAAAAAAAAATTATGAAGGGGTGCTGGAGTTGGTGATTATCCTCTTTTTTTTTTTTTTTTTTTATAAGGTTTGGTTTTGGGTTGGGTTGGGTTGGGTTAGGTAAGGTTAGGTTAGGTTAGGTTAGCGAAAGAGACCACCTAAAGGACCATATATGTTACCTCAATATGGCAATGCCCTTGAGATGAAAGTCAAGCATTTCCTGTCACCAGATTCTTGGCCTAGTAGAGTGCTCAAGACCTTAGGTCTGCTTGATACAGATCAAATTGTTATGCAATGCTGCTGGATTTTACTTGATAGGCTTATGCATGACTAGAGCCCAGGTGTGCAAAACATAGCTGGTTTGGGAAGGATTTTGTTCAGGTGGGCTTGAGGCATGGAGGAAGATTTGAGATAGGTTTCAAGAATGTACTGATAGGACTGCTAAAACTAGTGCAGCACAGCCCAGTGTGGGATGGCAGTTAAAATCAGGACTCACATTACCTTAATAATATTTCTAAAGAAATATCATTCAGCAAGGAATGGTATTGCCATTGTGCTTTGTTTGTTTGAACTCATTGATGCCCTATCTTTATGGCGAGAATATGTTGGAAAACTGACTAACTTTTGGGAGCTATAAAACAAAGCAGCCCAAATCTGGCCGGACACCGCATTCAGGGACTCAGGAGGGGAGGGGGCAGGGAACCATAGTTCCCAATTTCTTTGAAATTTGACATTGATCCTGTGGGCATTGACTGGAGAGAATTGACCCAAAATGCTTCTTTGTCCTCCCCCTAACTGTGAAGAAGTTCCCATGCCCTAACAACATTTTAGGGGTAGATTAAGTTTGTTCATTCTGCCCCAAGTAGGGCAGAACTGGGGATGCATTGAACTCATGACATGGTTTGCAGACTGACAAGAGTCCTTTGTAGTCCAGGCCTTTATGCATCTGAGTAATCCCATTTTGATACAGACACCTTGCAACAGTGTTGTAAAACTGTTTTTTGTTCCTGGTTTGCAGTATTCAGAGTACAAATTCTAGTACAAAGTACAAATTCAAAAACAAATATCAAAGCACAAATTCAGTATACAGAGTACAAATTCTCTTTTGGGTTTAAATGTCATGCATTTATGTGAGAAACATGGACTAATTAGGCACTTTGCAAGCATATCTGGCCAGCAGAGGTGGATCCAGTGGCTCCATTTGGGGGAGGCAAACCAGTTTCCTGGATCTACATCGTAGGTCAGCAGAGTCGTTGACTGGGGGAGGGGAAGGCTGCTGGCCTTCAGCAACCAAGTATGAATGGTAAACCATCAATGGGGGGGGGGACCCTGGGCAACTTCAAACTCTGGTTGAGTAAGAATACCCATGTGTTTGGGGGCAAATGACCATTTTGGAGTAAAAAAAAATTCTTGGAGTATAAGTTTTTTGGTGCTCCTTGACATCAGAAAATGACAGTTTTCCCAACACTACTCTGCAATGGCTCAGCAATATATACACTGTTATTTTTTGTTCCAGTATGGATAGGGTACCCCTGTCTGTCTGTAACACTCATTGTACTTGCTGCAGTCAGTAGGCTAGTTACATAATTAATTAGCCCAGTTAAATGCCAGACCCAGAGTTGACCTGTGTTGATCAGGTCAGTGACTAAATTATGTTGGATTAATTTTGCCCTATTGATGTGTGTATTCTGATTGCTTTGCAAAGAACCAAGAATAATGGAACAGCCTATGTGGGCAAGATGCAGTATCAGATATACTGATAAATGGACTTGAGTCAGCCATGCCATAGGGAACAGACAGGCAGGCAGCACAATCTGTTTCCAAAAATTGCATTCATTTTTTGGTTTGGCATGTCATATTAACCTTGAAAAATAGAAATAAAAAATCTTGAACTTATTTTTTTTTTAATTTCAAACAAAACCCAAAAATTAGAGATGCATGGTGGTCATCTATTCCTCAAAGTCATAGCCTTCAATTCATAGGACCATTTTCATCCACTACCTTTGGTTTTTCTGGCATGATTTTCAAACATTAATTGCCATCAGCCCATATCTTCAAGACCCCTATCTTCACAATGCAGGCTCATTGAAAAAAGAAAAATGTTCACCAGGTCAGTATAGGTCAGATCATGTGATGTCTGGGTGCCAAGTGACCTTGAAGTTGCTGCACCACTAAGCCCCAGTAACCAACCATCCAATCATGTGATGTCTTCAACTGAATTATAGGCACAGTTTTCAGGTACTGCTAGGAATCTGGCATCTGTCTTTTCTTTTTGACATAGCTTACAAGCAGCTTATCAGGAATGACACCAGGACCAAATATCAAGCCATGCAAGTCATAAATGGTCTCAAGTGTTGGTCAGAGGCTAGATTTTCACAAGGTTGATGCTGCTAAAGTATTGTGTTATAATTTGGGTTCATATGATATTAGATATTGCCCACTCCCACCATTGTTGCCCCTGTAATGCCTTTCAGAGGCTGTCAATGAACAGCTATCAACTTTTGGGGTTTCACATGATGTGTGGCATTTTCAGCAACTTTGAAATGTAGAAAGGAGATTTTTGGGGCCTCAGGGTGACATGCTGTCAGATGCCATTCAGCTTGTCAAAATCAGACCTTCATTGAGGGATACAAAAAATGCCCATCCCCAGTAATAAGTGGTTGACCATTATATCCCATAGTCATTGCCAGGTTAATCACCTGGGTATTTCAGTTGGAGTCAGGGAAGGCAAAATGTGAAAATGGGATATGTACCTTTTTCTTTCTCCAGATCAACCAAACTGATAGCAGCCAAATTTTGTGAAAGCCTAGTCCATGTGTTAAAGTAACATACCTCACATTTGGTTTGACCCTGGCCGGGTCATTTGAGGTCAGCCTACACCAATGTTAAATTCTGCATTTTGCCAAAATAGAGCATTTAACAGTCTGGTGGGTTGTTAGTAGGTAGGATAGACTGATGTACCCAAAAGCCAAGTAAACTACATGAGTAATTTGAGGTCATCTGAGGCCTGCTGAGTACAAATAATTGCATCTTTGTCAAATGTGGTTGAGATATTTTGGTGCATTTAGACAAAAGGATATCATGCATGGTGTCAACAGAATGGCCTGGGATGATGTCATTTCACCTGATCTGGCTGGCCTTTGCCCAAGGCCATCATTGTTGATTATGCACTGAGTGTTCCCACTAAATCCCCTCTTGCCCCATGTAGAAAATGCATTCCCAGTACCTGACCTCATTTGGCTGATTGACGTGACCTAGGCCACTCATGCTGCTGTGCTACAAATTTCAGAGCTGTGGTGCTGTTTGCAGGAAAATTATAAAAAAACGTGGGAGGCATCGAATTTTCTGTCCCCCCTCCCTCAACACACCACCAGTCCTGTTTAGACTAAAATATGCTAAATTATAAATCATCCGATAAGTCTGCATATATTTCCACTCTTGAGAAACTAAGCCTGAGTCAGCATGCTGATATGGGCAATAGCAGAATGGGTTTATATGTAATTTGTGGCTCATAGTGAGCTGAGCATCATACCTTCTGCTCGTCTAGATGGGTGGACCAGGACCATCTAACCCACCAGACCAGAGTTGGGAGCTTGGTTTTTGTTCTTGGTGCTGTAGTATAATTTGTGTTGTGGAGTACAAGATTTTGTGTAGCATAATACTGGTTTAAGTTGAAGTTCTTGGTGTCTGTCAGTTATGACATCATATCTGCTTTTTACCAAATGGAGACAGAGTCATTTGCTTGCAGGGTTAGAGATTTGTCAGCATGGGTATAATGTGGCCTTTTGATGGAAGCACTGGATCAAACTTTTGAAGTGTAAAATGTTTTTGGAGCACGTATTTTCCGGTGCTCTCCAACACCAAAAAACCAGCACGTTTTCCAACCTTGCACCAGACTGCCACCGCTGTCCCGCGAGTAAAACCCGCACCGCCGCCCAGACGGCCCCGCGGCAGCACGGGGCGGCGGACGCGGTGTTCGTGCGCTCCCAGTCACCGCTGGCGCCGTGTTCCAGAGAAGGCCACCAGCCACCTGCTGCTGGAGCCGGACTGGTCGGCGAACCTGGCCATCTGCGACACCATCCGGCAGGGCGACGTGCAGTGAGTGTCGCCGCAGCCTCGGGCGCCGCTTCTTTGGACGGGCGGTCGAGTCGGTGGCTCGTGCTCTTCCGGCCGTGACGGGATTTCTGTTGCTCTGGACCTGCGTGGGGTTTGTTTGTCAGCAGACGAGTGTGAAATAGCTGGCCAGTTCCTGCTGTTCAGATGTGGAAGATGTGTTTGGCAAGTGATGGTGGTTGACCAGTTGAACTTTGCACCCTGTGTTTGAATTAAAAGGAAGGGCAGGGGCGTTGTGGAGTAATTAGAAATGTGCAGCATTTTCATATTAAACGTAAACTTGTGTCTTGGATTCCAGTCTTGGATCTTAGGTCTTGGATTTCTTGGATCATTTCAGCGCAAATTGAAGTCTGCATATTTGATCCTGCTAGACCGTTGGGTAAAATTTGAAACTGAATCTTTGATATGTTGGGAAACATGGAAATTGGAACAGGTTTGAATCTGGTATCCGATTTTTAGGATCTGGATCTCACAATCCGTTTCTAGAATCACTATGGAGCATTATCAGAATGATTTGTTTTTTTTGCACGTCATTCTTTAATTTTCCGGGTTTTATTGGCAAGAGTGAGTGCTTGCATGTGGCTAAAACGTGACACCTGGGGGTGATGCGACCAGGGCTAAGTATGCCGTGCTGGCCACGAAGAAGAAGCTGTACCACGAGAACCCGCACGTGGCCGTGTTCGCGCTCTGTGTGCTGGAGGCCATGGTGAAGAACTGCGGA
This sequence comes from Capitulum mitella, assembly GCA_030062745.1. Classification (NCBI taxonomy): domain Eukaryota; kingdom Metazoa; phylum Arthropoda; class Thecostraca; order Pollicipedomorpha; family Pollicipedidae; genus Capitulum; species Capitulum mitella. Next base: position 4,422,956 of record CP099851.1, on the reverse strand, counting down.
GCGCCCGTCCATGACGAGGTGGGTTGGCCGCCGCGTGACGGTGTCCACGTGCTGACGTGTCCGCCGTCGGCTCGTGACAGTGTTAGCGATACGTGGTCAGACATGTGACTAGAGGCGTCGTTATGCTCTGCAGTGGTGTTGTGTGATTTCGCGTGCGCATCCACGACCAGGTATTGAGGTCATTTATTGAGCCCATTGGACCTCCCTGGCAGCAGAAAAAACACTGGTCTTTTTTCTGAACAAAAAACACTGGTCCAAGTCTGCTGTATCGTTAAACCGGAGTCCATCGGCATTGTCTGAGCGCCGAAGTACCGCCCCCCTCGGTGCTTTTAAATGCGGAGTCCATTATGGACATCCATGATGTCGTTTCGGACATTCCTGTTGCTGCATATCAGCAAGGTGCTGGTTACCCAGGTTTGCTTGTTACCGGGGGCTGATGATCCGCACGATGAGGCATATGGAAGCTGTGGGGTTATTTTATTTTCACCAAGTGGGCTTCATGGTTTGGTTGGCTGGAAATCTACTTAAGCGCGATCGCTGCACATTTGTTCGGGGATAAACATCCACAGTGCGAACGTGGGCGGATGTTTATCGGCGCTAAATAGGCAGTACGTATCAATGTTTTGAACGCATGTCACATAACAGTAACATTACAAACGTTAGTAATCGGTCTGCTGCGAACTTGGTAATGGACGGTAGTATACGCCCAACTACGCATCTGCACGACGTTTTTGTTTTAGTCATTGGACGTCGAAGAATACCCAGAGAGTACACGAATATATAGCCCGCCTGATAGGCATTGCTGAATCACCCACCATACACGTTGACATGGTCAGGTGCTGACCCGGTCGTTCTCGGACAGATCGGCCAGCTGGCCTTCATGCAGGAGATGCGCGAGCTGGTGGTGAAGGCGCCCGACATCGTCAAGGAGAAGCTGCTGGAGCTGCTGCAGACCTGGGCGTTCGCCTTCCGCCAGACGCCCAAGTACCGGGCCGTGCAGGTGCGCAGGCTCGCCGCCGTCCTGTCCGGCGCTTCTCTGCGCTCCGCGCCGTGTTCCGGCCGCTCGGCCGCGATCAGGGTCGGCGGGGGGGGGGAGCGCGTCTGGGACAACTCAGGCCGCGCTCTGGCAGAGCGCTCTGGCCCAATAAGGGACCGCCGCACGGGCGGTGTTCACTCAGGTTTGATGGCCTGATAGGCCTGAACGATAGCTGATTAACCTCGTCCATGAGACATGCTATGCTATGCTTTGTCTATGCCGATGTCTATGCTAGACATAACCATGAGACAGACATGCAGTATAATCCTAGACGTGTTACTGGCCAGGTGGTCATTTCTGTATGTTCTCTGTGGATGCTGTTATCTGCGACATACCTCTGACTCATGGGTTTGATAGTTGGCGCGTTTTATCGTATTCTGCGTTTCTTGCGATTCTTGCGGTTCTGCGTAGCGCTGCGTTTCGTGAAGTGACTGCAGAAGTATCGTTTGTCATAAGCAGATGTAGCAGGTCACACTGCATGGATCCATTGCCCCTCAGTGTCCGCCCGTCCGTAGAGGATGGCGACCTCGCGGCACCCCCTCCCCCTCCATTATCAGGGCCTTCGATCGCCCCCCCCCCCTCCCCGGTGATGGCGGCTGTCTCGCGGGGCTTCGTTCGGCCGGCCGGGCGGGTACAGTCAGTTATCCGCCGCCGCCGCCGCCGCCGGCCGGCCGCTGACCGGTGCGGTATGGCCGCCGAGGGCTCTGTGTTTCCGGCGTCGGTGGACCCGGTGTGTGGCTGAGATTCAGTGGCGTGGTGAAGGCGGCGATGGAGTCGTGATGAGCCGTGGGGTGGCTGTGATGCTCTGGTGGCGCAGCGAGGGGCCTGTGTTGACGCTGAAGCGGTGCTGTGCGCGTTTTGTGGGTGCGGCTGTACGTGATTGTCTTGGCAGTGCGATGCCGCTGGCGGCCTGTGTACTGGCGTTGCGAAATATGTGTCGTCCGCTGTGGTTCACTGTTGATTGCCTGTAGCGCGGGCGGTGGCATCTGCAGTGTGATGGGAGTCTGACCTCAGCCCGATGAGCCGCCACTGTCAGTCATTTGTCGCTTCCGTGGTGTGTCTTAAGTCTGGTGAGGGCCTGATGTTCCGTCACTTTCAGTCATGTGGCGCCTCTGTGGTGTGATTTGAGTCCGACACCAACCTTCGTTCCATTGCTTTCAGTCCCGTGTCCCCTGTATGGTGTGATGTAGCCTGACGTCTGTCCAGTGCATCATTGCCGTCAGTTCTGTGTCGCCGCGGGCAGGCCTCTGTGGCGGTCCCCTTCCGCGACATCCCCGCCGCCGCCGCCGCCGTGACGCCTGCGCCGCTGCCGTGACGCAGTGTCTCCCCGCCGTGACGCTCCGTCTCCGGCCCGGGCAGGACACGGTGACGGTGATGCGCGCCGAGGGGTTCCAGTTCCCGGCGCTGCGCGAGTCGGGAACTGGAACCCCTCGGCGCGCATCACCGGCACGACGTCTCCGCCTCCGCTGTCGTGACGCCTGCGCCGCTGCCGTGACGCAGTGCCGCCGTGACGCTCCGTCTCCGGCCGGGCAGGACACGGTGACGGTGATGCGCGCCGAGGGGTTCCAGTTCCCGGCGCTGCCGTGACGCAGTGCCGCCGTGACGCTCCGCCTCGGGCCCGGGCAGGACACGGTGACGGTGATGCGCGCCGAGGGGTTCCAGTTCCCGGCGCTGCCGTGACGCAGTGCCGCCGTGACGCTCCGTCTCCGGCCGGGCAGGACACGGTGACGGTGATGCGCGCCGAGGGGTTCCAGTTCCCGGCGCTGCCGTGACGCAGTGTCTCCCCGCCGTGACGCTCCGCCTCGGGCCCGGCAGGACACGGTGACGGTGATGCGCGCCGAGGGGTTCCAGTTCCCGGCGCTGCGCGAGTCGGACGCCATGTTCTCGGCCGAGACGGCGCCCGAGTGGGCCGACGGCGAGGTCTGCCACCGCTGCCGCGACCCCTTTCACCACCTTCACCAGGAAGGTGCGTCGCCGGCCGTCGCGCGCGCGCCGGCGGCGGCCTGCCGTCGCGGCGGCACAGTTGTGGTGCTGCCCGTCATAAGTAGCCTCAGACATCTAGAAAAATCTTAATGCTTTTCGTGGCTTGTGTAGGGTGATATTTGTCTTAGCACTGAATATAGTTGCATACATTTTGTTTTAAAGAATGTTTTAAAACCGACGCGTTGGCCTTGGGAGGTTTTCGTGCACGTAATGAAGGCTGACCATTATTAGATGATGACGGGCGCATTATATATGTATATATATATATATATTATATTATATATATACATATATATACACACAATATGCTAATATCAAAATCATATCTACATCAGTATGTAGGGTGATATATCAGTATATATCACTATGTGATATATACTGATAAGGTGATATATCAGTATGCCTTGGGAGACGGTGGGGGTGAGGGGCTGCATTACGTTTTGTGGACTTTGTCGATCGTGCTTTTGGCGAGATGTTTCTTAGGGCGTGGCAGCGGTTCATTAGTTTGTCCTCCCCTCCGGCTGGCACCATCGATACCGTCGTGTAATGTGACGGTACCGCCAGCTGCGTTTCCCAGCATCACTGCCGAGCCTGCGGCCAGGTGTTTTGCGGCAAGTGCTCGGCGAAGACGTCCAACATTCCCAAGTTCGGCATCGAGCGCGAGGTGCGCGTGTGCGACTCGTGCTTCGACCAGATCAACAAGTGAGCGCCGATTTTGTCGCCGGCGGCCAACCCGGCGGTCTTCTGACGTCACACGAGCTCCGGTCACGTGATCAGTTGGTGTCGTTTGTTTCCCTGTCGCGGTAGTCCATTGACGTTTTGATGAACCTTGGAGCTGAACGTGCGTTGACGAATCTTTGTTTGACGTGGAAACGACGCTCACGCTGGACCTCGTGGTCAGCCGAACCCATGCGTTCACATGAGGTTTGACTTGTTAGGCCATTGCTGAACAGACTTTTTCGAGGTTATGCATACCTTACTGGCAAAAAATGAAAGCATACCTTATGTTATGCGGAGGGTGGAGCAGTCTGTGAATTTTCGAATGGCTGCGGCGTTCTTCGAGACGATGGACTGGCTCCGTTTCGTCCTGCTTTCATGTGGAATGTTGCACATCGTGCTGTTGTTGCAGGCCTTCTTCCAGCCAGTCGTCCAAGAGCAAACCGTCAACTTCTTCCTCCGACTCGGACCTGCCGCCCGAGTACCTCAACAGTCCCCTCTCCAAACAGTCCCAGGTGAGAAACCCACGGGTTCAGGCAGTTCCGGATGCAGCATGGCCAAGTTCAGTCAGTGAAGTGTCAGAGATGTAGATTGAAATTCATGCGGTCAGACTTGTTCCTGCCATAGCTCCGAATTGCCGCCTCTGGTTATTGGCTGTCTCTCCATTTAGCTTAGCATCCTTTGTGCATCCAGACATGCCCATCCTATTTGTATTGCCTGGAGCAGTTAGACACTGCTCAGTGTCTGTTTGCAACATTTTGTGCTCAGTGCTGATTGGTTGGTCTCAGATAAGGGGAGGAGTGATACAGCTGCAAGGAAGCCCAATAACAGAGGGGTCCAGTAGCATGAATTAATATCTACATCCCTAACACCCAGCTGGCTGGATTTGGCCACAGTGCCCGGATGAGAAATTGATGGGTTCAGATAGTCTCACGTGAAAAACGCTCGAGTTCAAAGACGTGGAGTTGAGACACTTGTGGGTTCAAGGAGTCCGAATTGGGAAACTTGACCAGTCCAAACGGTCCCAATCGGAAAGCTACCGACACTCCAAACGTTGCCGTCTTCGGCGTCGAATCCTGCATCCTCTTAGTTGTCGGGACAACTTTAACAGTTACGCCATAATGCTGGTGAAACTGTTAAGATAACCATTTCGGCGTAAAGGCCGATCTGTGGAAAACCTTCGATGGAAGTCGGACAGAAATCAATGGTACTCATATAAACGTACCTCATGGAAGCATTAGTCCATTACAGTCCTCAGAATATACATCCCGTCCTTCATTCTTCTGTCATTGCCGTTTGGGTCGTCGTGTGGAAGGTAGATTCGAAACATGCCCTGCACGGCGCCGCCGCAGTGGCGTCACCACCCGTCTGGCTTGGCAGGCGCCGCCGCCGAGGAAGTCCGAGGAGGAGCTGAAGGAGGAGGAGGAGCTGAACCTGGCGCTGGCCATCTCCCAGTCGGAGGCCGAGGCCAAGGAGGTGAGACTCGTCGCAGGACGGCCGGCTGCTGCTGCTGCAATGCGGTTGGATCGGACGCCGTAGAACTTTGGGTCATTGACGCATTGACGCTCCTCACGGCTGCTTAGGAGCCGACCTCACTGTCGGCGTGCCATCGTTATGATGCGATGGCTAGGGCATCAGGTTACTGATTGCGCTGTGTGTGTAACACGATAGACAGCTATCAGTTTTCATCAGTGATGTGCTATTATGCATGAGACTAATGTCGCTACATCGCGACTTTGTCAGTACGCTAATGCTTGTATTTATTCTAACGAACAGGAAGAGTTATCTCCTGCCATGTAAGGCTTATACCGCAGTTGCCTAACCGTTGAAATGGGAAAACTCCCCGCTTTGCGAAGTAGAGCCGGTTTTACTAGAGATCGTGAGCGACGTTTCATCCTCCCAGTGTATATTGGCCCCACACTGCTCCCCGTGCTGCGATGTGTGACCCCGTGTGGCGGCGTGTGGCCCCGTGTGGCGTTTTGTGACCGCTTGTGGCGGTGCGTGACCCCGTGCTGCGGCGCGTGACTCCGCGTGGCGGCTCGCGGGCGCGGTGTCGGCCTCCCGCCTGACCGGTCGGCCGCCATCTGAACCGCCTGACGCTCCGCAGAAGTCGCGCTCCGCGCCGAGGTCTTACGGCGGCGGCTCCGGCACGGCCGGCTCGTCCCTGAAGTCGGCGATGAAGGTAGGCCGCCACCGTCCCGCCGATGCTGTCGTCCCTGCATCACCGCTCCAGCCGGCCTGCTGTAGGGGGGGGGGGGGCAGCGGGGTTTCTTTGTCTTATCGAATTGTGGTCCGTTTTTCATCGCTTGGGGACTTTGGGAAGAAAAGCTATCAAGACTGTTTTACGGTACCTAAAGCTCAGCACTCTGTTGTTGATAGTGACAGAACAGTTTTCCCAAACTGACACCATGTATGCTCTCAGCTACAGTCAGACCATGTATCTGGTTGTCTGTTTGTGTCTGCGCCTTTACGCGGGCCGCGTGGATGTGTCTGCCTCGCTGCCCGCCCACTGCCGACGTCACCGCGGACAGAAGAGCCAGCGGCGTGTGTCTGCGGCTGTCCGGCTCCCTGTGTCTGCGAACCTGTCTGGCTGCCCGTGTCTGCCGCCGTTCGTCGGCGGTGGTCACGCTGGCTGGCCGTCCGCCCGCAGAGGGGTGAGCCGATCTCGGAGCGGGACCCTGAGGCCGACCCGGAGCTGGCGCGCTACCTGAACCGCTCCTACTGGGAGTCCCGCCAGGAGGCGCCGCAGTCGCCGCCGGCCTCGGCGCCGGCGCCGGCCGCCTCTTCCGCGGCCGCCATCTCCACGGCCGCCTCCGTCGCGGCCAGCGTCACCGAGGCGCAGCCCAGGACCGTCACCGAGGTACGTCTGAGACCAGAGGCGTTATACTGTCGCCCCGGGAGCGCCACGGTCATGGGGGTTTTCATCTTAGAGCGTCACAGTCACACATGTTCGCTGGGGACCATCACAGTCCCATACCTGTCTACCGCAAACCATTTTGGTTGGTGATGTGCATCCAGAACCGTCATCATCGCATACTCATCCAAGACAGCCACGTCACATTTGTGTTGATCTTGGACCGTCACTGTCACATGTGTTTACCCAGGACCCTCACTGTGACATATGTCCACTCGAGACCGTCACGTAGGTGCGTCTTATATCACCTTCGAATATCCCTAACAATGCCAGATGGGTACTTTGTCACCAGCCGCCGGCTGTGATCACCCCATTGCGATCACAGTAATACGTCTTACATTATTTGTCACGGCCAACTACCTGAAGAGTCGTCCAGACGACATCATTTGCCCGAACCTCTCCAGATGTACACGTCAAACGAAGGCTGCTGCAGTCATTCACCCCATTACTGTGGCAGAAGTACATCCGGCCCTTCGCTGAAGCGCCCGTTGGCCGCAGTACTGTTCCCCGTCGCCTGACCTGACCTGACCTGACCTGCCATTCAGTGCCTGACGGGAACAGCGTATGATTTTGAGGCAGAAATGTATTGGGTACTTTGGAAGACGGCAGATCGTGGCATAGGACTCGGACGTATTCACTGGGACGTATTGCGGATGGTAATTGACATTTGGTTTCGACTAAGAGTTGCTGGACTGGAACTCTGGACCTTTGTAGCTTGACACGTACTTGTGCCGGGCGTTCTTTTCTTGTTCATTGAGAACTAGTATGGCCATTGCCGGTGTTGGACTGACTGGCATGCGACTGGTGATCAGTTCATTTTCCCCATTCATCGCTTTTTGTGGCTTGATGTTTGGAGGATTGTTCGCATTGACGTCCCGCTGGATGCTGTGATAATAGTATTTTGTGATGACCTTTGTCAGAGGCTTGCGTCATGCTCTCGATTAATGGTATGTTTTTTGATAGTTTAATGCGCGAATTCAGTTGCCATTCACAGTCATCAATGCCATCCACTTCTCGGGAATTTCGTTGACTTTTCAGCATCTCAGTGGCATTCAGGTCATGTCTTGCTTTCGTTTCACGGGATAGTCGCGATTGTCCACGGCATTTAATGGGAACTATTGGCACGTGGGGAGAAGACTTAGAGGAAGACTGTTTCGATCATCGTGCGTTTTAACGCCTGCCGTAACGCCGTTACGGTTTCGAGCGTCGCCCACCGTATGCCGGTTGCGTGCTAGCGGTCGGTGTCACCGGGAACAGCTCCGGCAGTGCCAGCGCATCACGGGCCCTGATAAGATTAGCCGATACCGTTTTGAAGGCGCCACGACCCGCGTGCGGCCCGGCAGCGGTCAGACTGCCGCCGTCAGAACCGCTCGGTGGCGGCGGGGCGAGCGAACAGTGCCAGCGCCAGCGTCTGGCGGGGTAGCCAAGGTTACCGCAGCCGATGCCCAGGTCGGTCTCACGGCGCGAGACCGTGGACGGCGGCCGGCTGGTGAAGTGCGCAACAGATGGAAAGGCCGCGGTCCTGTGGCGACACGGGCGTTCGTGAGGTTTGGTCCCCGATCAGCTGTGACCGAAGTTTCGGCACTGTTGAGTGGTGGTCTTGTACGCTGCCGTCAGCCACCTTGGCCGCTCACGTTGTTGTATCCGCATACTGCGCCCCGTATGCCGTATGCTGCGCAGAGAGCAGGAGTGCATGTTAAAGAACTTGCAATTGAGCTGAATGTATTTCAACTTGTGCTACAGCATGGCGTCGACAGCTGGCGACCCTCAGCTTGTCGTCGGTGTGCATAGATATGCAGATGAAACCGTGAATAAGTCAGCTCTGATGCAGGTGGTTTAGCCACCTAGCCAGTCGCCGCAGCGCCTGGCTGAACCGGTGTTCCGGTTCCGTGTTGGCAGAGCAGGAAAAGGAATTGATAACTCGTTACGAATCGTACGTGACCTCGGTTGGTCGTGTGCTGTTCTCAGGCGGCGTCGTTCCCAGCGGTCAGACGTACATGACTCAGTGTCGGGCGTCAGACGTACATGACTCAGTGTCGGGCGTCAGACGTACATGCCTCAGTGTCGGGCGTCAGACGTACGTGACTCAGTGTCGGGCGTCAGACGTACATGACTCAGTGTCGGGCGTCAGACGTACATGACTTAGTGTCGCGCGTCAGACATACATGACTCATTGTCGGTTGTCAGACGTACGTGACGTGGTGTCTGCCTTCAGACGTACCAGAACGGCGCGTCCGACCAGCAGCTGGACCAGTTCGTTGCCACCATCTGCTCGCAGCTGGAGATCTTCGTCAATCGCATGAAGTCCAACTCGTCGCGCGGCCGTCCGCCCATTTCCAACGACTCGTCGGTGCAGACGCTGTTCATGAACGTGACGGCTATGCATTCGCAGCTGCTGCAGAACATCCAGCTGCAGGACGATCAGCGAGGTCAGAGGCTCCTCTCCCACTATCGCGAGGGGGCAGCGGGTGGGCGTGAGGAAAAGGGACGAATGGCTGGAGCCTCGAGGGCTGTTGTGCACGCACGGCTGGGTTGAATTTTGCATTTGAAACAGGTTTGGCATGGGTAAACTACTATTAAGGGAAGTTAAACAGCGCTCAGAAATGCTAGATTTTCTGTTAATTGAACTGCACGAACGGCCTCATTCATGTTCGATTTTACAATCACTGTCACGCGTTCTTAATACGGCACCTACATAGCTGTCGAGCTTGCTTGGTATTATTATAACCGTGTCTTTTCGTCTCTCCTCTGATTTGGGACTGACACCGGCGGTGCGGCCTGCCTGCAGTTCCACTACGAAGGTCTGCAGGACCAGCTGGCCCAGGTGCGGGACGCCCGCGCCGCTCCTGGACGCCCTCAGGGAGGAGCACCGGGAACGACTGCGGCGCGAGGCGGAGGAGGCGCAGCGGCACCGCCAGCTCCAGATGATGCAGAAGCTGGAGATCATGCGCAAGAAGAAGCAGGAGTACCTGCAGGTGGGCCGTCGGCGGGCTAGCTGGTCCGTGGGTGGGGAGCTCGGCGCCGCTGGCGTTGCTCGGGCGTCAGACGCAGCTGTTGGGTCTGGCACCGAGATCCAGTCTGCTGTACTATGCAGGCATGTTTTTTTCATGTGGGACCGAATCTGCCGGCTAATGTTCACAGGTTGGCCTTGGGCTGTATTTTTCGGAATTGCATCCATGCCTGGATCAGGACTCGTATGCCAATGTTCTTCACGGGAGCGTGTTTCACGTCCGGATCGCGGTAGGCTCTGTTCCGTCTGATGCGCTGATCTCTGTTCCGTGTGCGTCCGCAGTACCAGCGTCAGCTGGCGCTCCAGAGGATGCAGGAGCAGGAGCGAGAGATGGCGCGCCGCCACGAGCAGCAGTACATGTGGTCCAACCCGTATCAGCCGCCGGCGTCCGCCGCCGCGCCCTGGGGCTCCCAGTCCGTGCCGGGTGAGTGGAACGTCGCACTGAACGCACGCGCCAGCTCTGGTGTCCTGGGAACTGACCTGAACGCCCGGCGTCCCCCGGTCGTATGCCTCCGATGAGGGAGGTCAGGATGTGGGTTCACTGCGTCTGATTTTCTGGATGACTTCGTCAGCACGAAGCTGCCGTGCTGTTCGTCACGTGACTGCGGGTAACCGTGACGTCCGTAGCGTCCAGCAGTCGCGCGCTTTGCTGACAGTACCGGCATCCAGACGCTGTCTGACTAAAGACGTCTTCGGATACTCGCCCCGTAGACTGACAACGTTCGGTGGGGTGTTTGGACCGTCGAGTGAGGTGCCGTCCAGTGGCGAACCTTCGGCGGCTGTGTGTTGGTTCGCCGCTTCGTACGTTCGTTTGTCTGTCTCTCATCTTGCGCCGTCTCTTCGTGTTTGTCTTGTTCGCATGGCCCGATCCAGGCCGCCTTTTAAAGCCTGACGGACACACCTTGCCCCCAGGCTACGGCCCCCCTCCTGAAGGCTACGGCCCCCCACCGGAAGGCTACGGCCCACCGCCGGAGGGTTACGGCCCGCCGCCGGAGGGGTACGGCCCCCCTCCCGAGGGGTACGGCCCGCCCTCCCGAGGGGTACGGCCCGCCGCCGCCGGGCGGAGGGTACCCGTCCAGCTCGTACTCGGGCTTCAACATGCAGTCGGTGTCCGCCGCGCTGCCGGGGCCGCCGGCGTCGGCCGAGTACGGTACGTGCAGCGGACTGCCCCGCCGAACAGTGGCAGAACACCGGCCACCTTGTGAGCCTGCGACGTTTGGTGTTTTACATTAGTGCAGGCAGCTCAAAAACGAGCATTGTAAGACACTAGCGCCATAAGTGATCTAGGGAATGTTGTTGAGAGGAAAACAGGCTAGACGAACGTGAAAAGGACAATGCTGGCGTTAGCTACCCTGGCCAAGAGGACAGATTTCAGACGTTCTTTTTGGTGTGTGTGTGAGTCCACCGCCTTTGTGAAATGGTGTCGCCGAGCTGCCTTGAGTTCTGCGCGTGGATATTCCGTCAGTAACGCTGCTGCAGGTTGTGTTCTGTTTTTGTCAAAACCAGATGTGTGCCTGGATCCTTACGGAATCCGGGGTGTCCTCGTTTGGCCACGGTATGTGTTCATGGTATGTCACCTTGGCATCGCTTTGCTCTGGCGAGACACGGTGTTTCCGAGATGACGCAGTGACGCGTCCAGGTCAGCAAGGGCTCAACACAGCATGGGGATAACTTGTATTCCGTTGGATTCAGGCGTACGACTGGTCCAAACGCAGTCGAGACGTGTTTAAACGTTGCCACCACCGCGTTGTTCTGTCGTTTCAGGAATGGGACCGCATGGCTACCCGCAAGGCAACGACCAGGGCTCGAACGCGGGACCGATCGGAGCGGACCAGCCGCAGCCGGGGCCCTCGCAGGCCCAGATGGGCCCCATGCAGGGGCAGATGGGTCCGCACCAGGGCCAGCAGGGGCCGATGACCTCGGGTGGCCAGCCGGGACCTCACCATCAGCAGCACCCCGGCCAAATGGGTCCCCCGCAGGGTCACCCGAGCCAGATGGGACCCCAGGGCCACCCCGGCCAGATGGGGTCCCAGGGCCACCCCAGCCAAATGGGGTCCCAGGGCCATCCTGGCCAGATGGGGTCCCAGGGCCATCCCAGCCAGATGGGGTCCCAGGGCCACCTGAACCAGATAGGTCCCCAAGGACACCCGACCCAGATGGGACCCCAGGGGCATCCGGGCCAGATGCCGCCGCAGGGTCACTCTGCGCAGATGGGTCCTCCGGGTCCCCAGGGCCAGATGGGACACCAGGGCCACCCGGGCCAGATGGGACCCCCGCCCGGCCAGCAGGGCGCCCCGGAGTACTCTCAGGGCCCGCCGGCGCCCGAACCGGACGCCCCGGCGCTCATCTCGTTCGACTGAGCGCCGGGCTGGAGTTACCAGGACCGCTGCCTCCGCTGCGGCATCGGTCCGAGTCCCCGGCTCGGCTTCTGATCTGGTCGGCGTCTCTGCTCCGGTCTCTGTTTTGGTCCGACTCTGCTGCGGTCTGCCGCGGACAGTGTCCCTGTTCCTGTGTGGTCTGGTTCGACTGCCTGATCCTGGTCGTTCAGGTCCGAGTCTGTGACCCGGTCTCCTTTCCAGTGTGTGTCCGAGTCTGCCGCGGCGCGTGCTCCGGCTTCCTCTCCGATCCCTGTCCGAGTTTCTGCGCTGTAGTCCCTGTCCTAGTCTTCGCTGCTGTCTCTGCTGCGGTTTTTACGCCGGTCCCCTACCCGCTGATGTCCGATGGTGTCAGCCAGTGTCTGCCGATGTCAGCTGATGTCGGCTGATGTCCGCTGACGTTGGTCGGCGGTCCGCCGGCCACCGGCGGACGTTGCTGACGCTCTCTGACGTCAGCGCTGATGCGGATCAATGTCACCCTCGCCTTGGCCTGGAGCTTGAGTCTGACCCGGAGACCCGTAGCCAGAGCAGAGGCCGGGACCGGAGCCGGAGCCGGAGCCGGAGCCGGAGCCGGAGCCGGAGCCGGAGCCGGAGCCGGAGCCGGAGCCGGAGCCGGAGCCGGGGCCGGAGCCGGAGCCGGGGAGCCGGGGAGCCGGGGGGAGAGAGGTACTGTGGACTGCGCGCCCTCCCCGTAGCCCGGTTCCCGTGATGGGTCCCGTGATTTTGCGCGCCAGTCGCGCCCCGTGTTATACGACAACGACTCGGTCTGGCGATTCGGCCGGTGTCCTTTACGTGGCGCTGCGCGCCGTCAGCGCGTCCAGCGATCGGAGCCAGCGTGGGCGGCACCGTGTGCTCAGTCGTCTGCGGGCGGCGGACGGTGGCTGCTCCTGCTGCCGCTCGCCCGCCGGGGACCCCAGACCTGTCTGGGGTCGCCGCCCCGGCCTGGGTCACGTGTCGAATTCGCTGGCGCACCGCCCATGCCTCGAGGCTCGCAGCGCTCCCGGGCGGTGTTGTTCGGGGGTTTCTGCCGCGTTCTGTTACCTGGACCGGACGAAGGCTGGTTGTGCTGCCTCAGTGGTGTGTTGGGCCGGGGCTGGATCGTGCGACACATGCGCGCACAGAAGGCCGGCCTGTCGGCAGCCGAAGTGGGCTCTTGTCTGAATGCCCGGCTCCGGCCCCGCTCCGCCGTGTTTATCAGTTACGCTCGAGAGGACCGTGCAATGGCGATCGCATGAGCAGCCGTGCGCTCGGCCGCGAAGCTGTATTTTCTTATAATTGGATGCGTGGTTGAGCTGCTAACTCGGGGACCGGTCGCGACTGCTGTGCCGTGGCCGCCGCTGCACGGCCGGGGATGCCGGCCGCCGCAGTGAGGCGTGGGGCGTTGGCGGAGAGAGGAGAGCCGATCGTAAGAGGCGGGACTGGCGGGCTTGAGCGGAGCCGCGTCTGACGGAAGCAGGGCACTCGACTCGGACCGCGACCTTCTGAGCCGCCTGCCTCGGTTTCCCGTCAGAAGCAGCGACGCTCCCCGTCGCTCTGGGCGGCGGCTGTGCGTGGATTAAGTGCTGCGCCTGCGGGCCGCAAGCGTTCCGCTCTGCTGGCTTTGTTTCGTTCGCGAATGCTTCCGCGGCGCTCGTGCGTGCGTGTGTGTATATGTCGCTATTATTCTGCACCAATATATCTGGGTATCAGCGCCGTGTTGTCTCTGTGGTGTTGACGTGGTCCGGCCCTGGTCAGTTGTGGGTGTGCGGATGCTGCTGCAGTCGTGAGAGACCATCAGTGGGGCCAGGGCGGGCCGGCCGGGCCTGATGTACCTCCCCGGCCGTTCCCCTGACCCCTCAACCTTCTCCCACCAGACGACAGTCTGATCTGTACGGTGCTGGCACGCCCGCTTCTGCAGCGTGGTTGCCCACGGTGAACTGGCTGCGGCGGTAGATAGGACAGCCCATCTGTCCCTCCCTCTCCTCCCTCTGTTGTCGCTGTCACGAGAGCCCGCTGATGGCGTGAGCCGTTTTCGGCAAATTTCCGTGTCGGTCGGCCTTCCAGCACGCGCCGTGAAGATGGTGTTTCTGCGCGTGCTGAGTTCATACGCTGCGTGTGGAGTCGGCGTGTGCTGCTCGTTCAAAACAGATCAGCCAGGCCTGCACGCAGACTATACAACCACACGCAGACCGCATGCTTCGATCCGGCTGTCGAGGGGTTTGACAACCCTCTCCAACGTGAAAAACATCCAGATCAATACGCTGAGGGATCTAAAATTGGAGTCATTTTGTTCCCTAATGACACGCCGTCGTGAAAAACTTCGTATGTGAGCTTAGACAACACAGCAGCGCAAGTTTCCCCACAGTGAAAAATAATTTGTAATAAAAAGGAAGCAATAGAAATGTCTGGTAACTGACGCTTGCGTTCTGTCATTCTTGAGCACAACGTTTTGACTGTTGCGCGATAATGCAGCAGTGGAACCAGGCACGTAGCCAGGATTTTCCTCGGGGGGGGGGGCAAATGTTAAATTCTGTCATATGTCACAGGCATATGACGAAATTTACAAGAAAAGGCAGTAATTTTAAGCAATTTATCTCGTATTTATTGCACAGAAAAACATATAATGTTTGTTTTTGTAACATAGGTATGATTACCATTACGTATTCATGCGAATTCGCTATGTATCTAGTGAGACCACTTGGCTCAGGGGGGCCATGGCCCCTCTTGGCTACGTTCCTGAGTGGAACCCGTACGAAAAGAACGGTTTTGATGATACTACACACATCCTCACCGTCCAGTGTTTAAAAAAATGGACCCGTAGTACAAAACCGTTGTGATCATGACCATTACAAAAGCAATCAAGATTCTTACGATCACCGCCGTGTACCTGCGTACTCCTGAAACCGTCCGGTGAACAAGACAAATGCCGCACACTTGTTTTCACACCAAAAAACTTTTGACGCATTTCACACCAAAAACCGCACTCGTACAGGCTGCGTTTACACACATTGTATTCAATCCGTGACCGCCTGCTTCCGGCTAGGCTTACCTACACCAGGCCGCACCGATCCCAAAATCGATATCCCGGGGCGCGCTCAGGCACAGAATACCTGGGGGATCGCCGGGGGCAATCACACAGAACTTCAGCCCAATGCCATTCTCACGTAACTGTCCCGTGCGATCCGGCCACTGCTACCCTGGACACTCCCCCCCCCCCCGTCCCCCGACTTTCGTTAATCGATCGGCGCGTCACGGCGCCAGCGGTCAGCTGTTACCAGCTGTCGCCGAGCAGCTGCCTCCGCCGCTGGCAGCCGTTCCGGCCGGCTGCTCCTCCCCCGGGCGGGGGGGGGAGCCGCCTCTGTGTACCGGAGGCATTAGACCGCGCCTGGACACGGCCTGCACAGCAGGTCGTCAGCTGAGGTGCGCCAGTGTGGCCGCGGGAACCGGCTGTGAAGGTACAGTAGGTGGACGGTGAAGGGTATGGAGACTGAGTTCGTACAGTGGTGGGCTGAGCGGTACAAAGGGTAGACGAAGATGAATTGGTACAGTGGTTGATTGAGCGGTACAAAGAGTAGGCTAAGAGGTACAGAAGGTGGATATAAGAAGTGAGTCAGATGACATTGCGAGAAAATTTTGATTGGCCACATCTTGTGAAATAGATCGTGGTGAAGCAACAGAACGGTAAAAAAAACACGGATTTGCACAGCAATAGGACATCCCAAAAGCGGTTTTAGAATTATTTTGACGGGTTCAAAGTTTGTACATTTCCGTTGAGAATTGCAGTGGCCATCAGCGCAAGAACTAAGTTTCGTTGAGAGCATGATCGTAATCAAAGTGTTTTACGAATTCCCCAAACAGTGTTGTCCGCAAAAGAAAACTCAAACCGGTTCACGTGCACTTCCTCGTGCTGACTGTTTTACAACCGTAGATTTTCTGCTTGATTCAGAGCATTTTGGATCACCTCTGTTTGCCGTGCGGTAAATGCCCCATGTTTTTCTGCCTGCAGTTTTAGTGCCATGAGTGTCTCCCGCGCTCTGCTGCCGAACTACGCCGATACGAGGTACGCCGAAGCACTCTGTCGGCTGAGATTCCTGCTGCAGGAGTACGACAGCAGCGTCCATGGCGGCTCACAGCCGAGTGACCGCTCCACGACCCACGGCCGCGGTCCAGCCGGGCAACGGCATCAGAGCTGGCAACAGCCTGAGCAGCATCCAGGTCGCCAACAGGCTCAGCGGGATCCCAGCTGGGAAGAGCCTCAACAGTATCCAAGACGGCAGCAGCCTCAGGACCTCCCGAGCTGGCAGGAGCAGCCGCCGCAGCTGAGCTGGCAGCAGCCTGAGAAGCATCCGAGCTGGCAGCCGCCGCAGCGGCCGCAGCAGCGTCCGCAGCAGCCGGGCGCCGGCCCAGCTGATCAGCAGGCCCGGCGGCGGCCAGGCGCCGGCGGCACCCAGCTGTCGGTGGCCTCCCTCAGCGCCAGCGTGTCGGCCATCGCGAGAGAGACGCTCCCGGAGCCCGCCCCACCGCCGCCGCGACAGCCGCCACCACGGTCGGGGTCGGCAGCCCGGCCACCGCCGGCGCAGGCGGAGGCGGCAGAGGTCGGCACCAGCACCACAGAACTGGCCGCCTCCGACGCTGCTAAGGTCAGCAAACTGGAGCCAGGCTCGCGATAGGAGAGGCTCTCAGAGAGGGACGTACCACACCAGGCCACGGCGTCAAATATAGGAGGGAGCGGCAAGCCTTTTGTAGCTTACGCTTTAGAAACAAATCTGGTATTGCAGTACACGAGTAGAAAGTTTATTCAGGCTTTTTGGTTGCAGTATATTGTCAGTTGCTTAAAAGCAAAGCTCAGTGATACTACTCCACAAAACCGTATTCCACTTGAACCACTGCTCTGTTACCACAGCTCATTTCAAAGCTCTTGTTGGAAAATTGGAGTTACTGATGCGGGTCCTGGGTTTTCGTTCAGTGTTTCTCTGAACACTGTTTTTCCTACCACCGTCACGCCGTTCGTTCCAGATGTTCTAGATGTTCTTTTCGTGCCGGACGTCCGAGATGTTTTGTTTGCCCCAGATGTTCCAGGTTATCTGTGTGCTTGACAGATGCGCCAGCTCGGTCAGCTTTCCCGCCGGCGGGAGGAGCTGGTCTCCCAGCTCGAGCACGAGAACAAGCTGCTGAGGACGATGATGGACGAGATGGAGGAGCACGTGCAGCAGCTGGTGCAAGAGAACAGAACCCTGACCGAGGAGCTCAGGTCAGTGAGCTCGGAGCTTGGGGGTGAGAAGCCACGGTGGTCCGTGGGCGCCAGCTCTAAATATTTTTCGGCTACCTAAAAGGTACGTCAGATCCTACGATGATGCTATGCATGGCCGTTTTGGTTTGTATTCATTCGTCAACAGACAGGCACCAACTGAATGACTGATGCTGCCCACGTCGTATTTGCAAGCTTTGTTGACGGTTTGATCACGCCAGTGTCGTTTCGCCGTTTTCAGGAGAGATGCACTGTTCTGATCGTATCGGATGGCGGTCAAATACATCAGTCTTCCTCGTGTCGGATGTCGAATGTGCCGACCTTTTAGTGTGTTCATTCCTAGTGTCGGACGTCGGTTGTGCTGTCCTCTTATTGTCGGATATCGGATGTGCCGTCCTTTTAGTGTCGGATGTGGGATGTGCAGTCCTCTTTGTATCGGATGTAGAGTGTTCATTCCTATTGTCGGATGTCGGATGTGCAGTCCTCCTTGTGTAGGATGTCGAATGTTTAGTCCTCTTAGCGTCGGATGTTGAGTATTCAGTCGTAGAGTCGGATGTCGCGTGTGCAGTCATTCTTGTGTCGGATGCTGCGTGTGGCACGTGTGGTTTTCCACTCTCTCGGACGTCAAATATGGATTTCTCCCCTGCTTCGCTGTCGGCCGGCCGCACCCTGGTGAGTTTGCCCGATGTCGTTGAGCTATGTTGCTGGGTCGGAATGAGTCAACATCACCGTTTTCAGGGAGCCCGGCACGACTATCAGGTGACTCTGCGGTTTTCGGCAGGGTGCAGGCCAGCTTGGCGTCCCAGGTTAGCGGGCCTCTGACAACGCAATCTGCCGCTGCCGGGCTCCGGCCAGACCCGGCAGACGGTGGCGGACCGCGGCAGACAGCGGAGCAGACTCCGCCGCCGCCGACTTCCTCCCAGCCGGCCTCCCAGCAGGCCTCTCAGACAGCCTCCCAGCCGGCCTCCCAGCAGGCCTCTCAAACAGCCTCTCAGCCTGCTTCCCAGCCGGCCTCCCAACAGGCCTCCCAGCCGGGCAAGGACCGGACGGAGCTGGAGGAACTGAGGGAGAAGGTGCACCGGCACGAAACCTGGCTGGCCGGGGAGTACCGAGACCAGCAGCGCCGGCAACTGGCGGAGAGGGACGAACTGGCCGCCGCCCTGGGCACTCTGCAGGTGGGTCCGGCGCCGGGAGAAAAGTCGCCGGAATTATCACGGCTGGTGCCAGGCTATCGTCAGCTACATGTGAAAATAATTGCAGTACAGTCGGGATCGGGCCATACGTTGTTGAAAACCAAAACAGTCGCCGTTGAGATTACTGAAACTAAACTGCGTTGGCTCCGCTTTTTGTTTAGATTATTAATGAGCTGATGAGATTACTGATATGACCAGGAAATTGGTGTTTGATCGTTTGTGAAGCAAGATTTATGCAACTTTTTTGCCGTCTGTCAAGGAGTGGTGCCAAAAGACCAGTTTGTCTGCAGGCCCGCGTTGGCGAGTTGCAAAAGCGGGAGGAGGAGGCGCTGCAGAAGGTGGCCCAGAGTGTCCGCCTCTCGGAGCAGGCGCAACTGGAGAAGGCGGAGGCCGAAAATTCTGCTGACGTCCTCCGACGGTACGCGGCTGCCGAAGGCGGGACGGACTGCGTGGTATAGCGAACAGGGCGACTTGGCTTTCCTGCGACATTCGCTGTGGTCGGCTGCGACTGGAAGTAACCATGGCAACTGTGAAGCAACGATTCACTGAGCCGAAAATACTGTGATCAACGACTGCGACGGATTAGACCCTCGCCTAAAGACGATGACTGTGTGATCGTTGAGAACTCTGCTGCTCAGGGATCTCTGCCGCACTCAGTATTTCCGGCGGGCTGTCCTCATGGAGTGGATACATCGCTATTAGGACAACACAGCGGTGCGTAAGCGCGGGCACTCGCAAAGAGCGCTCGTTTCTACTGCCGGCCTCATGCATCAGCGTCTGTGACGAGGCCTGCGGGTGACGCCGGCAGGGAGCTGGACTCGCAGCAGCAGCGCCTCCAGCAGCTGATCGTGGAGCACGAGCGGCGTGTGGCGGTCGCCCAGGAGGAGGCCGAAAAGGCCGTGCAGGCCAGCTTCGACAGACTCAGAGCTCAGCTGCGGGAGCAGGCCGACAAAGGTCGTTCAGGTGAGCGCGCTGGCGGAGTTCAGCTGGCTGGACCGGGGCTGGTGGTCAGTCGCTGGACTTTCGTTGACTGCGCGTCTTCATCGGTGACTGCATACCATGACAGTTTTCTCCGTATCTCAGACAAGATGTCATTTACGCTGCCCGAAATGAAGTGCGTCACATGATGCTGCTTCACTGGAACTGCGTCGCCCACTTGCGCTGACCGAAAGGAAGCTCGTCATTTCGTGTTGTTTCCGATCTTGTTACGATGCCTTCACTGCCGATTTCGATGGCTCTCGTAGTTCTGCTCGTCCGCTGATAAGATGGCCGAACCACGATAATTCGTCGGATACGGACGGATTTTCAGTGCAGTAGACATTTGTTACAGCGGGCTGCGAGCAGGGGTTTAGAGATGTGTCTGCTGTCGAGCGGGGATGGTCGTCTTGGTGTGGAGCATGCCTAGTGGCGAGTAACTCCTCCGGTGCCCGTCCCAGCTGGAGGAGGAGCGGCAGAGCTGGCAGCGACAGGAGCAGCAGCTGCGGGCCGCTCTCCAGACGCAGCAGCAGGCGGCCGACGACGCTCCGACAGGATGCCGAGCGCGCCGCCTCTCGGCAGCAGCAGGAACTAGCGCAGGAACAGCGCCGACGCACGCACGTGAGCCGGAAAATGGTCGTCCTCATTTTTTTGCTGTCCAACGTCCACCGTCAAACGCTAAGCCATTTTATACAGGGGAAAAATGCTGTTGTCAGGTAAGTTTTGCGGAAACCTTAACACGCTACTGACAACAGCATTTCGGCACCTCACATTAAGTGGCGGGGGCACTTCTGCCCCTCGCCTACTCCATCTGTCTCGAAACCAGCTGTCGAATTCCTGCGATTCAAGGACCAGACTATAGCCCGTCACCGTGAGGTCACATTGCAGTAACACAGGCGTTAACCTCAAGCTTGAATTATGACGTCACAGCTCAAGTCAAAAAGTAAAAATTTATGCTAAAAATATGCGTTGTTCTGACAGCAGTACTGAAAATTCTGAGATCGCGACATTTGTAGCTCAGGAGTTAAGACGGAAAACCAAACGGGAATTCGTTCTCCAGCTCACAGGTTGATGGATATTTGTGTCACTCAAACAACTGCTGTCAAGTCCAGTAACCGTTGAAAGGTTTGCCACACGATTCCGTCCGAATATCCTTATTTCTTAGGTCTTTGTGGATGGTTAATGCTGGATCTCGGGATACTGAAGACGCTAGAGTTGAATACAAAATATCTGCACTTTCATTCGCTGGGACTTTAGACGCGTCAGACAGCAGTGCGTCCTCGTATCAAATACCTCGTTGTGTTTCAGCTAAGCAACTTCCAATTTTCGCATACCTCAGCCAGCTGCCGGTGACGTCAGCGCAACGATTCTCCTCTTATCTCCGTTCAGCGTAACCCTCGTACATCCGGTAGCGCGCGGGCCGATATGCTAAGGCTTCCTCTCACATCTAATGGGGCACTTCTGCTCGCCTCCCCTGACTTTTCTGACCTCCTCTCAATTTCCTCCAATAAGCCCCGTTCATCTTTCCTGACCTTTGCTGACTTTTGACCTTTGCCGACCTTTTGCCGACATTTGCTGACCTCTGATGACCTCTGCTGACCTCTGTGGAGCACCGCCTGAGTCGCGGACCCCCGCCACTCTCAGGCTGAGTCCCAGCTGCAGCTGGTGCAGGCGGCTGCCCAGAGAGCCGAGCGGGAGAGTCGCCAGGAGGTGGAGACGCTCCAGACCGAGCTGGCCTCTGCCCGCAAACAGCTGACGGCCGCAGAGTCTGCCCTCAGCGCGGCGCAGCGCGACAGAGTCCGGCTCCAGGAACAGGTGCGGAGACTCTCTCCGTCTCAGGAGCGGGTTTTAAGAGGAGGCAAGGGGCTCCGGAACAGGATCGTCTGATCAAAACACAAACTGGGACGTCACAACGGACTAGAAACCTGCGTTTGAAACTGCTTCATCGCCTTTGCATTGGAATTGTGTTCTCATGACATGTCGTGATAGGTCGTCGTAGCATGGTGTCCACGATATAAAAACACGAGTTCCTGCGATGATTTACAAGCTCCTGACTCTCATATCTGAGGCCCGCAGATATGAGTTCCGATTATGGACACAGACCGGCTGATCACGCCTTGGGTCGCTCGGTCCGATTAAACAGTGCCGCCTCCTGCAGGTGAACGTGCTGGAGCGCCAGACGTCCGGAGCCCAGCTGGACCGGGACGCCGCAGAGCGCGGCCACGCCGACCAGGTGAAGGCGATGACGCAGCGCAGGGAGACGCGGGAGCAGCAGCTGCTGGAAGTCATCGCCCAGATCCGAGCCTCGGGCGACGGCAAGCTGGCCCAGCTGGAGACGCTGCTGGAGTCCCAGGTGGGGGAGCAGCGGTCTGTGGTGGTGGGACGGAGGGGATTTTAGTTAGACCTTATCAGTTTTAAGTGTCAGCGAGGACGTTCGCGTTTGCGCAAGTAGCGGAATGATGTTGCAAACAGAATGACCGGAAATGAAGCTATCAGAGCCTCAGTTTCCACCAGACGATTTTATATTTATTGTCTTTAGGATTCCTGCTTTGTTTCCCAGCGCGTTTTGTTCCGTTTAATTGATTGTGGTCCTTAGTTCGTGCTATCCCGGGTGTGCGTAGCACCCCTCTCAGTGCCGTGCTGGCGGCTCGTTCTGGTTTTCACTGCTAATACCGTGCGGGCAGCCTCCCCGTCGGCCACATGTCCCTGTACGATCATTTGGCCGCTGCCGGCTGTCCGATTTCCTGACCGCTGCCGGCTGTCCGATTCTATGTCTGCTGCCGGCTGTCCGATTCTCTGGCCGCTGCCGGCGCCCAACAGGCGTCTATCGTGGAGCGTCTGGAGGCCGAATGTGCCACCCTGGCCGACCAGCTGGCGGCCGCCCGCGCCGAGCGTCAGCAGCTGGCCGAGAGCAGCTGCCAGCTGGAGCGGCGGCTGGGCGAGACGGAGGCGGCCCGTCGCCGGCTGGAGACGCGTTGCTACCAGTACGGCCGCCAGCACGAGCAGCTGCTGCTGCGCGCCGAGCGGACCGAACAGCAGCTGCGCCGCAGCGCCGACGCAGCCGCCCAGCTGGCCGAGGAGCAGCAGCGGCTGCTGGACGAGCGGCGCCGGCTGCGGGACCAGCTGGCGCTCAGCAGTACGTGACGGCGACAGCTGCCGGCCACGGCCGCCGGAGAAGCGCTCTCCCGGAAAACCTGTGGCGCCGGCTCTAGACGGCCTTGGAAAATGCGAGAACGGAGGCTGGTGGAGCATAGCCGCTGCAGGGCACGTGTTTTGCGCGTTGTCTTCACATCAGTCGAAATTGTCACATCACATCACATTGTCTTCACATCAGATGCTAAACTTCGCGAAGAACAAAAAGACGTATATCACGTGACGGTAACGGAGCAGAGATCCAGTTGAACAAGGGACCAGTTGGAACCATTCACTCGCATTTCGAGTGGTGGACGTGCTGGCTTGGTCGTGTTTCATTGTTGGCGTTTCGATATCATTAGATGGAGACGTTTGAATGTGTCGACCGTGTTTGTAGCAGTTTGCGCGACTGACGGTGGATCGGCGGAGTTTTCGGCGTTTGTCTGAGCGTAAAGTTGTCTTGTTGGCCGTTACTCAGTTGTTGCTTAGTTCCAGTTTTCCCTCATTTGTATGATTCCGATTTTTAGGGGACCAATCCTTTCATAATGTCGTGTTTATTCGCAATGTTCTTTTCGTCATGCATCATTTGCGTATGCCGAATAATGCGGCATCTTTCCATTGTTGTTCCCAGGGCTCATTTTTCCCACTCTCAGCAGTGCAGCTTAATCTGTTGCATAATTTCAATTTGCGAAGAGCGTCTGGAGAGATTTTACGTCGTTTGGTTGGGACGAATGTTGAACTTCTCGTCGAGTCAAGCATTTCTTCCATCCTTGTTCATCCAACATTGTGACAGTCGAGCGTAGTTGAATTGACATGTGTTACATGTGTATCACATACTCTTCGCGACCAATGATGCAATACCACAGTTTAACTTGCGTTCTCTGATAATGTGTACAACACATTGCTCATCGTACGGAACAACAGCAAATCAACACGTATCAAATGTTGCCTGTCACTACTTTATCTGTTAGGCTGAAAGATTACTAGACGTAAAGTGATGTGCCGTTCGTCTGCAAAACTGGTCTCTAAACAGCTCGCAGCTGATGTCCCAACGGACCGTTAAAACCCGCCGGACGAGCACGGTTATCTCCAGCAAGGTCAGCGGGTACCGCTGCAACGGGCAGCAAGCAAGTTATGAACAGCTACTGCCCCGCTGAGGCCAGGTGAATCTTCTTACTGGCGATACAGACCATCTCAGATGTAACTACACGCATTAACCCTGTTCCTGGAGGGCTAGACGGCCGATTATATGACCGATTCCCGGCAGGGGGAGGGGCGGATTCAGCCCCCCTGAGACCTCGAGAACTACACATCCGATTTTATCGCAACAAACGGCAATCGATTTACCATGATGTGAACTACATTTAGAAAAAAAAAACTTTCAAAATTTTCAAAGGGGTGGATACAGGGGGGCAAAAATATTGAAATGGGCGGTGCTTTTGGACTTCTTATAACTCTATTGTTTATGGACCGATTTCAATGAAATTGACATAAATAGAGAGATCATGGATAGGACTTTTACCATTAATACACACATTTGAAATTTTGAGAAAATTCATAGGCGTTCACAGGGTTTTAAAAATAGGAGGATTAGTTTTCCAAAAACTAAATGAAGAAAACAAGGTAATAGCACTTTTTTGGCTTCTGCTAGTCATGTCATATGCTAAACAAGTACAAATCGTATTACAATGTTTGCATAATGTTAAGCATAGGCGGTGCCAGGGACATGAAAAAGGGGGAACAGTCATGGTCATATGCTCTTCAGGTCAACTTGTGACCTTTGACCTTAAATGACCTCTAGTGACCCTTGAGTCACTCGAAAGGACCTCGTGTGCATTCAGTATTACCTGTAAACGTTTTCAATCGTTTTAATTCATTCTATTTCAAAAATTCAATTTAATGGCTATTGTGGTACCTGGGCACGCGCACTGACATTTTAAGTCATAGCTCCTTTTCCCGACCTGAAATCAAACTGAAACTGATACACAAGTAGAGGGCACCATTCTACGTCGTATGTATTCCGGGTTTGGCATTTCAAAAAATACCGTCGAAGTTATTACTACAAAATCAAATTTTAACTTTTGACCTTGACCTGACCTTGTAAAGTGACCTCAAATGAACAAAATTATATTTGCACGTTGCCCAGCTATTTAGCTATACATCCATTGAAGGCTTTAAGTTCTGTCTTAAAAACGCTTTTTTGGCAATCATTTTCCTTTTATCCTGAACAGGGCCAAAATTGGCCTGAGGTGCCTCCCAAAAACGTTGCCTGGCTCCGCCCCTGAGTAAAACAGAATTTCGAAATTTAGTGCCACAGTACGTAGAAAAAAATAGCTAGGAAAAGTGACCAAGTTCCATGAAACTGCGTTAAAAACTCTGGAACTGACAAACCAAAAACCCGAGGGGGGGTGGACTTCAGCCCTTCTGCCGGGAATAGGGTTAAGCGGGGTCCAACAATCCAAGTGTGCGGCGCAGAGTCGTTTGATCGGAATATGACACCGCTCTTGGGAGTTGGCTAGGCCTAAAGAAGGCGGCATCGCTTCGAAGAAAATGACGCTCGTAGCGCGGTAACGGTACCGGTTGGATGCCAAGGGCTGCCAGCATAGGCGGCGGAATGGGGGGTGCATGGGGGCGCCGTGTCCCCCCCCCTAACTGATGAAAATTAACGTTAACCCTAAGGCGCTGCATGGAAAGAAATGGATCGAAAAGTCGCCGGTGCCAACCCCTCTTGTCGGGACATTTTCGGCCCCTAGTGGCTGCCGCCCTCCACGAGGCAGACGGAACGTGGTGCAGAACTATCAGTGCGATGCTGGTTGGACATTCGTGGTGGTGGTGAGGATGTTAGCCAAGCGAACGCTACGGGTGAGGGGTTTCTAAAGGAACGAGGTAGAGCTTCTGTGCCCCCTATCCGGGTCTGTAAAGGCCAAAGCCATTTTGCCATGCCATGGCCGGCGTTTTATTCGCGAGAGCCACTAGTGGACACAGATGCTGCGGCCCAGCCACAGACTCAGACAGGCGCGACTCTGGAAATTAACGTGGAGCGAAGTACAGACGGAGTGGAGCCACAGTGGGCTGGGTCGAGCGGCTAACGTCGGACCCCCAAACTGGGCGTGGAGTCGAAACTGATTATAAAACTGGTTGCTCCGGTTACAATGGTAACATCATTGCCTGCCCCTGAACGTTATCTCTTACCGCACTGCGCTAAATTCTTAGCGATAGTTCATCCGTGGACGGAGGAAGCGGGGCTGTGGTTTGCGGGGATTCGGATCCGAACTACCATAATTTTATAAATTTAACACAAGCCCAAGGACGTCGGATGTGAAGCAAATACTTAAAGATGCTTCTTGTGCCGGCTGCTTCAGAAAAACCTCGCGGCCACCGAGTCGTGGGCTGTTTTAGCCACGGCCATTCGTGAAGACCGCACGGCTACCTTAAGTAAAAACTAGTAAAAAACTTCATGTACATGTGATGACCATTCCAGTGCAGCCAAATTTGATTTCAAGGTTGTAGGCTTTTCTGACGCATCAAAGACAAACGCAAAGAAGCAAACTGGGCATCATAAAGTTTACGGACGACTGACTGACGCCCGACGAGACACAAGACTTGACCCTAGACTTTGGACATCTGAGCTCAGGAGGCTGTGTGTCCTAACTCACAAACGAATAGACGTTATAAAGTTTATGGCAGGGCCTTCATCATAGGATTGTAGTGTATACGGATACAAATCGGGGCATATAAATCGGGGCATTTTCGGCTACCTACATCCGTTAATCCGTTTATCTACTTCTTCCTACTTCCGTTTTCTGAGGGACTAATTTGAACAGGAATTCTCTGCAAAGAATCTCGAATCGGTTTCGCTCAGTCTTCAGTGTCATCTTTGATGGTGGGTTACTTTGGATACTATGGATTTGATGGACACATGGTGATATCCTCATGACACCAACATACATTGCTGTTATTCATTTAGGAATTTGGGGCATAAATGTACATTTAAGTATGTCTGTTTATCACTCTGTTGTTGACTGCATTTGTGCAGTATTGTGTCTTTGTTTGCAGCTGTGCAATACATCTCTAACACTAATTTCCTTGCAAAAATGGTACAAATGGTAAGGAAATCATGCAACAGGCAGTTTTGATGTGAATATGTATGATACATGACAGAATATTTGAAGATGAAGAGTGCAAAAAATTACTCAACAACTTTATCACTCCATCTGCTTGTGACCCTGGCAACATTGGCCTGTTTGGCTGCTGGTTGAATTCTCTGGTAATGAATTTGGCAGTGACATTTCCAAGACTGAGACATTTTGGATGCATTATGTCATTGATATTTAATTCAATAAAGTGATTTAGAATGTTTAGATAAAGACAGTAATAACAAGCATAATGGTTAATGGTGTGATAAATAACACTAATACATAACAGTGATAGCAGTAATAAAATGAAATGGAAGTCATTTTTAATGAGGCTGCCATGTTTTGGGCAGTATATTAGGCATCTTTGGGGGAATCAAATCAAACTAGATGGCATCCCAAATTCTCATCCACATTTGGTCATGGCGCAATTTAGGTTGGTTTTCTTTGGAAGCAGTACAAATAATCAAACCATTTTTTAGCCAAAAATAGTCTTTTAAGATGCAAAAACATGTCTCATCACCTTGTTGTCTATTAAAGATCCATGTCCTTTTCTGGTTTCTGATGTTTATGGCACAGGCATAGATTCCAAATAGATATGGGAAAACATTGGTTGGCAAATCTTCATGATAATAGGAAGAAAAAGATCAGATGGCATGTGAGTACTGATACCAGGCTCTTGACCTGGTAGTGGTGACTAGGCCAAAAGATTTTACTTGCAGGCTGTTAATTTTTTGCTAGTGACCCCCAGAAGCTGGAGTTTGAAGCCCTGTGACTCACATATTTTAATGGTGCAAATCAGGAAAGAAAGGCTACATGCCCCAATACTACACATAGGGCCTGCATATGCTCGGAGGGTCTCAGGTTTATCTGGGCCCACCAAAAATGGCTCTTTTTGCAGATATGATCTGGCTGTTAATTTACTCCATAACATCTAAAATGCCAAAGTTTAGCATACAGTTGTCTTTTTAACATGTCTTCAGACAAAATTTAAAAATACTGTATCAGTGTATCTAGCTGCAGTCTGCCACAGTGGCTGCAAGTGCCCTGTATCATTTGTGCCTTTCATCATAAATTCTTGCAGGGTAGCATGATTGGTTCAGAATAGTGCATTACTACTTGAAGATATATTAATTTCTGAAACATCAATTTGCTATCATTCCAGAAACTTTCAACTGTAAACCATGAATGCCTTGTTTCTAATCTTTTTTCCTGTGTAGTTAGACAGTAGATCTGTATTTTTGCAACTAAATTTAGCAGATAATGTGGGGAAGATTTACTAAGATCTTATGGCAATGTGATCATCATTTTTTATCCATGAACTTAAGAGGCATGTAGTGTGGAACATTGCAGGGTTTACTAAAGATCAGGTCATTAAGGACTGTCAAAAACTTCTAAAACCAGTTCTCAAAGTACTGTTAAACATTGCTTTTATTTTTGGACCCAAAATAACCATGCATTAACATTTCATTTAGCTTGTGAAGGAAAACCTAAAAAGTTTGTTCTGCTTGGTGGAACCTATAAACTACTGAAACAGTCCTATTGTGTCTAACTTTTGTGAACAGTGATGTATTAAGGCTCATGAATTATTAAAATATGCACTGGTTTAGAGCACATTCTCTTGTTTCCACATGGTTTTTATTCATGGAAACTCCTTTTTCAACCAACTGTCATCTTTTCTGTTTTGAAGTCTTAAAAATTTTAAATAAACTAAACACCAGTTTAGTACATTACCAGGGAGCCATTTCCTGAAAATTACCAGATGATAGACTCCTTGCTTGGAAAGATGATCCTTATCACACAACTTTGGTCACTGTCATTTTGCAAGCTTCCAACATGGCATCATCTGTATGAAAACGAGTGAAATATTCTGTTGATTGGCAGGATACTGCAGGATCAACAGGAATTTATGGAATTGGCTGGTGCATTGGCCTGATGGTTATGGGGCCAGATAAGGGAGTCCAGTGTTAGGCAGACCCTGGGTTCTAGGCCAAGAATGGGCGCCTGTATTTTGCCTGAGACCAGGAGGGTCAGCTGGCCACAGGGCGACTATGTCGTGGAGATGTGCAGCATGATAAAGATTGCCCAGCTCTGTCCGGTTCGGTGCCAGGATCAAAGTTCCATAGTTGGCTGGTAGGGTCAGGGACTGGCATCTGGGTTGGCTCACTACTGAGTAGGATGTAAGGAAATAAGTTTGTTCTGAGTGGTTTGATGGGGTGATGGTAGGGATCTGAGCCCATGCTAAGCAGAGTTTACTGGCATAGACTCTGACCCCTGCTGCCCGATCGCACAGTTTCACCTTATACTGGTTCCAGTCCTAATGCTACATAATGTTGGGGCTTGATTAAAAAAGGATTGTCTCCAATGTGATGCTGGTTATTGTCACCAAAATCGCTATCATATTGGAGGGCACAATGTTGCTCTGTAAAAACTTAGATGATGAACACCGTGATCAGTACAGTCCTTCATCTATCACTTCTCTCCTGAAACACGTGAAATCCAACGGCTCCGTGCTGGAAGGTTCTCCCGCGGCCGACAGATGGCAGCAGTGAAGCGCCGGCCGGGCCGCGTCTGCGTGGTGGTGCTCGGCGACATCGGCCGCAGCCCGCGCATGTGCTACCACGCCCAGTCGCTGGCCGGCCGCGGACATCCGGTGGACGTGGTCGGCTACCTGCGGGAGGAGGGCGCCAGCCTGAGCGTGGCCCGGGTCGCCTCGCTCTGCCCGCTCCGCCCCGTGCCCGGCTGGATCGCAGGCAGGTGGCGCCACTGCTGACTGCTGCTGGTCGCTTGCAGTGACCGGTAGTGGCGGTGGGTGTAGGAATTTGGTGTGTGGCGGATGTTGAGTATGCGGTACATCTTGTCGAGGCATTTATCACGTATGTGTGAGATCGGTGTCAAGCAGGGCTAGTCATGAGACCATGTAGGGCGTTTTTATGGTTCTTTGCTGTAGCCGAACATGTAAATGCATCTGACCATGTTTTTCTCACTGAGCTGGTTGGTTGTGTGGCACAGATAGTTTTGGTTAAACAAGTGACAAACCACCTTTGTTTGCAAACCATTGCCTGTTTTAGGGACGAAAACATTCGTATCTTTATAGCTCTGGCCGTTGCCGATGTTTAAATGGTCGCTCCTGGCGCCCACAGGCTGCCCGCGTCCGCTGGGCTACCTGCTGAAGGCGTTGTGGCAGGCGGCGGTGCTGTTCCTGTACCTGATGACGCTGCCCCGCTTCACCAGTCTGCTGATGCAAAATCCGCCCGGCGTGCCTGCCCTGCCGGTCAGTGGGTCCCAGGACAGGACAGTCATTGGGTCACCAGGCCAGGACAGTCAGTGGGTCCCCAGGGCAGGACAGTCAGTGGGCCCGAGGGCAGGATGATCTGGGAGCCTTCAGGGCAGGATGATCGAACGGTCCCTGGCAGTAGGATGGCCGGTGGGTCCCCCAGGGCCGGGCGGCCAGTGAGTCCCGAGACAGGACGGTTAGTAGGTCCTGACGTAGGATGGTCATTGGGTTCCCAGGGCAGGACGGTCTTGCGTACTGTGGGCAGGACGGTCAACGGGGTAGAACGGTCTCAGGGCCTGCCGGCGACCTGAGGTTGCTAGTTGCCCAGTGACGGTTTGTGAGCCATGGGTGGTCAGAGCTTTGCCCCATAGTTGTAGGGCCAGACGTCAGTCGTTTACACGAGGCCGATTAATGGGCCGTGATGGAAGGCCATCAGTGACTTGGGTCTGGATGCTCCAGGTCAGGGGCCGGGGTGAGCAGATATTCTGGGCGTTGTCTCTGGTGCGTTCGGCATGGGCTGGATTCTGACCGGCGGAGCCCGTTCTTGCGCATTGTCCCGAAATTTCATACGGGCTTGGATGTCGGAGTGGAAATTCACACGATTTTTGTCTTTAGAGGTGGAAAATTAGCGACCCCTTTTGCAAATTTGGGGACTTTTACCATGTATCGTGGGTGGGTGTGTAACTATGCGTATTGCGGCCCCGTTCAGAACAGATTTTAACCTGTGCAGTGGTACGGTTACCAATGCAGCTGACCATTGCTCTTTGTCTTTGTCTTTGCAAAGGGAATTTGACCGTGGTTTTGGGAGTGGAAACTTCCGTGATTAAGCGTGGAAAATTATTTCAGGTTGGGTGTCGCTTGCCAATCAAAACTTTCATTTTGGAACACTGTTCAGACCTTTCCCTTAAGCCGGCAGTTGCTGGGTTATTTCGTCATCCGACACATCGGGGGGGGGGAGGGGGCATGGTCATACATCCTCACTCAGTAGTGTGTCAAAAATAGAGCGATTCGGCGAATTCGAATTATCTTGGTTCGTAGGTCACGTCAGAAGTAAATATTTCACCGGTCTTTTTTTCTTGGGTACGAATCACGCATTTCAGATATGGTAAGGCCGAAATACGTAAAAAGGCGTATTGGGTCCTAATCTGCGTCTCTCTGAGAAATATGGCGACACAAGTCAACCTAGGGCGCCCTCTGAGGAACATGACGACACAGGTCAGCCTAGGTGAAATGGACTAAGAAGTCAGTTACCTGTTAGTTTTAAATGGGGATGCACCGGATCGTGATTTTTGTGATCCGGCCGGATACGGGATATGCCGGATCGGGGTGCCGGATATCCGGCCGGATACCGGATATTATGTTTACATGTTTTTATTTACTATTTCTATTGAAATAATGAAACCGATAAGACTGAATAGAAAAGAAAAATATGAGAAACTGAAAAAATTAGTAAAAAATGCCCACAGCTTGTGAGTCGATATCTTCAGGGCCAAATGAGGTGGAAAAGGTCAACTTTGGACACTTTACCGGCCTGTACAGGCCATTCCGTACAACTTTTCGAACGAAACGGGTTGTTTGTTGGGCCGTTAAAACGTGGAATACGATAACTTTCAATCATTTGGCGTCTTGACTGGGGATTTTGGGTCGAGGTCATGTCAGGTCAATGACCTGTGACGTCATTTTTTCATCTTTTACACATCAATTTTTGAGCAACACGGGACAGTTTGAGAGTAAATGAGGGCGCGACATGTATCTTTTGGCGTATTTTCAGTAAAGGTAGCGAACATCGGTACATCTGGTCATTTCCAGCGTTTGTATTTCTGTATGTATGTATAGCTATGTATATACATGTCAGTATCAATATGCCAAACGTGTTTTAGAAAGGTCTTTGAATGCGTATTTCACACAAATCGATGTATTGCAAAACAAGTCTGGACCAGGTCACAAAAACCTGCCCTTGACCTTTGATGCCTTTGACCTGAAATGACTCTGGCATATATATAAGCGTCTGCATGTGTGCACACGTGTCCTCATTAGGGTCTTTGAATGCATATTTCATACAAATCGACATGTCGCAGAACAAATCTGAGCAAGGTTACAAGATATTTGACGTTGGCCTTTAACGACCTTGACCTTCACTGACCTTGGAATATGCAAGCGTATCAGTGTGCGCACACGTGTTTTTATTAGGGCCTTCGAATGCATATTTCATACAAACTGACATGTTGCAAAGGAAATCTGGATCAGGTCACAAACCTTGACCTTTGATGCCCTTAGCCCTTATTGACCCTGGCTGTGGCCTTGGTACGTCCATCACTTATGCCCGAATGACATCGCCTGACTGTGTTCAAACACCAGTCTTAAGTAGAACGCCAGTTCTTTCACAAAGTTCCCATTTGTCAGCGACAACTGTCGTTTTCGTGATGTTTGTCTGACTTCAAATGCTTGAAACTTCAAAATTTTCGGCTGATTTCCAATTTTTCTACGCCATTCGACGAGTTAGTCAATTGCCATAAATGTCACAAAGTAACAGCAACCAGCTCAGACGCGTTCTCGAGATATTAAAGAAAAGCAGGTGGGCTGCGCAAAAAGGTCCCCATTCCAGTGCGCGTGTTAAAAGACAATTGTAGCTGATTCGAACTGTAAAAACAACGGGTGTCATAACGCGTTCCGGCTGGAAGGTTTAATCTCCAGAACGTACGTGACAAGAAAATATTGGTGGCAAACAAGGTTCGGTACCGAAAGAGCAAGAGGTCACCCCAGGTCACCCAAAAACAAGAGGTCGCCCAAATGACCCGCATCCGGAAACTGTTCCGCGGATCACATGAAATCGGAAAGAACGGGGCATTGCCATGGACGACGAAAGCTACTTCACCTACCACGAGAGGTATATGTCAGGAAACCTTGGGTACTCTGTTGGAGCACGTCCAGCAGAAGTGCAGCAGAAGTACAACTGAGGCCAGAGAGCAAGTTTCCCCGAAATCTTTTCGTGTGGCCCGCCATCTCTCTCAGGGGTGTGACAAAGCCGGCTATCATGCCGGGTATGGGTAATGTTGATGGTAACGTGTACCGTGAGAAGTGCGTAGGAGATATGCTCATCCCATATTTGGATGAGTACTGTTTCGAGAGGGACATGTTGATCTGGCCAGACTTGGCCAGCGCTCATTATGCGAAGAAAACGCTCAAGTTGCTGCAAGAGGCCAGAGTGCCGTATGTAATGCGTGACAGCAATCCCCCTGTATGCACCAGGTGTGTCCTACTGAGGACATCTGGGGCATCATTAAGCAGAGGATGTATCAGTGAGACTATCAGGTACGTAACATCCAAAGTCGCCCTAAAGCGCTGGATGAGCCAGGTGATCGCTGCTCTGGACTTTGAGATACCGCGTTAAATGCTGGTGCGCGTACCCAGGCGCGTGCATGTTGCCGCTATATGAGAGGTGATGGAGATGATCCATTAAGCAGAAACTGACCGCAGCGGTTATGACTACATTTCTGCAAAGTTTAATGTTCAAACAGTAATAAATGTGCTTACGGCATGACTTTAAATTCTGTCTCATTTTCCATTGCCCACAATTTATATTTTTCCTTAATGCATTTGTGTCAGAATTTGAGAAAGATAAGAAATATTTCGAAAAAAAGGAAGATAATAAATCATAAGATGGGCTACTGACCGCATGTTGGCTATTGTTTCACAGTTTTGGACTTGAGTCCCATTCTTGCAAAGATATGTCCGAACCCTCCCGGACCAATACAGAAAAGAATTGGTCCCAAGGTCTCCAGACCGACTTGGAACTGCCAGTTACATCGACAATCTAACACAACAAGCCACGCTTCCCCTGAAACGGTTTTGGACGCAGACATTAGAGCACCGTCTTGATTGTACACCGGGAGGTTAAATATCCGGCAGTGTCCGGCCGGATCACAAAAATATCCGGCCGGATACCGGATACCGGATAATCTCTAATATCCGGCCGGATATCCGGCCGGACCGGATATCCGGCGCATCCCTAGTTTTAAATATATTTAATGTGTTGAATAAATGTTCATATACACCTTAAAACTCTGCCGAATGCCTCATTATTCATGGTTGTTGGAGAAAATATTCCAATGAATACCGCAATGGATTTACGACGTCGATTGACACTAAAACAAAAAAGAATTGCAGTTGTATAAATTTGATTAATGACGACCGTGGGTGAAGTCATGGATGCTTTACATCGAACTCTCATGACATTACAACACACACTACACATTGGGCCATCTTGCACAACTAACTTGTGGACAAATATCAGGCGGGAGAGAAATGGCGAATACATGGGATATCATCGTCGTAGTACACCATTTTAACGTAACCTTCGATGAACCCACAACAAATTTTTCGTCCAAATGAGCGCAATGGACGCGCCAAGAGGTGCTGAAAATCTGAAGACGCTGCGCCGTTTGGTTACGGAGTTATGCGACAGAGAAAAGAATGGTTGAGGGTGTCTTTGTTTCCTCCATCCCCCCCCCCCCCGGCAAATCGAGAGTTAATAGCCGTCGGCGCGATTGCGTTGGACGCCACACGGTCAGGAGATGTTTCTGTAAAACATTTTAGTTTCAGGCACGAATGCCGGTCACCTTTGTCGCTTCTTATGCTGTCTATGCCTGCTTATGTTTTACGTGTTTTCTGTTCTATTTTTACCGTTGTTTCGACCTGACCACTCAGGTGCTGTTTTCCGCAGACGTCATTGTCCTGGTCAGCAGCTGCCGCCAGATGGCATTTTCCGCTCCGACGCCGTCTGCCCTGGTCAGTTTTGTTGTTCTGTGCTGTGGTTGTGCGATGTGCTGTTCCCCCCTCTGACATGGCCGTCTGCTTCAGGTTTGCTGGCTGGCCTGCCGACTACGCAGAGCACGGTTTATCGTGGACTGGCACAACTACTCCTACACAATCATGTCCCTCAGCGTCGGCAGGAGGAGCATGCTTGTCAAACTCACAAAGTAAGCCTGACTTTGTCCCGGACAATATCGCGTGTCAGGCAGTATTCTTTGAACTGGTTCCGGCGGAGGCTGGTCGAGGGCCTTCGGTTCCCAGTTCGCCAGGAATGTTGTCAGACTTGGTGGAATCGAATTCTTTTGATGGAATTGAAATACCACGCTGTGTGGTTTGTGCAGCTCAGGACAAGTTTTGATTAAAGGGCTTGTCTCTACATTCTTTACTGTGCCCCTTTCCTCTTGCGCTCACGGCATTTTCCATCTGCTGCTTTCATCTGAACGTAAACATTTGGTCACAGTAATTTTGCAATGAAGTTAGGGCGTGGGTATTACCAGGCCCATGGTTTGTAAGTGCCCTGAGGTAACCTCGCGAAGGTCACCTGCTTTTGAGCATTTGATTGTTGTTGGTTGATTGATTTGACTGTTTAACTGAGTGTCGGTGGCCGGCGTCTGCCGTAGGTGGCTGGAGTCGGTGGTGGGGCGGCGGGCTGACGCCAACCTGTGCGTCACACGCGCCATGCAGGAGGATCTGGCCCGCAACTGGGGCATTGTGTGAGTACCGCTGCTCTCAGCACCGCCTGAGTATGATCTCTTCAGTGAGCCCGCCCACAGGTCCGACGGCTCCTTGGCAGAGCTTCCCCTCTACAGTATCTTCTGCTGAACATCTCCCTCGTAACAGTGACGGGTGTGTGGGCAACGTATTGTTTTCTTTGCACAGCTGTTACTGAATATGTTGCGTTTTCTAGTCAACCGTCGCGTCCATTTTGTGGTAAGTTTTCATGCGGATGTTTTAATTTACGTTCGTCATTACGAAGAGTGTTTGACAACAGTTGCGTTGTTGTTTGGTCCTTTGCACTCGTTTTACATGACGACGTTTTTGCCGTTTTTTCGTACACGAAACCAGGCTAACGAGCCGCGTGTCATAACACAGTAAATAGATACAAAGATACAGCGGCGACCGGTAAAAACGACTGAACCGCAGTGTTGATGTTGTAAGATTGACTGAGTGGCTCGGCTCCTGGCGACAGGGCGGCGCCTCTTCACGACCGGCCGGCGGCCCGGTTCCGGCCCATCGCCCCGGAGGAGACGCACGAGCTGTTCGTCCGGCTGGGCAAGCTGTACCAGGCGTTCAGCACCACGGTACCCGATCGAACCGCCTTCACAGAGCGGTGAGCTGGCTGTACCAGGCCTTCAGCACCACGGTACCCGACCGGACCGCCTTCACGGAGCGGTGAGCTGGCTGTACCAGGCCTTCAGTACCACGGTACCCGATCGAACCGCCTTCACAGAGCGGTGAGCTGGCTGTACCAGGCCTTCAGTACCACGGTACCCGACCGGACCGCCTTCACGGAACGGTGAGCTGTCTGTACCAGGCCTTCAGTACCACGGTACCCGACCGGACCGCCTTCACGGAGCGGTGAGCTGGCTGTACCAGGCCTTCAGTACCACGGTACCCGACCGGACCGCCTTCACGGAACGGTGAGCTGGCTGTACCAGGCCTTCAGTACCACGGTACCCGACCGGACCGCCTTCACGGAACGGTGAGTTGGCTGTACCAGGCCTTCAGTACCACGGTACCCGATCGAACCGCCTTCACGGAACGGCGAGCTGGCTGTACGAGGCCTTCAGTACCACGGTACCCGATCAGACCCCCTTCCCAGAGCGGTGAGCTCTGGCGAGATGGGCGCCTGGCAGCCGGCGTTTGGTGTCTGCGCCTCGCTGGAGATGGTTTGTGACCTCCCCTCTCAGCTGCCACGGTCGGCACCCCAGCTGGGAGAACATCGGTCTCCGTCCTGGCAAGACCGGTTCGAGTCGCACCGTCGCTCGATAAGTGGCTCACAGGTCAGCTGACAGCTGGTCAGTCAAGGATCATG
Source organism: Capitulum mitella (assembly GCA_030062745.1). Lineage (NCBI taxonomy): Eukaryota > Metazoa > Arthropoda > Thecostraca > Pollicipedomorpha > Pollicipedidae > Capitulum > Capitulum mitella. The sequence continues at coordinate 4,386,137 of CP099851.1, read as the reverse complement.
CTGAGTACCGCGCGGTCGTGTAATACCCCTACTGTACGGCACGTCACCCTCTCGCCTGGTCTGTTCTGTTCACAGTCACGCTAGCTGTCTGTCCCGGTGTGTTTCGCAGTCTTGCTGACCTGTCCGGTTGTGTTCCCAGGCACGCGGACGGCTCTGTGCGACTGTTTGATGACCGCCCCGGCCTCCTGGTCTCCGGCACCAGCTGGACCGAGGACGAAGACTTCTCTGTCCTGCTTCACGCGCTCCAGGGTCAGCACTGGTTGCCGCAGAGGACCGTGTGGTTGCTTGCTCTCAGTCTGTGTCGTTTTTGTTGTGTGAACTCGGCCTCAGAACAAAATTATTCTTGTCTGTCCCCTTCAGCTGTCGGAAACTGGTGCGTTCTGGTGCCGCCAGCGTTGGTTTCAGTCGGTCTTGTGGTTGACGCATCTGCCGTGATTGACCCCTTTTCAGCCAGAGTGTACGGTACGGCACGGGAACCCCACTTGGCGTCCGGCTCGAAATACTGTGCCTGAACGGTGTCTGTGTCAGTGCCAACGTCAGTGTCAGTGTCGTTGTCGGTCTCGGCAGAGTACAAGGCGGTGTGAAAGGAGTGGCTCGATCCGCCTGGTGTCACTGTCAGTTTTGGTGCCATTGTCATTATCGGTGTCAGTGTCATTGTCGGTTCGGAAAATACAAGACGGTGCGGTAGGAACGGCCTGGCGAGCTGCTCCACCTGGTGTTAGTGTCGGCGTCAATGTCGATGTCAGTGTCAGTGTCAGTGTCGCTCCCGGCAGAGTACGAGACGGCGCTGTAGGAGCGGCCTGGTGAGCTGCTCCACCTGGTGTCAGTGTCGGCGTCAACGTCGATGTCAATGTCAGTGTCAGTGTCGCTCCCGGCAGAGTACGAGACGGCGCTGTAGGAGCGGCCTGGTGAGCTGCTCCACCTGGTGTCAGTGTCAGTGTCAGTGTCATTGTCGATGTCGGTGTCAGTGTCAGTGTCGCTCCCGGCAGAGTACGAGACGGCGCGGGAGGAGAGGCCCTGATGAGCTTCCCCGCCTGGTCTGCGTCATCACCGGCCGCGGCCCGCTCAAGCAGTTCTACTGCCAGCTGATGGAGCGCAAACACTGGAACCACGTGGAGGTGATCACGCCCTGGCTGGCGGAGGAGGACTATCCGCGCATTCTGGGTGAGTGGCGAAGGTGCTGGGTCTGTTACGACGTCATCCAGTGACCAGCAGTCAGTCTCTCCCAGGCGGTGGCGGAGAAAAGCGCGAAGGCCCACAGGGGAGTGTACTTTTGATGTCTTTATTGCGCTGTGATACCAAATTTTTGGTTTCTTTATCTTGGCTGGTTGAATGCTAATTTATCGGTATCAGGTCAGTAAGTCAGGTCAGGTCAAGTCATTGCGCACGGATGGAAAAGTAGCTATTTCCGTGCCATTTCCATTCCAAAACACCAGCATGTTGGTGATACTACGTTCGCACGCGAAGGCTGAGGCGGTTGACTTCGCAAAGGCTGAATCGCATATGTCTGGAGATTATTTCCGCTACTGGAACGCTAAATTTATCGCCGTGAGGACGAGCTTTGGACTCTGGCCGGCGGTCTTGTCCAGCACAGGAATTAATTACCGGGCGCGTTGTGAGAGCGGGACACTTCGCTCGCTGGTCGCGCCGGGGATCGGTAGAGGTCGGCTGAGTAAACCCTGCGTGGAGGGTACGACCGTATGATGATGACGTCCTGCTGCAAGCCGTCGGTCCGGTCAGGTTTTGCTGTTCCGACTGGGGAGAGCGGAACACTGGAGAAAAAGGCGAATCCATTGTCTCCAAGCTTATTTCGAACCCTCTTGTGCAAATGAAGAGTGGGAGCGCGAAAGCTGCTTTTTTTGCGAACAATTCGAACTTTCTGGGCGTGCTGTTAACATTAGCAGCAGTGGCGGCTGTACCAGCAGCGATGTTGGAGCACCACCTCTCTATTGTTCGCTGTCTGGCCTCGCTACAGGGATTATAACTTGCCCCCAGGTTCCCTGGGAGAGCTGTCGCTGATGGTTTTCTGAGCTTTTCAAGGTGGTCATTGGCTCCGTGCTCATCGTAGTTAGTATTAGAGCTTTGCGATTGCCAATGTGATGTGGCTGTAGACGTCAGCTTTTCGCCTCTCGTACATGAACTGATTTGTGCGCCCTTATATGGCTTGCAAAACAGCGAGAGGATTAATTTTGGCACTAGTGTATTGGTATAACTGAAGGTATCTGGTCGTGATACGACTGTATATGATCTTCTTTTGGTTTCGGTGTTTCTTGGCTCTCAAAGGCGGGCTCTTTTCTGGCCGTTTTCCGCATTTTTGTTTGATTTACCTGGTTTTCCTTGTTGAAGACCCATTGAGTATTCGGGCCACGCCAGCAATGACAACGCTACGATTCTCGTCTTCGGTCTGCATTTCTTGCGGGTAATATCGGGCTGATGATAACGATGATATTTCGCACACGGGCGTTAAACGCCAGTCTAGGCATTGTCGGTTTCCGCCCCGCGAGTGACGTCACACACTGACGGCGGTGACGTCGCCCGTGTCGGCAGCGAGCGCCGACCTCGGCGTCAGCCTGCACACGTCCTCCAGCGGACTGGACCTGCCGATGAAGGTGGTGGACATGTTCGGCGCCGGGCTCCCCGTGTGCGCCTTCAACTTCAAGTGGTGAGTCCTCAGCTGGTCCTCACTCTGGCAGTGAGGCCGCTGAAACGAAGTGCGATGTTGTGGCGAATTTTGTGTCAGATTGTGTTATTTTAACCCTATTCCCGGAGGGCTAGACGGTATGGCCAATTCCCGGCAAGGGAGGGGCGGATTCGGCCCCCCCAAGATTTCGAGAACTACATATCCGATTTCATCGCAACAAACGGCAATCGATTTGCCATGACGTAAGCTAGATTTCTATAACAAGAAGTTTCCAACATTTTGAAAGAGGTGGACACAAGGCGCAAAAAATATGAAAATAGGGGGTATTTTTGGACTTCTTATAACTCCATTGTTTATGGACCGATTTCGATGAAATTTGCATGAATCGAGAAATTATGGATAGTACTTTTAACACTGGTACACACATTTTAATTTTTGAGGAAATTCATAGGCGTTCACAGGGTTTCAAAAATAGGAGGATTAGTTTTCCAACAAGTGAAGGAACAAAAAAGGTAAAATCATTTTTTTTAGTTTCTGCCAATCATGTTATGCTATAAAAGTACAAATCGTATTAAAATGTTAGTATAATGTTAGCGCAGGCGGTGCCAGGGACATGAAAAAGGGGAACTGTCATGGTCACATGTTCTTCAGATGAACTCTTGACCTTTGACCTTAAATGACCTCCAGCGAACTTGGAGTCACTTGGAATGACCTCGTGTGCATTTAATATTGTCTGTAAAGGTTTTTAGTCATTTGAATTCAGTCTGTGTCAAAAATTCCGTTTTACGACTAATGTGATATAGGGTACGCGCACTGACATTTTAGGTCATAGCTCCGTGGCCCAACCTGATATCAAGCTGAAATGTGAGACACAGGTAGAGGGCACCCTTCCACGTCCTATATGTTCCGAGTTTGGCATTTAAAAAAATAGCGCCGAAATTACTACACTATAAAACCAAATTTTGACGTTTAACCTTGACCCGGCCTTTTAAAGTGACCTCAGATGAACAAAATCGTATTTGCACGTTGCCCGACTATTAAGCTATTCAGCCATATAAAGCTTAAAGTTCTATCTTAAAAAGGATGGTTTAGTGGTCATTTTTCTTTTACCCTCAACAGGGCCAAAAAATGGCCCGAGGTGCCCCCCAAAAACGTCTTTTTTGCCAGACTCCGCCCCTGAGCAAAAAAAAATCGAAATTTTGTCGCAATACGTAGAACGAATGGCTAAGAAAAGTGGCCAGGTTTCGTGAAGCTTCGTGGAAAACCCCGGAATTGGCAAGGAAAAACCCGAGGGGGGCGGATTCAGTCCCCGTGCCAGGAATAGGGTTAACCCCAGGTTTATTAAAATTTTTGCTAAATTGTATTATAAACTGCTAAATTTGCGTTAGAGCGTAGCGCCAGTCGAGCCAAGATGTACGATATCTTCGATTTGGCACATCTTATCTCTTTCATTTCCTTTTCGCGCGTCATCTACGCGTGGCCAAATCACAGTGCCAGGTATATCCGGGGTGTTATTATCGTCCGTTCAAATATCCGATCTGTGGCGTCACGAGGGCTGAGGAGCGGCACTGCCCGCCTCTGTGACGTCACACCGTCCGTGGCCGACTCCACTCGGTCGGCCGCCCTGGTGTCGGCGTCGCCGACATGGTGACGGCGTCGCCGACATGGTGACGGCGCCGGTGTCACCGCCCTGTGTCCAGTGGGTCAGTGGGCGTCACGGCCGCGCGTCACGCTGACCTCACACCGCCGGGCCGGGCGTGACGCGCGCCGTCACGCGTCACGGCGCTGTTTGGTTTGCCTGGCGGCTGGGCCGCAGTGAAACCGCTACCGTGGGAGACTACGGCCGAGCCTGGGTCGGACCCGGCGAACCCGCACCCGGACCGTGACCCAGACCCCGGCCAGGATCGAGACCAGGACCGGACCCGAACCCGAACCCAGACCCGGACCCAGACCCGGACCCGGACCCGGACGCAGACCCAGACCCGGGCTAGACCCGGACCCCGACCAGGATCGGACCTGAACCTGGACCAGGACTAGACCAGAACCGGACCCGAACCCAGACCCGGATCCAGGCCTGGAACCAGACCCGGACCTTTGCCGAGACCCGGATTCGGACCCGGACCAGGACCAGACCCAGATCAGGAACTGACCCAGACCCAGACCCAGACCCAGACCTGAACCCGAACCAGAGCCCGAACCCGGACCCGGACCCGGACCCGGACTAGACCTTGGAACCATACCCTGGTCCGATCCCGCTGGACCAAAGCCGGACTGCCCGACAGCGGTGATTTGTGGGCTGTGTGGAAGGGCGCCGTTGGCCGGTCCTGCGTCATCAGTGCCTCGCTCGTAGCTGGACATTGCGCGGAGAATCTGCCCCTGTTGGGCTCGCTCTGTAGCTGACAACATGAGCCTCTGCGGTTTCTCACCTCTTATCTCGGGCCGAAAGATGAAAATGAACTCGGTGGCTGTGACGCGTTAACTTAGAGACGCATGACTTATTGTCACTTTAATGTTTTCGCCCGCGAAGCGTCTTGAAAGAATACTTTCAGGAACAGAACAAAGGATTTTCTATTTTTCGTGATAGGTACAGTAACTAAACATGTGGTTTGAGCCTGCATCGTTGTCAAAAGTAGGTTTTAAGCAGGAAAATCCGGTACTCTGTCAGTTGGAATAGCCTTGTTTTTTTTTGTAACGTCAACGCGAATAATATCAGTGCCCTCTGCCTTGAGCAATTATCGGTTTCGTAAAGAAGTGACGAAAACACTGTATGCAAGAATCTGATACGTACCAGACAACCGGCGCTCCGTGCACTTTTTTGCGAAAGCAGAGTAAGGATATCGTTTGTGAGGTACCGCTGCATTTTCCTTAGCGTGGAAAATGTACCGTCCGTTTTCCCCTCTGCGTTTGCCCGAGCTCATAAATGACGTATTATTGGGTGAGCTTTCTGCGAGATGGGAAGGTGTCGAGTTTTCATTTGCGGAAAACGAAATGACGTCGACGGGACGAAGAGATGCCGCAGCTGATAGCCAGGCAATCCATTGCGAGGCCAGATAATCGTGAGATGAATGGACCAGTGTAACAGAACTGGCCCGTGGCTGCCGCCCGCCGCTGCCGCGCGGTGTGACGTCATTGTGACGCCACGCTGTCGGCGTTTCAGCCTGTCGGAGCTGGTGCAGCACGGCGAGAACGGCTTCGTCTTCAGCTCGGCCGGCCAGCTGGCCGAACAGCTGATCGCCTGGTTCCGGGGCTTCCCGCACAGCCAACAGATGGCAGCACTGCGCCGCCGTTTCCGCCAGCGGATCGTCGAGTTCCGCAGCCGCGGCTGGGACGAGAACTGGGAGCAGCGCGCCAGCCACCTGTTCGAGGCGTGACGTCACGGCAGGGCGAGATGACGTCGCGAGGCTTCGGACGGGGGCGACGGGGCGGCGCTGCGTGGGGTCTGGATGTTCCGCTGCCTCTTCTCCCGCCAGTCTGACCGTCGTTCGCTGCCAGTCCAGGGTGCCGGAGGCGGGAGGAAAGGTTTTGGTGGCCAGGCGGATGCCACAGTGTTGCTGGACGCCGCCGGTTGCCGGTTCGTGGCCGCTGGTTGTTGGTTGCCGGCTGGTTGGCGACACGGTCGGACGGAAGTCGTACGGTCGGCGGGGGCGGGGGGAGGGAGTATATGGCTTGTTTTTAGGTAACATGCATAGAGACTCTGATACCGTTAAAAGACAAACGACCGTTACACGGAGTCGCAAAGGGCGGCTGAAAGGTAACGGACTCATGCACATCCCGTTTTGCTGTTTGGACCCGATTTGGACGCTGCGTTTGGACGGACGGGGCCTCGGGAACGTTTGGACGGCGCGGGCGGTCTGACGCGAACCTCAACTGACGTGCCTTCAACTGGCGGTGCGATGACAACTGTACTGTCCCTACCGTGTGGAGTTCCTGCGTTGTCGTGTTGCCAGTGCTTCAGACGGACTTCCGAAAGCGATATTCAGATGTGGAGGGGTTATCAGATAAGGGTAACGAAGGGTGCGATTTGAGGTCTTTTTCAAGGAAATTTTTATCGATTTTCCCAGATCGATTTTGTTGTTTTTTTTTATCGTTTCTCAATCTTGGGAGGTGTATGGGAACACCTCACGGTATGCACGGACTTCTCAATATACCGGGTTCTGTCGCTAGCTTGCTGGGTTGTTTTGGCACGTTTCGTGACTTAAGCGCAGGGAAGCACGGTCTTACTGTTCTTTATTCGAGGTTAAGAGCATGAATAGTTTGTAAGACACGAGGAAGCGTCACTGTATTTTGCGATGCTGGGTTCGGAGTTTTGTACTGACAACGGCACTGTCAGCGGTTT